>CM061532.1:35957359-36557359 GCA_030545055.2 Neoaliturus tenellus
AAAGCTGCAACACCCGACACAGCTAATAATGATGTTTAGTCGACTACAATTATTTTCTTTACCCCCCACTATTTTTACAGTAATATATAACCTGTCCCTATCTCTGTTTCTCATTTCATCGCCAACTTTCTCACCATCAACACCGCTCCAATTTTTACCTGCATACATTTAATACACGAAGATGATGAATGATTTTTCATTTACATCACAATTGGAAGAGGATAAACTCAAACTCGAAATCAACAGACTACAATTAGAAACAAAGAATCAACAAGAAATGATTCAGCTTTTACAACTATTCAAATGCGTACTGTGGATAGTATGTTTTTATCTTCTCATCGCTATCACCTTTGGCATCTACCACTCCATCGCCAGTAAACAACACTCCAACGCTTCCTCAAATAAAACTACTACTTTTCTTTGATTAAATAAATATTTACCTACCTTCAATTTAACCCCTCGGGGCTCACCTTTTTTAAAAACCCCTCCGGATGACCTTGACCCACTTCCAAAACCCACCATCACTGTCAAAAAAAAACCAGCCGCTGCAACCCCTACAACAGTTACAACCGCCTGACCTTGACCTGGGCCAGGACCGGCCAAACCCCACTACTAATGTTGTTATGTTTTCACTCAAGTCGCCACACTTTAACTCTGAATCTACTTAAACTTGTCATACCAAGAAAACTTTAGTTCTTATGCTCAAGGTCACCACACTTTACCTTTGGGACGACATCAACTTGTAATATTTCTATGTTTTCACTCAAGGTCACCACACTTTAACTCTGGGACAATATCGACTTGTATTATTTCTATGTTTTTTTACTCAAGGTCATTACACTTTAAACATCTACATTTAAGGTAGCACCAAAACGGTGCTACCTGGCGTGACATTTTCAAGTTTCCCAAGGTCATCGCAATTTCCCCCACCACTTCCCATATACCTAGATTACGCGGAGCCTAATAGTCAGTCGCTCGGTGTCTGTCGTAGGGTGCACATCGCGGTTGCAGTAATGGTTAGAGTAAGGCAGCCGGGCCAGTTCAAGGTCACCCGAGCAGTGTCACATGACAGACTCAAGGTCATTACACTTTAACTCTGGGCCAACATGGGGTAAATATTCTAATTTTTTCCTCAAGGTCACCACACTTTAACTTTGGAACAACATAGGCTTAATATTTCTGAGTTTTACTCAAGGTCGCCACACTTTAACTAAGAGACAACATCGACTTGTAATATTTCTGTGTTTTGACTCAAGGTCTTAACACTTTAACTCTGGGACAACATCGAATTGTCTCCCCAAGAAAACTTTAACTCTTATGCTCAAGGTCATCACACTTTAACATTTAAGGGACTAATTAACATTTACATTTAAGGTAGCACCAAAACGGTGCTACTGCACTTTTGCTATTTCTCGTAGAAATTGGCTCCAAATCCTCAAGGTCACGAGGACTCTGAAGAGTAGAGTAGTCTCTCTACTCTTTGACTTTTTTTAAACTCCATTTGAATGACCTTGAGATTTCCCCCACCACTTCCCATATACCTAGAGTACGGGTCACTTCTCGAGCTGGTTCAAGGTCACCCTCGAGGTCACCCACTACACTTATACTCTAAGTGTTGGCAATACCCCCACTACAATCGAGTCCCTAGGCTGCACAACGACGCTCCGTCAGTCTGTCTCCAACTTGCGTGCAGTGCGCTTCGCTGTTCTTCGTCTCTATTGATGTAAGTATTTTACAAGTTTTTGGCCCAAGGTCACTACACTTTACCTCTGGACCAACATGGGTTGAATATTTCTGTGTTTTTACTCAAGGTCACAACACTTTAACTCTAGCACGTCGGTTATCGTACCAGAGGTGCCTAATAACCTAACTTGAATTGTTTAGGGTGGCGTTTGCACGCCACGTGGTATCGCCATGAGTGTCCAGTCCAAATTTTAAGTTAAATTAATTTTACTGTAATCTTTTCCATTTCCAATTCATTTTGCCAAAGAATAAGGTGTCGCTTTATAAAGTGGTATTTCTCTAAAGTTATAGGGGATTGCAGGGATACAATTAGTTTATTTAGGAGACTCTTCATCTTGGAGTTTAACACAATTTCCACTTTGACTTTGCTTCCTCGGCTCTCACAGCCTAAGCTGTACAGAAATGTTTCTTCTAGTGCCAACTCGGGCCAAGAGAACAGTGTGTTAACAGTAGGACAGCTCATGGTGAAGTGATGCGATACTCCAGCGTACAACCTCACCTTCCCCCACCACTGTGACCTTCCCCCACTCCTGCTGTTTCCCCCACCTCTTTTCTCTTGACTCACGCGTTACAAGCAGTCTCTCAGTATTGTGCGGACTTTTGTGAGGGGAAGCCATGTCGCGGGACACTTTAGGTGAGAGACTTAGCCGTGTTAAGACTTTATTAGTTGCTCACTGTCCACCACTCAAAGTCAAAAGGGTTTCGACTTTAGCTAAGTGGCGCAAACTGTTGCGCGGACACCCTAAGTTTTATACCAAACAGACTAATGTAAGTTTTACTGATGAAGATTTGTTTAGAATATTGGATGAAATGACTTTTCCTTGCAAAATTCAGTTAGTTACTCCCATTCCTGACAGTTTGGAGTCTTAGTCTCTCAAGCCGATATACCTAGAGTACACAGAGCCTGACAGTCAGTCACTCGGTGGCTGTCGTGGGGTGCGCATCGGTGTCGGCACTCCATTGTTAAGTTTTCAAGGTCACAGTAATATCAAATTGTTGGTGTTGTGCTGGTTCAAGGTCACCTGAGGGATAACCGATTGCCCATTTAGGCAGAGTCATGTCAGAAACTCGAGTTTAACTTGGCACTTTTGCCGTTTCTCGTCGAAAATTCGCTCCAAGTGGTCAAGGTCACGGGGACTCGGACTGAAACTCGGAGCGTAGTGCGAGAAACGGCAAAAGTGCCAAAAAATTTTAAGTTTCTGCGTGACCTTGACCTTAGTGGTGTCGGTGACGTCATCAGCACGTCGTTTCTGTGACGTCATGGGTGTGACGTCGTCGAAATGACGTCATTAGTGATGACGTCATCGATGACGTCATCGGTGGGGTCATTGACCTCGATGACGTCATCCCTCAGGTGACCTTGAACTGAGCCAGCACCAACAATTTGACACTACTGGAATCGATACCTATTATAACGTAAACAATCAATTTGCGACATATTTACCACCAATGACTCAACAGCTCCGGAGAGATTGATGATTTGACCCTAAACAACTCGCCTGTCCGAGGGCATTAAGATGAATTGCGTTCTGGCGATAGTGAACACACGATTATGAAATGTTTAAGAGAAAATTACAAAACTTTACTCTGTTGCCCTTAATAGTCTTATTTTGTTATCCCAGTAGCTTAATATTTTAATAGTTGTGTTGATCAATTAATTTTACCATTTTTTATTATATTGGTTAACTCAGATATCTTATAAAACCCTCTTTTTAGTATAGGTAGGTGACTTAGTTATGTATAATTAAATAGTGATGTAATGAACTAAGTAAACTTCAGTAATTTATTTAAAAGATAGATATGTTAATATAATTAAGTGCGCAATGATGTTGTTAACAATCTGCTACATTATCAAATAGATTTAAGTTATTTTTTATCATGCGAATACATCCGTATAGGAATACCATATATCTAAACAGACTAAGAACTTTGAAAACATAAAAAGAACCAATTTTGTTCATGATTTTTCAGACTATTATAATGAAAGTTACAATACCTTAAAAGCGTCGTCAATAATACTAGTTTATTGATGACTAGTTTCGGGAATAATGTCGCATTGTTAAATTCTCTAAAATGTCTTTGTCTTCATCGTTGAACGTATTTTTAGTTCTACCGTTGATGTATTAAATAGTTTGTATTCCGTGTTATATTTAATTTTCACCGTCTGACGATGACACGTTAAATAATAAAAATAGCTGAAATAATTACCTTTGGCGGAACAATATCCAGTCAACATTCTACAACACTCTTAATCAATAGAATTCCATATATTGTTGTCATTAAAACAGAAAGTTTTCTAGAACTGTTTCTTAAGTCATCAAAATGTATCAAATCAATGGAGGTGGATCTTTTTAACACAATGTAACGTACAGTGCCCCTTAACAAATAATTTTAAATAAAAATAACGACAGACTTTTACATTTTTTCTGAATCTTTGCGATCTCTTGAGTATTGTAAAGAGTTGTATCCTTTTTTATGGCTTTCACCTTCTTAAGATCATAGATTTGAGAATAGCCATGTATAACTTTTTCCTACAATTTTAACTCTGCAGTTATCCATATTCGCCGCTAATGAAAACCAAGAGTCTA
Source organism: Neoaliturus tenellus (assembly GCA_030545055.2). Taxonomy (NCBI): domain Eukaryota; kingdom Metazoa; phylum Arthropoda; class Insecta; order Hemiptera; family Cicadellidae; genus Neoaliturus; species Neoaliturus tenellus. The sequence continues at coordinate 35,961,691 of CM061532.1, forward strand.
CCGTAAAGTAAAGGCTCTCAGCCTAATGAACATGAACCTCAACTAACGGCTAATACCAAAGTAAAAGTTTGTTTGTAATTTAATATTTTTATATACCAATTTTAAATCAAAAATAAAATACGTAATTTTAGTTTTTATACCACTCATATTATAAAAATAGTTACAAACATGTCAGCTATGTCTAAATAGGATAATGAGGAATCTATCAGTGGTTTACTAGTCCTGTATGTCTTTAATTTTAGAGTAAAAGATAAGCAATAAAACTTTAGAGAGAAAATGCAATATTTTTATGGGTCCAATTTGTTCTGAATGAATTTCATGCTTCTCCATCTGACTGCCTTAAGAGTCATCTTCACCCCCGGGCCAGTAGCCCATTGTTGCGCAGTCGGCAATGTTAAGGGGATCCGCCTCCTACAGCCCTTTTTTTTAACTTTTTTGATAATATTACAATCATATATATTTTTTTACCTTTCTACACAATAAACTAGATAATTTATAGAAAAAAAAAAATTTTTCTGTTTTTTCGCGTGATTTTCGCGATATATTAAATTTTTAATAACTTTTTTATTTTTCAACTAATACAAATAATTTTTGTTTTGTATTATTCTGCATGAAATAAAGCAACTTTTGACGCATGGAAACTATTCTAGCTCATATACAAAAATTACCCAACCGTTAGAAAAAAATTGTTTTTTTTAAAGTTTCAAAAAAAATTCTAAAATTAATAAAAAAATTATTTTTGCTTGTAGGGGGGTTTTCATGCGTGAAAAGTTTATAAATATTATCAAGATAAAGTGGTAAAAATTTCAAGACTCTATCTAGTCTGGTTCAAAAGTTATTCAAACTTGTATGTAGTAAAACATGGAAAAATTAGTTTGCGGAAATTTGCGTTTAAAGTTTTTATTTACAAAATACACTTATTTTACCTATTTATTCACTTTTTATAAAATACACTTACTTTTTTTTATAAAATATACTTTTATAAAATAAAATTTTATTTTATTAAATATTTTTTAAATATATTAAAAATTTATATATATTATATATATTATTATATATATATTCGCGAAGCGCGCGGTTCTATAAAAACATAAAAAAATGTTAGAAATAATGCTCGGAATGGCTTGATATTTTGCAGACACACTACTGAGAATATGTACAATTTATTGGAACCAAAAACAAAAAATCACCAAAAATTCACAAAATTGACTTTGGAGGAGGCGGATCCCCTTAACTATACGGCTTTTAATGCAAAACACGGTATTAGATTCCACTGTTTCGGACGCCGTTTTTCAAAAGATTTTCTTTAAACTTGGTAAGTGTTTAGTTTAATAGTTGTACCATGTCCCTCATACCTCGAAATTTTGAATATTTCACTAAATTTTGAAATATTACTAAGAAAAATCGAGCAAATTTGAGACGTCACAGAAAGTAATATTTGTTAAATTTTCAAAATTTTGAGGAATGAGGGACATAGTATAACTATTCAACTAAACACTTACCAAGTTTAAAGCAAATTGGTCGAAAAACGGAGTCCGAAACAGGGGAATGCGATACCATGTTTTGCATTAAAAGCCGTATGGTTAACATTGGCGAGTGCGTAACAATAGGCTACTGGCACAGGGGTGAAGATGACTCTTAAGAGAAACTCTTTTTTTACTGTTTTACCTAATGATTATTTTAATTATAAACCCAAATTTGCATGCGCATCCGTTTCACAAAAACGATTGGTGTAAAAAGGTTTTGGTTAGATTTTGGTTTAGTTATACTTAACTGATAAGCACAGTACTTACTAAAGGTAATACACTGGTACCAAGAAACTACTTACCTTACTAATTATAACTTAAAAAAAATTGTTTTATATGATTTAATAACACACCTTTCAGTTTAACTCAGTGGTATGAATGGTACAAAATAATCTATTTTGCCAAGAAAATTTTATTTTATAGCATCATAAATTTTAAACCCTTCAAAATCTTAAGAATATTAAAATTAGATACTGAAAATTTGCAAAGTAGTTATACTCAAAGTAACACATAGCGATTCCATCCCTCCCATGGGGAACTGTATCAGTGAGGTTGTTTCGGTTCATGCACTATTTGCCAGTAGTAATATGACGCAGTAACGGTTAGTTTATGGTGCACAGCCCCCACCGCTATCTGATGATCTTTTGGCCATAAAACTTGGATTGGCCATAAATTGTACCTCCATTAGTCTGAAATGTTTCAATTAAGTTTAAAACTATAGTTAGGCTGGTAATGTTTATTTCTCATAAATGTTTGGTGTTGATCTAGAAAGTTTAAAGTTTATTTAGAAGGAAGCATATTCTTTGTTTTTTATTAGAATAAAAACTTTTTTAAATATAATTTTCAACATTAACAATGAAACGATTATAATACCAACGGTATATATGATTTCAAAGTCAATAATGTATTATTTTGGAAATTTAAAACTTCTATCAAAACTGAATCATTTTATTGTAAATGGGTAGAAAAATAAATTTACACCAAGAAAATAATAAGCTTAGTAATGTTATTGATAGGAAAAACATTTATATATCAGTAATAAATTATTCAAAAATTATTAATTAGAAATAAGTCCATAACTGAAAAGAGAGGATATATCAATATTGTTACTTGATCAAGTAGCAAATAGTTGTATTCAGTAGCATATTGATGGACCATAATCTACATTGCAATAGCATTAACTATGACTATTGTCAATTTGCCTGTATTCAATTAAATCGCTCTATTTTTGTTTGGGATTGATTATTTATTATTATCATTTTTAATGTTCATTTAAAAGTAGGGTGTGGTAAAGCTAATTAATCAGTATCGAGAATAGTATATTTCGTCACTAGTCCGGAAAGTGGTCGTTATCGGTGCAAGATCGAGTTTCAAGTACGACGCGAAGCCGAGTAGTTGAATTCGATCGAAATAGATATTTAAAATAGATTACTGGACGTATAAACATGCATCTTTATAATGAAGCTACTTGGTTTAAACATTATAAAATTCAAGTGTCAAGAAGTAAAAATTTTCCCCTTTAGAAATGAATGTATGGAAAATATCTCAGTCATTTCGTCCGATGATCCTTTGATCCATTAGGTTGCAATCGAAAAAATCTACATATCGTTTGTGCGTAAAATCCCAAGAGCTTTTTTTAGCGAATTTTTGTACAGGGAATACGCTATTACGGTAGTAGTCATTGTAAGTTATAAAACCAGGGCCATGTTCCTTTTTCTTTTTGAGGTCAACAGAAGCCAAAAATACCAATCATTAATTTTCATAAATATCTATATATCTATGTATCCGAGGTACTGATAACTTTTGACTGGGAACTCCGATTTTGATGATATTTGGGTTGAAAGTGTAGAATCGGGTCTATATTCATGAGTTAGAAAACCCACATTATCGGGTTATGGATAATGTTTATAGGGTTTCAAAAGGGTCAAACATTTGTTTTTGGCATTTTTCTTGAAAAAATCAAACAATTGGGTTTTTTGCCTTTTTTTTAGCGTAACTAGTTACGGAGAAAATCCAAACTGTGTTTCCCATGATATTCTTACGAGAAATCAAGAAAACCCAGTATCTTGATTATTTATTAACGTAATTTAACAAAATTTGTTATGTATACTATCTAAATAGGGTTTAGATTATACTAGCTTACAATACTCATGTTGCGGCAAATCTTCATACCCATCCCCAACGGGGTTCATGGGGAAGAAAAAAAATTTCCAGATATTGATACAATTTTGTGTTTACCTTCACCAATTATTGGTTAACTTTGATTTTCTAACAACACCCCCCTGGTAGCAAACATATATACTCTATTCTATGGTGTCTTTATGGCGAAAGTAAATAGTCTCAAATTCCATCGGAAATTCTGATGAGCCGGGGTATTTTTAAATAATTAAAATAAATCAAATTTACCTTTGTTCATTTTCGTTCATTTAATTGGTTTATTAGGTTATTTTGGTTCCTTTGTTTACTTATATTAAAATTTGCAAAACAAATGATTCTGAAATAGTCATCAACAATTTTATGATCAGAATGTATTGGAAAGCTATTAGTAGAACATGATAGAACATGCATGATTCATATGTGCCTTCCATATACTGTGTGTTTTTAAGGACGTTATTGAGTGTTCCCATTTCCCTGTGAACGATTATTGCTATAATAATAACTTAACATTTTTGTTTGTTTCAACCCAAGAAATCTCTTAGGTTTTGATTTTGGAATACGCTGTAAACATAATTTGTTCAGAAAACTTAAAATATTGTTCCAAAATCTATTGTAAATATTTTACTTGGTAGTTCCAAAGAATGTTTGAAGCGTTTCCTTTAAACAGCTCTTTTTAAATAGGTTTGAACCTAAGTGATAAAAGATTGGAAATTACAATAAAATATCTCAAAGTTTGTAAATAACTTAATATCTTAGTGAAAGTGAAATAGTGAGTTAAGATTATTATTATTGGGGATTTATAATAAGATAATTATTTATCCATATAGCTAAAACACTTTATTCCAGGTATTTAATATTTTTTTTATGAAAAACAAAATTTAAACGTAGATTTCCATAAATATGTAAATTCGAATGTAAATACTGATCGGTTTATAGAGTTCGTTATCTTTAATGACCCGATTCTTATTTATGAACACAATGACAACATTTCAACCTAATATCGCAACACACTCTGAGGTAAACGTGTGTTTGACCTCTGACCCCAGGTTTGGGTGACCAGCACGGCCGAGGCTGTTACAACCCACAGTTTGTCGGTTTTAACTGCGGGTTACGGGTTTGTTCTCACAATTAAATTGATATTCAATTGGTTCTGTGTGTATATGTGTAGTTCTATTTTTTTTTTATTTATTTTTTTTTTTTATTCATACGGTATAATTAACCTTTTATTTATTATTTTAAAAACACATTTTGAAGCAGAAATAACAACAAAATATTCTATAATCATTATCATGTTGTATTCATTCTAACGAATTTCCTATGGAAATGAATATGGTAATACATATTTACGTTTAATGTTATATAATATGTTAATAATATCACTGTTATTGTATTATTGTTTACGTCCCTAAGTAGTGTTTATATTAATTCAAACACAACATATTTATGGCAGTACTATAAAATGTTATGCTGTACGTATTGCATGAAACATAGTTTCAGATAAACAAGAAAAAGAAAATATACCTCATGACACAGCTGAAAAATATAAATAATCTTATAAACATTTCTAAGCTTTTCTCTGACAAACCATTTATACAGGGTGTCCAGCTTCCACCTTTACAAACTTTTCCAGGTTATTAAGCATGCCAAAACAAACAGAAAAATCATATAAACATATGTCCGGAAATGCTTCGTTAAGCCGGTAGCCGCCATTTTGTTTTTTACACTTAAGAGTTTTTCTTTCCGTAACGGGTTGTTGTATGAAAATCATATTTGGCATGTACCTTAATCACACCAATGTTCATTTTTAGAAAAAATATTATTTTTTTCCCAATCAATATTTTCAAAATGGCGGTCATTTTAAGTTTTTAAACTCAAATATCTAAAAAACCGTAAATTTTATAAAAAATTTACTAGACACAAAAAAGTTGACAAATTAAATTATCTAAACAGCGATACCAAGTTTGTAAGGATTTGGCAACAAATAACGGAGTTATGGTGGTTTTCCTGTAGAAAAACACAGATTTTGCACTATGATTAATGCCAATTTAGGTTATTTTAAGAGAAAAATCTCAATAACTCCGTTATTCGTTGTCGGATCCTTACAAACTTGGTATCAATGTATAGAGAATTTAATTTGTCAACTTTTTTGTGTCTAGTAAAAGTTTTATAAAATTTACGGTTTTTAAGATATTTGAGTTTAAAAATTTAAAACGGCCGCCATTCTGAAAATATTGATCGGAAAAATAATATTTTTCTAAAAATGAGCATTGGTGTGATTAAAGTACATGCTAAATATGAACTCCATTCAACAACCCGTTACGGAAAGAAAAATTCTTAAGTGTAAAAACAAAATGGCGGCTAGCGGCTTAACGGAGCATTTCCGGACATATGTTTATATGATTTTTCTGTTTGTTTTGGCATGCTCAATAACCTGGAAAAGTTTGTAAAGATAGAAGCTGGACACCCTGTATATCTGACATGACCGATATCAAAATTGGTTTTAGCGGGCATTTTTCTAGTCTTCTTTAGAGTCAAATAATAATAGTCAGTTTGAAGTTGTTTTACTCTAAAATACTTTCATTTTATACGAATTTACAGCATATTGCATATAACTTATGAATGAAATGTGTGTTAGTATATGTAGTTTTTTAATAAGTATTTGAATCTCTTGACGGAAATATTAATGCGCTTTGATGTAATTTTACTGTCCGAGATCACTATGTTAATTAAAATTACCATAGATGTTGATATACCTAAGATATTTGTTTCGTATGTTAGGCGTTTTTACAGCCTAGTGTTCTGATATTGTTTAGAAATATATTATATTTTTTGAACATTAACTTTTAACATAAATTGTTTTATATTTTATTATTTTCCTAAATATTGATTAATAGTTAGACTTTTTTATATTTCAGAAAATATGTTTAAGAATCTATTAAGGAAGTAAATATATAAGTTAAGGTATATATTTATAGTATTACATTAAAAATATTAATAGTCTTACCATAAATTGCAATGTATATCTTTATTATTATTATTTTTATTTAAATATAAAGATATAATAAATTTAAATTTATTTTAATCAAAATTGTAATATTGAATATTATTTTTGGCAGTTTTATACATTTCAAAATAACAACCGTTTTTATCGTTTATCAAGATGTAGTCAAACTGCGTTTTTTAGAATACGCAAGGGAGAACACTCCAACAAAAAACCAACGCCAGTCATTTATTTGGACAAACGACCAAAAGCCGCATTTATTGCGGGAAGTAATTAACAACTGGTGTGCGAAATAAGGGCTTTTGTTTTATACGAACAATAAAATTTCATGTTTATAATTAATTTATCCTAATAAACAGCAAGTTATTCAACAAATGTGTATACATAACATAGTTTTAATACATTATTATTATAATTAGTTGTAACTGAAAGACCAAGATATGATAAAAACAGAAAAATCCTAATTTTTACTATGAGACAAGCAGTGTAGGGTAACATATATTTTTTATTTTCTTTTTAAATTGAGTTTTCATCCAAAAGGACTTTATTGAAGCTGGTCACAAGACCGGTTAACACTAGTCTCCGTCGTCTGACATTACAAAGTGCCATGTTGTCTTAATGATTTTTTTTGCATTAATGCTACAATTTGCAAAAATCAGTTGATTGATTTAGGTAGAAATAAACAAACTTCTTTTATTTCCAAAATGTGGTTAAAAAATTTATACTCGAGTGCAGAATCCGAAAGCCTGTTGAGCGGGAAAAGTGAAAAATATCGTCATGAAAATAAACTAGCATTTATGGGCTCGATATTTCAGTGCATGTGAACAAAGAGGATTATGAATAGTTAAATAACAGGGTGTAGGGCTTTTGAGACATTCAGTACAGTATTAAAAATCAATTAATATTATATAGTAATCAATTTTAATTCAACAGTAGAACTACCTAAAGTACTTATTATACCCTCGCACACTGTAGTTATATTCAGTAGGCTATATAAGTTAAATCGATAAAGGTTTATGAAAATATTTGTAAAATGAAACTAGTTAATAGGAAAAAAAACCTTAACAAAGAAATAAAAAAGTATATTGGATATAATTAAAGGCTTAAAAATTGTTCAGATAATAAAAGAATGTATATTTAATTTAAATTATCATCTATCCATTTAAATTTTATACCTAACAGTTAGCGACAGAAAGACTTTAACGCTCTCTTAATAGACTTTCAAAGACTTCATCGCTCGCTCCTCAGTAAACAACTGTCCTATGATTTTTTCGGCACGTAAACTGTTGCAGGAGAAATAACTTCACATGATTGAAATATACCTCGTAAACTGACCATAATTAAAAATTGTCTATGGTTCAAAGATAATAGGAAGACTTTATGCTGTGGGCACGTAACAAATTTTGATTCCTTGGGCCTCTTCATTTATCACCGGAGATGTGACCGTTAGTCCCGGACGGGTGATCATCAGCTATCATTGGTCGTTTGAGGGTTACCGTTATTGGCCTGATATGCGACCTTTAGCTCAGTGTACTGCAACTGTACATAGTTAAACTGTTCGGCCCGTATTTGTACCATAAAAATCTCTATTGTATCTTGTTTGGAGATGGCTTGTTCCAATTAATAACTGCTTCAATGTTTAAATGGATGAATTTTAAATTAATAAATTAAATATATTGGCCCAGGAAGAACTGAATTAATTAATCAAACTTTACTGAAATAATTATTTCAGTTACTTTTATTTAACTATATATTTTTTAATAAGGTGAAAAAGGAAATTGTTAGGTTATCAATTTAGATTATAATGTTAAGACTCAATGATTTTTATATTACAAAATTTTAATAATGAATTTTCATAGAACATTAACATAAAAAAAAACTTAAATCACCCAAATTCATGTACTAGTTAATGGAAAAAAATAATTGAATACCTGGAACCTTGCATAAAAAAATGTTATAACACTATCTTTACATTTAGTTAACTATTGAAACTTGTTCACTTGAAAGGTACCATAAATTAATTATTAACGTTTGACAAATTAAACCTTTTAGGAATGACCTGATAAAATGCACTATTGTTCTCCAAAATAAATCAACTGCCGATTTTCAATATCGAAATTATTAGAATATTATTAAATAATTAAAACAGATTCAGTGTAATTTTTTGCTTAACAATGAATATTTCAGGTTCTTGAGAAAACATCAGTTGAACTTCTTTGGGTCAGAGCCGTAGCGTTTTAGATGGAGCTGAAATGTATAGGCAATTGAAGGCAACCGACCGCAAAACATGGCGTGGCCATCAGATAGCGGTGGTATCTAACTACCGTGCAAAATGTTTATAACGATACATTGTCATATAATAACTGACTATCAAGCATAAGCCAAGTGATAAAATGACTCAAGAGAAACCTCATGCCATGGATTAAATTTTGTTGCTTCATACATCTTCTAAAAAGTCAACGTAAAGTAACGATTAATAAATAAGCCAACACATTTAAAAGTGTTTTGCTCGGTTGTGTAAACTTTCCCACCTATCCATAGTTGCCAACCATATGGTTAACTAAACTGTTTATTATTTCATAATGTTTCATAATGTAAAAATTGTATAATTGTTTACAAAAAAATCAACTTCATGATTTTAATGAAAGTAAATTATGATTGCATTATACGATCAAAGTAATTTATTAGACTAAAAGATCAGGTAGAAGAAAAGTAAACAAAAAAGTATTAAACCAAATTTTAAAAAATGAGTTTTTTGGCTATCCTTTTATAATGTTATTTAAAATGTGTCACTGTAAAATCCTGTTTCCGACACAACGATGGGGCTGTAACTGTCGGGTGACGTTCTCTAATATCGTTGGGTTCCTGACTTTACAGCTTTTCCAGGAAAGAATTCTTTCTAAGGAAGCCACCAGTAATTAAATTATATGAAATAAGTTTTAATTCCCATGAATACAAATCTCTGAGGTTGATTTTATTTATTTTTTTACAAAATTTTAAATGTTCTTTGGTATTTTATATTTTTCTTGGAACTTAGCAGCTAGGGAGCTACATACAATTTAAATTCATTTTTAGTCCTATATGAATAACATGGGACTTGATCTTACTAATATTAATAAAAATAATATAGTACTGTCAGAATAATTTTAATTGCCAATATATCTGAAAACTTTCAATGAAATAAAAAAAATACTAAAGAATAATAATGTCTTTAATTTATGTTTTAAGATGTTTAATTCGTAAAAAATTGAAATATGTACAAATTTAGTTATTTGTCCACCATATTCGAAATGTCAATTGAAGCGTTTAAATTTATTTTATGAGTGAAATATTATTGAACATCATTTTATAATGTTGCTATTCTTTAGTGATTTATTTTTTATTTGATATAATATAATATCTTATTTGATATAATATTTTATGTGATACAAGCAATCAAAATTTACCCCATGTTGTTCTTATAGGACTAAAAAGAAACTTCAATTCTATCACTAAATCACTATTTTGAGACAGGGACCTCACATAATGGGTATTTTAACCTGAATATGAATGAGAGATGAGTGTAGGATGATTGTGGCCCGATCTTGCAGTCTTGTTACTGACTAAGGCCGACATTATCCTTAGACAGGACTGTTAATTAATAGCCCAAAAGCCAATGGTATCTAGGGACCTACAGTTTACCGTGGGATCCGAACCACAATTTAAACCTCATATGTACGAATTGGTCTAACTATGAGGATGGTATTTATAGATGAACTAGTATTCACTAGTGCGGACGTTTATCCCCACTAGGGAATATCGCATCCACAAGCCATCGTTATACCTATCCGCAATTCGTGACCTCTAAGTAGCTGGATTACAGGACGTCAATGTAACTCCACAACCGTTGAGTTATAGGAAAATGTCTAATAATAACATAAAAAAGTGTGTATACTAACAGAAAATTACATACAAATTCTCAGTTCATATTATACACATTTTTAGTTATCAGTTGAGGTGAAAAGGGGTTTAATGATGGGATGAAATTTGCATCTTAGTAGACGTCCCTGAGACTTGGGACCGGAAACGGAAGTGACTTCCGGTTTGGCGGGAAAGGGAAACAGGGTTGCCAACCCCTATGGGTTTCCCAAAATTCCCTGCAATTTCCCTGCAGTGTTACCAACTCATACCATTCACTATAAAGTATACACTATAAACCATATACCATATCATATATTATATACTATAGCGTATGCAAACAAAACACCTGGATCGCTGAGGATCAAGACCATCTGGATCGCTAGGGAACAAGACCATCTTAATTGTTAGGGTTATTATCATACTATATAAAGTGTTAACTATATAAAATGATGTATCATAAAGTGTATATCATACTATATAAAGTGCATATTATACTATATAAAGTGGAAAACATGAAAATTTGAGCTTAAAAAAACCTAAAAATCGCAAATATCTCGAAAACGGTGCGTCCTAGGGGTCTGGGGACCTCAAAAAACCACCTTCTACGAAGTAGAGGTGCCCCAGGGGGGTAGGTACCCTAAAATAACAAAATTAACCAAAATGTTGTGGGTTGCATCCAAAAAATGAAGGGGCAATGAAGGGGCAAAACTTTGAAAAATCATATCTTAGGAATGGCTCCATGTATTAACTTCATACTTGGTATGTGTGTACACTTGGTTGGTATTAAAAAATTCATGGCATGAGGTATCCAAAAAATGAAGGCGCAAAAAAGTTTTATTTTTTATCTTGAGAATGGCACTACAGATTTTCTTTAAACTTGCTATGTGTATACACGTAGTGTTGGCATGTAATAAAATGCTAAGCATCACTTCCCAGATTCAAGGTCACACCTGTGAAAAATAAAAAAACTTACACCTATTATTTTTTTATCCCCCGCTGGTGTATGACTCTTACTAAGTATTTGTTAAGACCAAGAAGAGTGTAGTGGTCAAGGTCAGACCTATTCAAAAATTAAAAAACCTATAATTATTATTATTTCTATTTTCCGCTTGCGTAGGTCTCTACCTTTGAGCCTCTAGGTACTTGTGATTATTAGATACTAGTAAATAATTAACTACATGCAGTTTACTAAATGAGAAAACCCTACAAACTAATAGACAGGGGCCTACAGCCTTGTTGGTGTAGGGGTCTACCTTCTCAATACTTAGGAGGTGTAGTAAATATCATGTAGAGCATAGGGTCTTTCTTAGAGAGGGAAAATACAACAGTGTATCCAACAATTCTAAGTCATTAGAAGACAGCAGATACTAGCGTTGCAGTGCTAAGTCAGAAAGAGTACAATACCTACACCGTGGGGACTGCATCACATATAGTCAGTCTTCTTTAGAGAATACTTAGATATTTCAGAGTCTTTGGGACCAGCAGCTATCTTAAAAATAAATGAATAAATATATGGCAGATACCGCTACAATAGAGAAAAATACTGTAAACTCCAAGGGTAACGAAAAGTTACCCTTACATCTATTTGTATTAACACATGTAGTACACAGGATCTGATAATTCTAAGTCGTCAGAGGTGTACACAGAGACTCCGTCCAAGTGTTACAGAAGTAGAGAAGTGGGTTGAAAGCTATGCGTTGGCCGTTGCCGTCTACTGAGTAGAAGAGTGAAGGTAAGTACAGCTAGGTTAGTGATACTGTAAGACTGGTGGAATATTGTTTTTTATGTTAACCTAACCTTAAAAATGCTGAGGTGTTAGCCTAGCTAAGTTAGGGCTCAGTGAGACTTTAAAATATTATTGGTATGGTAAAACAACTCAAGGGGTTTGGTGGTACAGATGACCGAAAGCTTTACAATTTCACTGTCATGTGAGAAAATTACCACTGAAACTAAAACAAGGGGACTTAGCAATATAGATAACTGAAGGCATTACTACTTTACAGTCAAGTTAAATAAATTACCGCTGAAAAAGAAACATAGGGGCTGGGAGGTATAGATGACAGTATAGAGTCTGGTCAAACTAGGATACTACCGCTGAAAACTAAATGAAGGGGTTTAGTAATACAGGTGACTCTAGACTTTAAAATATTGTGGTTAAAGAAAGGAATGGTCGCTGAAAGCCAAGCTAAAGGGGATTGGAGGTATGAATGCCCGTAGAAATTAAAATACTACAGTTTAACTAGGAGACTACCGCTGAAAACCTATCATAGGGGACTTGGTGATACAATGACCGAAGGCAATAAAATTTTACTGTTATGTGAGAAAATTACCGCTGAAAATAAAACTTTAGGGATTCGGTGGTACAGATGATTATTGTCTTTGAAAAGTTACAGTGAATGAAAGGGATTGATTGTTAGAAACCAAACCGGGAAACCTAGTAATGTTGTGTAAGGAAACTATTGCTGAAAATAAAACTTAAGGGACTTAGCGACTGTATACTTTAAAAGAGGTTGAAAATAATTGCCAAGAGAGAGCAACTCTAAGTAAGATGTGTGTCTAACTTACCTATGGGCTGGGTTTCATCTCGATGTATATAGGGTCCGAAGGTATCCGAGGAAGTGGCTGTGTTTGGATAGGGAATGAGTGTTGAGGTGGTGTATGACTGGAAGGGAGATAGTGGGATGTTATGTGTTGGTTGAGCAGTGTATTCTATAACACAACAGGTCACTTTAAAACTATAGCAACAAGAGTTTATTGTGGACTGAGACCGACTACCACAAAGGATATCCTGTTAAGATATGACCCAGTAATTGTTCCCCTCCACTTCCTCAGAGGTTCTGTGGTGAGCCGGTCAGTGTTTACCGCAACAGAAAAATACCGCGTTGTAATTGGTCGGAATATGGAAGCGCGCCATTGGTGGATAATAGGCGTGCAGTGCTCTGATTGGCTGGCCCGTAATTATACCGCCGACCGCTGCTTATCCTCGCTCTCTTTGCGTCAGGCTTTCGTAGCGAACGGACCTATCTAGCTCCCGTGTATTGCGTACTTGTTCACTGCGTTGCTTAGCTCTGGTTTTATGTTGTGATACTTATTTGAGGTTAGTATTATTTTGACTTGCGTTGTCGTGTGTTTTAAATGATATTTTGACTCAAGTAGTAATTTTTCCATCATATAACCAGCTTAGCAGTTGTGATGTCTTAGTCTGATTTCAGTTGTCATACTGTTTGGAAGTGGGTAACATAACCTCACTTTTGTGTTTTATAGTTTGACTTTTAATTAGTTTTGAGCATGGAATCGTCCTCTAAAATGGATTTACCAAAAATCACTGAACCTATTAAAGTTCTAAGTGAAGATCAAACTTATATAAAGAAATTCAGATTGTATGGGCTTAAAACGATTTTCAAATTTTCTAACCCTCCTCCTGAAACAAATGAAATTGATTGGCTCAGACAAGGTTTTGCTCAGATTGTAAATGAAGTCAAAACCCAATGCCATGAAAATGATATGCTAGGTTTCACTATGCAGAGTCTAAATTTAAAATCTAAAGAGCCGGGGTACGTAGCTTTTCGGCCCTTCAATCAAGTAAACGAAGATGTTTTGTGGGAAATTTTTGGCGGAATCGTACAGAGTAATTCGGAGTCAATCAAGTCGACAGACACTTTTAAGGTAGAATGTACTCGAATTAATCTCCCTGTAGGGTCTGGGACACGCAGGAGACCCGGTTTATACAACACATTTGAAGAAGAATGTAAAGCTAGGAAGGGTATTGTTGTTATTAATAATAAAGACAACTTGTGTTTGCCTAGAGCGATAGTGGTTGCGATGGCTAAAGTTACCGGTGATTCAGATTATAATTTGATTAGAAAAGATAAAGGTAAAAGACAAACTGTTAGAGCCCAAGAGCTTTTGCGTAGAGCTCGTGTTGAGATATCTACTAGTGGAGCTGGTATCCCAGAACTCGAGAAACTCCAAGAACACCTGAAAGATTTTAAAATTACTGTCTACAACTATGACTGTAAAGGCCGCGAAGTCTACTTTGAGGGGCGAGTTGAAAACCGAAAATTCAAAATTAACTTGCTTTTCCACAATGGCCATTACAATGTAATTAATTCACTAACTGCTGCCTTTGCTTGTGAGTATTTCTGTGAAGCGTGCCATATCCCTTATGACCATAAAGCTGAACACCGGTGCTCCAATATCTGTCCTACTTGCCAGACCATTTCACCCCCATGTAAGCTGGACCACCAAGGAATTGACTGCCCGGAATGTAACATGACTTATAAAAATCAGGCCTGTTTTAAAGCTCACAAAATCGATAGATGCAAGTCAGTAAAGAAATGTCTTGACTGTGGTAAACTAGTAATGATCAATGAAAGGTCCAAGCCCCATCAGTGCGGGGAAACATACTGTAAAGTATGCGAAGAGTTTATGGATCCCAACCATAAATGTTATATGAAACCTAATGAAAGCCAACCGAAGGGGAAAAACTACCTATTTATTTTCTTTGATTTTGAAACTAGGCAAGATGAAAACCTCTCTTCTGATCCAGAGAAAAAAGTACATAAAGTTAACCTATGCGTAAGCCAACAGTATTGTGGGCAGTGTCTCGGTTCAGGCTTTTGTATGGCATGCAAAAACCGTGAAAAGGTTTTCAAAGAGGACCCGGTAAAACAGTTTATGGAATATGTGATGCAAGTCAGGAAAAAGTTTAAAGATGTTTGTGTGATTGCTCACAATGGACAGGGGTTTGATTTTCAGTTTATTTTAAAGTATACTCTGGAAGAGACTAAATTTACACCCGAACTTGTAATGAGAGGATCCAAAATTATTTTAATGGAAATGGATAATGTTAGATTTGTTGATTCCCTAAGCTACTTTCCCATGCCTCTAGCTGCACTCCCCAAAGCGTTTGACTTGCCCCCAGAGAAAAAGAAGGGCTATTTTCCGCACCTATTCAACACCCTCGGGAACCAAAATTATGTAGGCCCGATGCCTGCGAAAGAGTTTTATTGCCCGGAGACTATGTTTGAGAATTCCCACGATGATTTTGAAAAATGGTATAACGAACAGGTGAACAGCGACTATGTGTTTGACTTTCAAAAAGAGATCTTGGAGTATTGCATTTCAGATGTCGAGATTTTGGCCCAAGCCTGTATTAAATTCCGAGCCTTATTTCTTAAAGAATGTAATGTCGATCCGTTTCTCGAGGCCGTAACCATCGCCAGCGCGTGTAACCTGGCTTTTCGCCGCAAATTCCTAAAACCTAATACAATTGGCTTGATTCCGAAAGGTGGGTACCGTCTAACAGATAATCAGTCATCCGTAGCCCTACAGTGGCTATCTTGGGAAGAGGAGAAGCGCGGTGTTAGGATTGAGCATGCAGGCCGGGGTAAAGAAGTTAAAATTAATGGAGCGAAAGTAGATGGTTTTGATGGGGAGAATATTTATGAATTTCATGGGTGTTACTGGCATGGTTGCCCTAAATGCTTTCCTCGTAGCCGGGAGGCTCCTCTGAAGGAGGATCCCTCAGATTCACTTCACTTGCGTTACCAGAGAACTCTGAAGAAAATTGAGAAACTCGGAAGTAATGTTATTGAAATGTGGGAGTGTGAGTTTAGAAAAATAAAAAAGGACGAGAACCTTAAACACTTGGAAAGTCTACCGATACTGAACAGCCTTCCCCTTGACCCGAGAGATTCTTTCTTTGGAGGAAGGACCGGTAACGCGAAAGCTTATCATAAATGCGCGGAGGGAGAGACTATCCAGTATGTAGATGTTTGCTCACTGTACCCATTTGTAAATAAGTATTGTAACTACCCCGTAGGCCACCCCGAAATTTATGTAGGAGATAGGGAGTGCAGAGAGCGGGGACTTGACGTGGAAGGCTTGCTCAAATGTAAAATTTTGCCACCTCGGGACCTATACCACCCCGTGCTCCCAGTAAAAATGAACAGTAAACTAATGTTTATTTTATGCAGAACATGCGGGGAGACTTTAAACCAGGGGGAATGTTTTCACGAACGCGACGAGAGGGCGTTGGTAGGGACTTGGACGATGCAGGAGATTAGAAAGGCAGTAGAGAAGGGATATGTGATTCTGGACATGTATGAGCTCTGGGAATATCAAGTGGCGACTTATGAAAACGGGGGTCTGTTTACTGATTTTATTAATAAATTTTTGAAAATGAAACAGGAGGCGTCAGGGTTTCCCAGCTGGTGCAAGACTGAGGAGGATAAAGACAAGTATATTTTGGATTACTATAAACATGAGGGAGTAAAACTGGAGAAAAACAAGATTGCTAAGAATGGTGGTTTAAGGTCTTTGGCAAAATTAATGTTAAATTCTTTCTGGGGAAAATTTGGGCAGAGGGAGAACCAAACCAAAGCCTCAATTGTTAGAGACCCTAAAGATTTCTTTCAAATATCATCAAGTCCTGAAATAAAGATAAACATGATACAGGTTATCAATGAAGAAGTGTTAGTTGTTAGCTGGGAGTACATTGATGAGGTGGGAGAAGCGTTGAGAAATGTGAATGTTGTGATTGCAGCCTACACTACCGCCCATGCCCGACTCAAATTGTATGAACACCTTGAAAAGTTGGGAGGTCAAGTCCTATATTACGATACAGACTCGGTAATATATTACTTGAGAGGTAATTTGTATAAAGTGCCTACAGGGGACTACCTTGGGGAAATGACCGATGAGTTGGTAGAGTATGGACCCGGGTCATACATAGTAGAGTTTGTATCTGGAGGACCGAAAACCTACGCATACCTTGTCTGGTCAACCAATAAGCAGAGATTGATCCCCGTATGTAAAGTAAAAGGTTTAACACTGAATCTCAAGACTTCTAAATTGGTAAACTTTGAAAAATTAAAAGAAATGGTACTGAGTGAATCCGCACAGGTGTTGGAAGTTGAAGAGAATAGAATCAGACGTACAAAAGATAAAAATATTGTAACAGTTACTGAAACAAAACAGTTTAAGATTACAGGCCCAAAACGGAAATTGGATGATAACTATAATACCCTCCCGTATGGATTCAGTAAAATTAAAAGAATTGCTTAAGTGTTGTTAGCTCTATACCATGGTCACCTAATAGACGGTGTTTTCATCTTATTACCATCATTTGCTCTCCAACTACCGTACTGGTTGGACGTGCTCTAGAGTTGCTCTTTTTAACTATGGCGGTTTTCCTCAAATTTTTGTCTAAAAGAAAACTAAATGAAAATACGAAATTTTGCATTACATCCTTTGAATATGAGTTTTCTCTTACAGGCCCAATAGAGACATGTGAATGGCCTTTATCGTTTTCAAAGTACATAGTAGATACAATTTCAGATGGATGTTCTTCAAATACTCATGTTGGAATAACAATAACCCATGCTAACGGTTCAGGCAATATTCCGTTTATGCCTTTACATAATCTAACTCCACCGGTTTTTGATGATCACTTTGAAAAAATATTTTGTGATGTTGAAAAACTATCTGGTACATTGAATGTGGAAGTATCACTTATCACAATTCCAAGATGCTACATTCGATAGGTGTTTACAGTCTTGTGACATACTGATTGCCGACATCTGTTGTAATTGATACTGAAAGTTACTGCATTCTTAACTATAATTTAATAAGGCTTTGTACCTCACTTCATGAGGTATGCATTGTGAAAAAACCAAGGAGGTCAAGCAGAGTAAACATTATAACTCTGATTTTTATCTTGACCTCTTATAAAAATACTAAAAATAAACAAAAAATGTGTGTGTGTGTGTGTGTGTGTGTGTGTGTGTGTGTGTGTGTGTGTGTGTGTGTGTCCGTGGAGAGGTCACCTGTCAAGGCTGGGTTAACCCCTGGTAAGTCCTGACAGATGAGTGGGTTTGCCTAAAAACAGTAAAACATTGTGTTCCCCACGACCACCACGGACTAAGGGCTTAGTAGATTGAGATGCCCTGACCCGAGGAGGGTTTGGATTTCGCCTTCGAAAAGCCCGGTGTGAATGAAGGTCCCTGGCGCGGCTGAGGAAAAGGCCCGTAAACCTGTATGAATGGTATAAAAATGTAAAAAAAAAAGAAATAACGGGGGAGGCAACTAATTTGGAAGGCCTCCACGGACCATGGCGGTGGTGGAGCCATGGTTTTTTAAATTCTAAAAATACATTAGTCTGTGCAGAGTGTAAGCCAGTTATGTTCTGGATGACTCTTGCATAGAATAATGTTTAACCTGGGTGTATAAAGCTCTCGGTGGTAGAAATACCTCAGAGTTGTGTTCTCTCAAGGTATATTGCTGCTGAGGGTGCTATACACGGGCGGTCTCAAACCCCGCTCTATTACCTTACAGTACATTTAATACTTAAATTGTACAGCGAGTGGATATTTGATTCACTTTACCCCACTCCTTACAATATATATGTTAATTTTAGGATTAAATAAAACAGCAATCGATGTTTTAGAGGTAGAGATGCTGCAAATATGTTGTAAAAAGCAATCAGAAACCATGTTAGAGAAAAAATATCGTAAAATATCCGTGGGGTAGGCCTACCGGGGAAGGTGCCCACGTTAAAGATACACCAACGCGCCTACAACTGTACGGCCAGGTATTTATGCCTACCGTGGTGTGGAAAACAGTTGAAAACAAAGGGGGTAACGAAACGTTACCCCCTTCAAACCGCAAATATAATAAGTATTATATGTCTACCTATTTTGATAAAAAAAACTACACTGGCCCATTTTCTTTCTGCACTTGACTTACAGTGAATTTTATGATTCAATAAAAAGTAATCCGTGTTTAGAGGTAAATATGCTGTCAATATACTGTACGAAGCAATTAGAAACCATGTGGATGGCAATATTGAATGTAAAATTATAAATGTTTTTAGGGGAGGCGATCTGCCTCTACTGACATACATTGAAAACATAACATATACATTAATGAATCCAAAGCAATGATTAGAAGTTTAAATTCTTCAATTATAACACAGGGTAAACCTTGAAATATTAAGTCTGGTTTTACATGTGAAATCCGTGGGGTAGGCCTACCGGGGAGGTGCCCACGTTAAAGATACACCAACGCGCCTACAACTGTACGGCCTGGCATACATGCCTACCGTGGTGTGGAAAACAGTTGAAAACAAAGGGGGTAACGAAACGTTACCCCCTTCAAACCGCAAATATAATAAGTAATATATGCATATTTAACAGATGCAGCGTTTTTTACATTAAATTTTTACTATAAATTAATTTTTTCATTTCTTTCAAAGATGCTGGCAGACTCCTTTACTATTTAATATTTATAAATGTACATTAAAATCACTTTTATTTGAAAAAAAGCGACATTCACCCCAATCACTACAATAATTGGAGCAACAACCATGAGCCCTGTTCTCTCTGTACTTGACTTACACTTAGAACAGGCGTCTGCTAGCTGTAATTCCTAACCTCAAAGATGTCAGTAATACATTCCTATGTATTGGATAACACCCCTGTATCCGTATTGTTCGATTCTGAGAACAATCCATAGTTTAAAGCAAAAGATATATGTGAGATACTAGAGTATGAAAATTCAAATAAAGCAATCAGAGACCATGTCAGAGAAAAGTATCGTAAAACATTTGAAAGAAAGGGGGTAACGAAAAGTTACCCCCTTTGAACTTTCAAAAACATACTGTATTTATCAGTGAACCAGGTTTGTATGGATTAATTATGAGATCTAAGATGAAAGTAACTGAAAGATTCCAGGATTGGGTGTTTGGAGAAGTCTTATCATCTATTTGTAAATATAGGGTATATGTTCAAATGTGCATATATATGGTAAATATGTTCAGAATAAATTTTTTAACAGACACAGTTCTTGAATATAGCATTGGGAAACAACAGAAAGCTAATTAAAATGTTGACTGATTAAACTTCTAAAGTTTGCAGTTATGACAGAAGATGTGGGTTTTAAACTTGTATTCTGTACCTGGAGAAGGATGCGTACTATAAACATTATGGTTTAACAGAATATAAATGTATCAGAGATGAAAAAGTCACCATAAAAACAACACTAAGAGGACAAAAGGAGATGGTATGTGCCTTTTGAGGTATCATCGAGTACCTAATGATGTAAATATTTTATTAATGAACCAGATTTATATGAATTTGTTATCAAACTAAAGTGATACGTTTCCTTGAGTTCATATAGAGGTGGAAACAGATACGCCTTTCTCAACATCTTATATTGTAGAATTGCCTATATTTCATGCGAATTCTGCTATTTGAAAATATTATGCCATGGCTGTGAATTGTTTTAAGCAGATCCTCTGACTCATGAGTTGTATGTTTTCATTGACTATTTCGCTATTGTGACCGTAAAATTTCAATTTGTACAGTAACCTGTATCATTGATGCCTAGCCTTTTGAGTTTTTGCGGCCAATTCCTTGTCGTGACTGTAAATTTGTAAAGTCTACGGTCATCTGTATATCCAATACCCCTACAATAGGTTTTCAGCGGTAGTGTCCTTACATGACTGTAACATCATAAAGTCTACGGTCATTTGTACCTCCAGTCCCCTTGATTTAGTTTTCAGCGGTATTTTCCTTAAATAACAGTAATGGTTCACAGTATGTAGTCATTTGTATAACTAATACCCCTATGTTTCTTTTTCAGCGGTAATTTCTTTTCTTGACTGTAATATTTTAAAGTCTACGGTCATATGTAACACCAATCCCCTTAAGCTTGGCTTTCATCTGTCTTACCTTCCCTTAACCAGACTCTTGTAAGTTGTAAGTCATCTATAATACTAAGCCCTTGATTTAATTTCCAGTTGTAATTTATTTACCCTGACCAACATCTTACAGTGATCTGTACCACTATGCCGCTTAAGTTTCTTAGACAGTCCTCACCTTACATTGATTGTAATATTTTAATTTCTAAGGCCATGTGTATCACTTACCCTCTATGTTTTGATTTTCATTGAACGATTCCATGCATTGACTGTAACATTGTAAGGTCTACGGTCATCATCTGTATCCATTGAGCCTCTTAAGTATGATTTGCAGTGAGATGTAGCTAGGAATGTCTTTGCTGACAACAAAAATTTTATTTGTTACGAGGGCTATTTCTCAATTGGATCGTATTTTTCATTTTTACAGTAAAAACTCGACTAAAAAAGTAAGTCAATTGAGTTTTGTTGAAGATGCTTATAACTGTAGAAGAAATTTGTATTTTTGAACAAAATAATTTACACAGAGATCGTTATTAGGTTAAAATAAGTTGCTTTAGGTTAAGTAATTTACAGTGAGATCGATATTAGGTTTAAATAAGTTGCTTTAGGTTAGGTAATTTACAGTGAGATCGTTATTAGGTTAAAATAAGTTGCTTTAGGTTAGGTTAGATTATAATTTGATTAACATGGACACTTTATATTTTTATTTTTATTCCATGTTAATCAAATTATAATCTAACCTAACCTAAAGCAACTTATTTTAACCTAATAACGATCTCACTGTAAATTACCTAACCTAAAGCAACTTATTTAAACCTAATATCGATCTCACTGTAAATTACTTAACCTAAAGCAACTTATTTTAACCTAATAACGATCTCTGTGTAAATTATTTTGTTCAAAAATACAAATTTCTTCTACAGTTATAAGCATCTTCAACAAAACTCAATTGACTTACTTTTTTAGTCGAGTTTTTACTGTAAAAATGAAAAATACGATCCAATTGAGAAATAGCCCTCGTAACAAATAAAATTTTTGTTGTCAGCAAAGACATTCCTAGCTACATCTCACTGCAAATCATACTTAAGAGGCTCAATGGATACAGATGATGACCGTAGACCTTACAATGTTACAGTCAATGCATGGAATCGTTCAATGAAAATCAAAACATAGAGGGTAAGTGATACACATGGCCTTAGAAATTAAAATATTACAATCAATGTAAGGTGAGGACTGTCTAAGAAACTTAAGCGGCATAGTGGTACAGATCACTGTAAGATGTTGGTCAGGGTAAATAAATTACAACTGGAAATTAAATCAAGGGCTTAGTATTATAGATGACTTACAACTTACAAGAGTCTGGTTAAGGGAAGGTAAGACAGATGAAAGCCAAGCTTAAGGGGATTGGTGTTACATATGACCGTAGACTTTAAAATATTACAGTCAAGAAAAGAAATTACCGCTGAAAAAGAAACATATGGGTATTAGTTATACAAATGACTACATACTGTGAACCATTACTGTTATTTAAGGAAAATACCGCTGAAAACTAAATCAAGGGGACTGGAGGTACAAATGACCGTAGACTTTATGATGTTACAGTCATGTAAGGACACTACCGCTGAAAACCTATTGTAGGGGTATTGGATATACAGATGACCGTAGACTTTACAAATTTACAGTCACGACAAGGAATTGGCCGCAAAAACTCAAAAGGCTAGGCATCAATGATACAGGTTACTGTACAAATTGAAATTTTACGGTCACAATAGCGAAATAGTCAATGAAAACATACAACTCATGAGTCAGAGGATCTGCTTAAAACAATTCACAGCCATGGCATAATATTTTCAAATAGCAGAATTCGCATGAAATATAGGCAATTCTACAATATAAGATGTTGAGAAAGGCGTATCTGTTTCCACCTCTATATGAACTCAAGGAAACGTATCACTTTAGTTTGATAACAAATTCATATAAATCTGGTTCATTAATAAAATATTTACATCATTAGGTACTCGATGATACCTCAAAAGGCACATACCATCTCCTTTTGTCCTCTTAGTGTTGTTTTTATGGTGACTTTTTCATCTCTGATACATTTATATTCTGTTAAACCATAATGTTTATAGTACGCATCCTTCTCCAGGTACAGAATACAAGTTTAAAACCCACATCTTCTGTCATAACTGCAAACTTTAGAAGTTTAATCAGTCAACATTTTAATTAGCTTTCTGTTGTTTCCCAATGCTATATTCAAGAACTGTGTCTGTTAAAAAATTTATTCTGAACATATTTACCATATATATGCACATTTGAACATATACCCTATATTTACAAATAGATGATAAGACTTCTCCAAACACCCAATCCTGGAATCTTTCAGTTACTTTCATCTTAGATCTCATAATTAATCCATACAAACCTGGTTCACTGATAAATACAGTATGTTTTTGAAAGTTCGAAGGGGGTAACGTTTCGTTACCCCCTTTGTTTTCAACTGTTTTACGATACTTTTCTCTGACATGGTCTCTGATTGCTTTATTTGAATTTTCATACTCTAGTATCTCACATATATCTTTTGCTTTAAACCATGGATTGTTCTCAGAATCGAACAATACGGATACAGGGGTGTTATCCAATACATAGGAATGTATTACTGACATCTTTGAGGTTAGGAATTACAGCTAGCAGACGCCTGTTCTAAGTGTAAGTCAAGTACAGAGAGAACAGGGCTCATGGTTGTTGCTCCAATTATTGTAGTGATTGGGGTGAATGTCGCTTTTTTCAAATAAAAGTGATTTTAATGTACATTTATAAATATTAAATAGTAAAGGAGTCTGCCAGCATCTTTGAAAGAAATGAAAAAATTAATTTATAGTAAAAATTTAATGTAAAAAACGCTGCATCTGTTAAATATGCATATATTACTTATTATATTTGCGGTTTGAAGGGGGTAACTTTTCGTTACCCCCTTTGTTTTCAACTGTTTTCCACACCACGGTAGGCATAAATACCTGGCCGTACAGTTGTAGGCGCGTTGGTGTATCTTTAACGTGGGCACCTCCCCGGTAGGCCTACCCCACGGATTTCACATGTAAAACCAGACTTAATATTTCAAGGTTTACCCTGTGTTATAATTGAAGAATTTAAACTTCTAATCATTGCTTTGGATTCATTAATGTATATGTTATGTTTTCAATGTATGTCAGTAGAGGCATATCGCCTCCCCTAAAAACATTTATAATTTTACATTCAATATTGCCATCCACATGGTTTCTAATTGCTTCGTACAGTATATTGACAGCATATTTACCTCTAAACACGGATTACTTTTTATTGAATCATAAAATTCACTGTAAGTCAAGTGCAGAAAGAAAATGGGCCAGTGTAGTTTTTTTATCAAAATAGGTAGACATATAATACTTATTATCTTTGCGGTTTGAAGGGGGTAACTTTTCGTTACCCCCTTTGTTTTCAACTGTTTTCCACACCACGGTAGGCATAAATACCTGGCCGTACAGTTGTAGGCGCGTTGGTGTATCTTTAACGTGGGCACCTCCCCAGTAGGCCTACCCCACGGATATTTTACGAAATTTTTCTCTAACATGGTTCCTGATTGATTTATACAATATATTTGCAGCATCTCTACCTCTA
Source organism: Neoaliturus tenellus (assembly GCA_030545055.2). Taxonomy (NCBI): domain Eukaryota; kingdom Metazoa; phylum Arthropoda; class Insecta; order Hemiptera; family Cicadellidae; genus Neoaliturus; species Neoaliturus tenellus. The sequence goes on from CM061532.1 coordinate 35,986,634, forward strand.
AAACATCAATTGCTTTTTATTTAATCCTAAAATTAACATATATATTGTAAGGAGTGGGTTAGGTGAATCAAATATCCACTCGCTGTACAATTTAAGTATTAAATGTACTGTAAGTTAATAGAGTGAGGTTTGAGACCGCCCGTGTATAGCACCCTCAGCAGTAATATACCTTGAGAGAACACAACTCTGAGGTATTTCTTACCACCGAGAGCCTTATACACCCAGGTTAAACATTATTCTATGCAAGAGTCATCCAGAATATAACTGGCTTATACTCTGCACAAATTAATGTCCTCTCCCTTTGAGAATTTAAAAAACCATGGCTCCACCACCGCCATGGTCCGTGGAGGCCTTCCAAACTAGTTGCCTCCCCCGTTATTTCTTTTTTAACATTTTTATACCATTCATACAGGTTTACGGGCCTTTTCCTCAGCCGCGCCAGGGACCTTCATTCACACCGGGCTTTTCGAAGGCGAAACCCGAACCCTCCTCGGGTCAGGGCATCTCAATCTACTAAGCCCTTAGCCCGTGGCGGTCGTGGGAAACACAATGTTTTACTGTTTTTAGGCAAACCCACTCATCTGTCAGGACTTACCAGGGATTAACCATGCCTTGACAGGTGACCTCTCCACGGACACACACACACACACACACACACACACACACACACACACACACACACACACACATTCACACATTTTTTTTTGTTTATTTTTTGTATTTTTTACAATATTTATAATTTTATAAGAGGTCAAGATAAAAATCAGAGTTATAATGTTTACTCTGTTTGACCTCCTTAGCTTTTTTACAATGCATACCTCATGAAGTAAGGTGCAAAGCCTTATTAAATCATAGTTAAGAATGCAGAAGCATCAGTTACAACAGATGTGGGTAATCAGTATGTCACAAGTCTGTAAACATCTATCGAATGTAGCATCTTGGAATTGTGACTAGTGATACTTCCAAATTCAGTGTACCAGATAGTTTTTCAGCATCACAGAATATTTTTTCAAAGTGATCATCAAAAACCGTTGGAGTTAGATTATGTAAAGGCATAAACGGAATATTGCCTGAACCGTTAGCATGGGTTATTGTTATTCCAACATGAGTATTTGAAGAACATCCATCTGAAATTGTATCTACTATGTACTTTGAAAACGCTAAAGGCCATTCACATGTCTCTATTGGGCCTGTAAGAGAAAACTCATACTCAAAGGTTATAATACAAAATTTCGTATTTTCATTTAGTTTTCTTTTAGACAAAAATTTAAGGAAAACCGCCATAGTTGGAAAGAGCAACTCTAGAGCACGTCCAACCAGTACGGTAGTTAGAGACCAAATGATGGCAATAAGATGGAAACACCATCTATTAGGTGACCCTGGTGTAGATCCATTGATACTTAAGCAATTCTTTGAATTTTACAGAATCCATACGGGAAGGTATTATAGTTATCATCCAATTTCCGTTTTGGACCTGTAATCTTAAACTGCTTTGTTTCAGTGACTGTTACAATATTTTTATCTTTTGTGCGTCTGATCCTGTTCTCTTCGACTTGTAATACTTGAGCGGATTCACTCAAAACCATTTCTTTTAATGTCTGAAAGTTAACCAATTTAGAAGTTTTAAGGTTTAGTGTTAGGCCTTTTACTTTACATACGGGAATTAGTTTCTGTTTGTTGGTTGACCACACGAGATAGGCGTAGGTTTTCGGCCCTCCAGATACGAATTCTACTATATAGGACCCGGGCCCGTACTCTACTAACTCGTCTGTCATTTCCCCGAGGTAGTCCCCTGTAGGCACTTTATACAAATTACCCCTCAAGTAATATATTACCGAGTCTGTATCATAATATAGGACTTGACCTCCCAACTTTTCAAGGTGTTCATACAATTTGAGTCGGGCATGGGCGGTAGTGTAGGCCGCAATCACAACATTCACATTTCTCAACGCTTCTCCCACCTCATTAATGTACTCCCAGCTAACAACTAATACTTCTTCATTAATAACCTGCATCATGTTTATCTTTATTTCAGGACTTGATGACATTTGGAAGAGATCTTTTGGGTCTCTAACGATTGAAGCTTTGGTTTGGTTCTCCCTCTGCCCGAATTTTCCCCAGAATGAATTTAACATTAATTTCGCCAAAGACCTTAAACCCCCATTCTTAGCAATCTTGTTTTTCTCCAATTTTACCCCCTCATGTTTATAGTAATCCAAAATATACTTGTCTTTATCTTCCTCAGTCATACACCAACTAGGAAACCCTGACGCCTCTTGTTTCATTTTCAAAAATTTATTTATAAAATCAGTAAACAGACCACCGGTTTCATAAGTCGCTACTTGGTATTCCCAGAGCTCATACATGTCTAGAATCACATAACCCTTCTCTACTGCCTTTCTAATCTCTTGCATTGTCCAAGTCCCTACCAATGCCCTCTCGTCGCGTTCGTGAAAACATTCCCCCTGATTTAAAGTCTCTCCGCATGTTCTGCATAAAATAAACATTAGTTTGCTGTTCATTTTTACCGGGAGCACGGGGTGGTATAGGTCCCTAGGTGGCAAAATTTTACATTTGAGCAATCCTTCTACGTTAAGTCCCCGCTCTCTGCATTCCCTATCCCCTACATAAATTTCAGGGTGACCTACGGGGTAGTTACAGTATTTATTTACATACGGATAAAGAGAACAAACATCTACGTACTGAATAGTTTCTCCCTCCGAGCATTTATGATAAGCTTTCGCATTACCGGTCCTACCTCCAAAAAATGAATCTCTCGGGTCAAGGGGAAGACTATTCAATATCGGAAGACTGTCCAGATGTTTAAGGTTTTCATCTCTTTTAATTTGTCTAAACTCGCACTCCCACATTTCAATAACATTACTTCCAAGTTTCTCAATTTTCTTTAAAGTCCTCTGATAGCGCAAGTGAAGTGAATCCGAGGGATCCTCCTTCAGAGGGACCTCTCGGTTGCGAGGAAAGCATTTAGGGCATCCGTGCCAGTAACACCCGTGAAATTCATAAATATTCTCCCCATCAAAACCATCTACTTTCGCTTCATTAATTTTAACTTCTTTACCCCGGCCTGCATGCTCAATCCTAATACCACGCTTCTCCTCTTCCCAAGATAGCCACTGTAGAGCAATAGCTGACTGATTGTCTGTTAATCGGTACCCACCTTTCGGAATCAAGCCGATTGTATTAGGTTTTAGAAATTTGCGGCGGAAAGCCAAATTACATGCGCTGGCAATGGTTACAGCCTCAAGAAACGGATCAACATTACATTCTTTAAGAAATAAGGCTCTGAATTTAATACAGGCTTGGGCTAAAATCTCTACATCCGAAATGCAATACTCCAAAATCTCTTTTTGAAAGTCAAATACATAGCCGCTGTTCACCTGTTCATTATACCATTTTTCAAATTCATCGTGGGATTTCTCAAACATACTCTCCGGGCAATAAAACTCTTTCGCGGGCATCGGGCCTACATAATTTTGGTTCTCGAGGGTGTTGAATAGATGCGGAAAATAGCCCTTCTTTTTCTCTGGGGGCAAGTCAAACGCTTTGGGGAGTGCAGCTAGAGGCATGGGAAAGTAGCTTAAGGAATCAACAAATCTAACGTTATCCATTTCCATTAAAATAATCTTGGATCCTCTCATTACAAGTTCAGGAGTAAATTTAGTCTCTTCCAGAGTATACTTTAAAATGAATTGGAAATCAAACCCCTGTCCATTGTGTGCAATCACACAAACATCTTTAAACTTTTTCCTAACTTGCATGACATATTCCATAAACTGTTTTACTGGGTCTTCTTGAAAAATCTTTTCACGGTTTTTGCATGCCATACAAAAGCCTGATCCCAAACACTGGCCACAATACTGTTGGCTTACGCATAAGTTAACTTTATGTACTTTTTTCTCTGGGTCAGAAGGGAGGTTTTCATCTTGCCTAGTTTCGAAATCAAAGAAAATAAATAAGTAGTTTTTCCCCTTCGGTTGGCTATCATTAGGTTTCATATAACATTTATGGTTAGGGTCCATAAACTCTTCGCATACTTTACAATGCACCTCCCCGCACTGATGGGGCTTGGACCTTTCATTGATCATTACTAGTTTACCGCAATCAAGACATTTCTTTACTGACTTACATCTGTCAATTTTGTGAGCTTTAAAACAGGCCTCATTTTTATAAGTCATGTTACATTCTGGGCAGTCAATTCCTTTTTCCTCTAACTTACATGGAGGCGAGATAGTCTGGCAAGTAGGACAGATATTAGAACAACGATGACGCCCTTTATGGTCATAGGGAACATGGCACGCTTCGCAGAAATATTTACATGCAAAAGCAGCAGTTAGTGAATTAATTACATTGTAATGGCCGTTGTGGAAAAGCAAGTTAATTTTGAATTTTGGGTTTTCAACTCGCCCCTCAAAGTAGACTTCACGGCCTTTACAGTCGTAGTTGTAGACAGTGATTTTGAAGTTTGTTAAATGATCTTGGAATTTCTCAAGTTCGGGGATACCGGCTCCACTGTTAGATATCTCAACATGCGCTCTACGCATAAGCTCCTGAGCCCTCACTGTCTGTCTTCCTCTACGATCTTTTTTAATTAAATTGTAATCTGAGTCACCGGTAACCTTAGCCATCGCAACTACTATCGCCCTAGGCAGACACAGATTGTCTTTATTATTAATAACAACAATCCCATTCCTAGCTTTACATTCTTCTTCAAAAGTATTGTATAAACCGGGTCTCCGGAGTGCCCCAGACCCTACAGGGAGATTAATTCGAGTACATTCTACTTTAAAAGTGTCTGTGGACTTGATCGATTCCGAATTACTTTGAATAATTCCACCAAAAATTTCCCACAAAACATCTTCGTTTACTTGGTTGAAGGGCCGAAAAGCTACGTACCCCGGCTCTTTAGATTTTAAATTTAGACTCTGCATAGTGAAACCAAGTATATCGTTTTCATGGGATTGGTTTTTTACTTCATTTACAATCTGAGCAAAACCTTGCCTTAGCCAATCAATTTCATTTATTTCGGGAGGGGGGTTAGAAAATTTGAAAATTGTTCTAAGCCCATACAATCTGAATTTCTTTACATAAGTTTGATCCTCACTTAGAACTTTAATAGGTTCAGTGATTTTTGGTGAACCCATTTTAGAGGACGATTCCATACTCAAAATTTATTTAAAGTCAAAGAATAAGACAAAAAAGTGAGGTTATGTTACCCACGTCCAAACAGTATGACAACTGAAATCAGACTAAGACATCACAACTGTAAAGCTAGTTATAAAATAAAAAATTACTACTTGAGTCAAAATATCATTTAAAATACAACAACGCAAGTCAAAATAATACTAACCACAAATAGGTATCACAACATAAGACCGGAGCTAAGCAACGCAGTGAACAAGTACACAACACACGGGAGCTAGATAGGTCCATTCGCTACGAGAGCCTGACGCAAAGAGAGCGAGGACAGGCAGCGGTCAGCGGAGGTAGATAACCCCAACCAATCAGAGCGCTGCACGCCTATTTTCTACCAATGGCACCCTTCCATATTCCGACCAATTACAACGCGGTATTTTTCTGTTGCGGTAAACACTGACCGGCTCACCTCAGTCCCTCAGAGGAAGTGGAGGGGAACAATTACTGGGTCATATCTTGACAGGATGTCCTTTGCGGTAGTCAGTCTCAGTCCACAATGAACTCTTGTTGTTATAGTTTCAAAGTGACATGTTGTGTTATAGAATACACTGCTCAGCCACCACAATCATCCCACTATCTCCCTTCCAATCAAACTCTAACATCATTTCAAACACCACCTCAACACTCACTAACACCACCTCAACACTCACCCCCAATCCAAACACAGCCACTTCCGCGGATACCTTCGGACCCCATATACATCGAGATGAAACCCAGCCCATAGGTAAGCTAGACACACATTTTACATAACTTTTTAGAGTTAACCATATATAGTCCCTTGAAATAGTTTTCAGTGTTAGTTTCCTCACAGCAAGATTTTAAACTCTACTTATAACTAATACTCCAATGATAGGTTTTCAGCGGTAATTTATTTAACTTGACTGTAAAGTAGTAATGCCTTCAGTTATCTATATTGCTAAGTCCCCTTGAGATAATTTTCAGCGGTAATTTTCTCACATGACAGTGAAATTGTAAAGCTTTCGGTCATTTGTACCACCAAACCCCTTGAGTTGTTTTACACAGACCTATAATATTTTAAATTTATCTGTATCCACTGAGATAGCTAGGCTAACACCTCAGCGTTTTTTAAGGTTAGGTTAACATAAAAAACAATATTCCACCAGTCTTACAGTATCACTAACCTAGCTGTACTTACCTCCACTCTTCTACTTAGTAGACAGCATGGCAACGGCCAACGCATAGCTTTCCACCCACTTCTAGGGATTTAAGATGTGCACCTCTAATGAATAAGGATTATCAGAGTTTGTGTACTACATGTGTTAATACGAATAGATGTAAGGGTAACTTTTCGTTACCCTTGGAGTTTACAGTATTTTTCTCTATTGTAGCTGTGTCTTCTGTATATTTAATAATTTATTTTTAAGATCGCTTCTGGTCCCAAAGACTCAGAAATAACACATGGTATTGTATACTGTACACTGCAGTACATAAGTTGACTTGCATTATACACTGCTAGCCTGTACCTTCAGAACTATGTACTAGTATCTGCTGCCTTCTAAAGACTACAGAGCCATGACTTAGAATTATTGAATACACTGTTGTATTTTCCCTCTCTAAGAAAGACCCAAGGATAGGGCTGAGTTACATTATAAACAGCTATGTATTCCCCTTCAATAAAATTGTACTAGTATATACTAACTTATAAAGACTGCTCACCCTCTGTCTTAGAAACATAAGGATTTTTCTTTAAGATAATACCATAACACTATACTGCCTTCACCTCCTAAGTATTGATCTGCTATTGAGAAGGTAGACCCCTACACCAACAAGCCTGTCGGCCTCTGTCTATTAGTTTGTATTGTTTTCTTATTTAGTAAACTGCGTGTAGTTATTTATTTACTAGTATCTAATAATCACAAGTACCTAGAGGCTCAAAGGTAGAGCCCTACTCCGGCGGGCCCATGTCTGTAGGTTTTGCTAGTTAGTCACTGGTATCATAAAGATAAATATCACAAACTTCACATTTATGATTTTTTTTATTTGTGAATGGGTCTGACCTTGACCACTACACTCTTCTTAGTCTTAACAAATACTTAGTAAGAGTCCTACACCAAAAGGGAATAAAAAATTAATAGTTGTAAGTTTTTTTTATTTTTCACAGGTATGACCTTGACTCTGGGAAGTGATGCTTAGCATTTTATTACATGTTTATACTACAAGTATACATATACCAAGTTTGAAGAAAATCTGTAGTCCCATTCTCGAGATAAAAAATAAAACTTTTTTGCGCCTTCATTTTTTGGATACTTCCTGCCATGCATTTTTTAATACCAACCAAGTGTACACACATACCAAGTATGAAGTTGATACATGGAGCCATTCCTAAGATATGATTTTTCAAAGTTTTGCCCCTTCATTGCCCCTTCATTTTTTGGATGCAACCCGCAACATTTTGGTTAATTTTGTTATTTTAGGGTACCTACCCCCCGGGGGCACCTCTACTTCGTAGAAGGTGGTTTTTTGAGGTCCCCGGACCCCTAGGACGCACCGTTTTCGAGATATTTGCAATTTTTTTGGTTTTTTAAGCCAAAATTTTCATGTTTTTCACTTTATATAGTATGATATACACTTTATATACTATGATATGCACTTTATATAGTATTGTACATTATTTTATATAGTTTACACTTTATATAGTACTGTATACACTTTATATAGTATAATAATAACCCTAACAATTAAGATGGTCTTGTTCCCTAACAATCCAGATGGTCTTGATCCTCAGCGATCCAGGTGTTTTGTTTGCATACGCTATTGTATATACTTTATAGTATATGGTTTATAGTGTATACTTTATAGTGAATGGTATGAGTTGGTAACACTGCAGGGAATTCACAGGGAAATTCTAACCCATGGGGGTTGGCACCCCTGCTTTCCTTTCCCGCCAAACCGGAAGTGGCTTCCGTTTCCTGTCCAATCTCTGGGCCACGTCTACTGGGGAACTTAATGAAATCATCAAATTTTTATTGTCAGTGAAAGATGCACTCTCCGTCCTCATTCAACTGCCTATGTGTTATGTTATGGGGCGTGGTTGTCGCGGAGGTTTGCAATATTTGAGCTAACACGCTATCCCCCTTAAAACACCTTCCAATTTTTGTTCTCACCCGATGGCCCAAAAAACCGTAAGAAAGAACTAAAATTTACCAAATGATTATTGTATTGCTAAAATCTCATGAATGTTCACTTATTGTTGTATTATCACTTTATGTTGGTCCCTTTATTTTTTATGTTCAGTGAAAAATATCATGTTGGATCGATTTATAATTACCTTAATGTACATATCAACTCATATTTTCTAATGCACAAAACAAAATAAACTGCTGTTATAATAAGTGGGTATGGTGATATAGGAATTTAAAAATAAATATCTAACAGGCACAAAAGGTTTAGTAAAACAAATAAAAAGAGTGAGGAAAAATAACAGGTCCGGAGAAAACCAAAACATTAATCTTTTATCTTAAGAAAATCTATTAAACAAAGTGAAACTAAATCACAAAAAAAAAAACTAATTTAAAACTTCCCGATTAACGTTGCATGTGGAAATCATAAAAGCAATTACTCTCTCTTGTCAAGCACAGGTACACTTGACACTTGGCGCATCTAAACCTTGATCTCCTCTTGCATTTCGGCCTCTTGCACCTTCCAGCGTTCTTCGTCATGGAATGGACCGGAAGGTGATTCAACGAGTCGAACTGTACATCGGTTGGCGGTCTCGATTCAAAAGTTCTAGATCCATGGAGTTTTGTTCTCGGGTTTCCACTCTTTTTTCTTGAACATGGGTTATTCTTCTGGTGTAGCCAAAGGGACCGTTTATTTGTAAAGCTTTCTGCGCACCAAGCGCATAGAAATTCTGGTTCATTGTCTTCAAGAGGGGAGGAGGAACCTGTACGATGAGACAAATAAGTATTAGGCCCATATAAAATTTAAAAAGAGTATGAAAATCCTAAAAATAATTTATAATATTTAATCAACAACTGTCAAAATTACTAATAATTATGAAAAAATAAAATATTTATGTTCATAAATAAATAAATTAAATATCTTTATTGCCGTAAAAATATACAATTGTTACATTGTGTAGCAAGTGAAATGTTATGAATACTGAAACAATAAATCGCACGACACGACGGTGTAATTTATGTCATCGTATGAAAAATACACGTTATGTCATATTATAAATAAGGAAATAAAACTGTAATAGGTCGAGTGGTTATGAAAAAGCAAAAACACACGGCGGACTAAAATATGAAAATTATATTATACAAAAAATAAAAAATACTATATATTCAGTGCAATTAAATTTCACCAGTTCAAATCAAATTTTGGGAAAATAATACATTTGGCTCAAATATTTTATAGTTTTGTGTAGTTTAATACACAATACTATTAATTTTATTCGACCTCACAAAAATAATTATTATATACTTTTTTAACTTGTCTATACGACTTTTTGTAATCCATCAAAATATAGAAATGATAATTCAAAACAAAGACTTACATTAAAAAGTATTCTTAAAAATGTGTTTTGACATGAAACGAATCCCAACCATTCTGTAAGCGTTAAAACTGAATCGGAGTTTACATCATTGTTTACAGAATGATTATTTTCAACTTGGGTGCCGTAAGGGGACATTAAGAGGGGACTAATGGGCCCCTCTCAGAACGTCATCCCTTCACCTGTAATGATCTTTCATTAAACCCCTTCCATTTTTATCGGACTTAATAAAGGCGAAAAATGGGAACAGGTGAAACATTTCACATAGAATTTTTAATCAGCGAGATCCCACATACTGATAGCCTCTATCGGCAGCCACTCGATCTGCTTGTCATACAATCTATGAAAGTAGTCAATGAATAGCATGTATTATTTGGCCTGCTTTCTGGGGCTAAATCTCCACCATCAATATCATCTATCTGAGTCTCGGGTCTCACTCGTACTGTAGTGCAGCATCGTTTCTTTAGCCACAGTGTTTTACACAGAATATTGGATATTGTTTCTCGCAATCAGTATGGTTGTGACCAAACATATTCAGGTAGTTTCCGCAACGGAAACTTGACTGCGAAGGAAAAATAATCGCTCTATCCCTTTAGCCCTCTCTTAAGGAGTCAATAATACTGTCTTTCCTACATTATTGTTTTTCTTTTTATGAGATCAAATTTATTAAGCTCTAAATGGTTGAGATACTCTGAAATAATATTATTTTTTATTAAAACGTTTGCAATTTATTTCAACCTATTACAATCAAATATTTCATAAAATACCATTGTCGTTTACCATCGTGTGAATTCATTCGGCTTTGTTAAACCCTTGTTGTGACAGAATATAACAGGAGACTAAACGAAGATCGCAATTTAATAAAATCACATCTTTATTGCCAAACCTGTCATAAAAGTATTAAGATTTAGTTTACAAGTAATATGTTAAAACTAAATAACTTCTTTAGGAAATCAATTTTTCAAGAATTCATATAATTTATAAAATCTAGAATTCATACTTGAAAAACATAAATGACCTACAGTACTTCAAGCCTTATGTGATGGCAAAGAAAAAAATATATATATTGGTAACATAGAACATTAATATGCTTAAAAATATTTCTCCCACACGATAAAATAAATATTTTATTGCCATTGTTGCTATACAATACTTAAGCGAGGTCATGTTAGATTTACTACAATTCTTAAACGTAAAACCATACAAAATGAGTTTGATTGATTACACATTATTAAAACATATAAAAAGACAAGCAAAAGCTACATGATAAGAAATTAATACTAGAATAAATAGAAAAAATATACTTAATGTGTAGATATAACGTTATTAAGGAATATCCAGGAAGTATAATCCACAATAATAAGCAACGAAAATCACAAATCTTTTAAATACTGGTTGCAAGTTATACGTAAATATGTAATTGGATTTTGTATTATATATTCACCACCATAGCAAATTTTAGGCGATAGCAGCAATTCGGATGTAATATACTTTTAATTTTAAATGTTTATTAAAAATTTAATAAGTAAAATAAGTCAAAGTTACAAGTGAAATAATTAAATTTATAAAATTGCTACATTGGATGTTAAATTTTTATCAATTATTGGTTTTTATTGCTATTTGCATTAAAATGTGAATTATAAGTTTTAATATTTTAAATGTTAAGGTACATAAATATACTGTTTGTATTATCTATGTCTAAATGGAACGTTTAAAATGTGTTTGTGTATATTATACTGTACAATGTAATGAACACTTTATGAATAGTTTTTAAGGATAATGTAGATGACATGTTTCTTTGAATGTTGTTGGCGGAAAATTTACAGTATATAAAAAGTCTCAAGATTAAATCAATTATCTTTATATAAATTTTATAATTTAAGATCAGCAATACAAATGGGTGAGTTTCTTAAAGTGATCCAATAGCTAACTTGTTTATTATATTTATGTTACTTGTTACGGGTTACCCCCTTTACTTTTTTATGTTGCCTTCAGGTATGTATTTCAATTTTCAACATTTTTCGCCATTTTTCCAATATGGAGGCCAACTTTAAAATTTGTCATGGAACACTCTACATTTTATAGTTTTTTTTAAATGTCCATAAAATGTTAAGACTTTTTTATTTTTTCATATTTGTTTTCTAAACCTAACATTTACGGAGCTAGAGGCAATTAAAATTCATTTTTAGTTTCCTAAGAATAAAATGGGATAAACTTCATCTGCACATATCTTCGAAACCATTCTGTAAAATAAAATATACTGTAAGATAAAAATATCTTAAAATTATGTTTCAAGACCATTACAATCATAAAAGTTATAATTTATGCATAGAACTTCTTTCAAATGTGGCGGGCAACAAAAAACTTCAAAAAATTTGATGTTATTATAAAAAATGTTTTTTAACCATCAATTTAAGACATTTTTATCATTGAGTATTTACTATTTTAATGAATGGTTTCGGGGATATGGGCAGATAAAGGTTATCCCATGTTATTTTTATGGAACTACATATGAACTTTAATTGTCTCTAGCTCCCTAACCGTAGGGTTAAGAGAAAATATGAAACAGTAAAGTCTTTAAATTACATGGACATTCCAAAAACACCATAAAATGTAGGATTCCATAAGAAATTTAAAACTTGGCCATAATATTTGACAAATTGCGGGAAATTTTGAAAAAGTGAAATACATACCTGAAAGCGACATAAAAAAGTAAAGGGGGTCCCACATAAAAAGTTTACTGTCAGATACATAGTAAAAAATTGCTACTAAGAAACTCACCCGGTATATTGGTACAGTATATGGATTTTTTACTGACCTCAACTTTCTAAAGTTGTTTATAAGGAGATAGTTTATTAATCAAAGTAAAACTGATTAAAATTACCTAACTTAAACTTACCAATACTTTTAAGGATGAGGTATTCAATGTACTTGGATTAATTCATGAGGGGAGAGAAACTAACTGACCAAAAATGTAAACACAAAATAACAAATAATTGAAGAAGAAAGAAATTCAAATAAAAGGTCTTGTTAAGACACTTTTCTTTCTTGTGGTTCACATATTATTTTGTGATCTGAATGCAATTCGATATCCAATTTAAAGTTAGGAATATTTTCACTATTGATTACAAAACAATTATTTCCAATCTGGGCGTCAAAGCAGGTGCATATGACGGAATCAGTGTCGCTATAAATTCCAAGGCAGCATCTAATGGGACCAACCATTTGTGAAGCCTGTAGTTTTTTATGTGTAATGTGAATGAGATAGATTGCAATAATGGAACTGCCTTCGACCCACCTCCAAATCATATTACCCCGTCCATTATCCCACACTAAAAATAATACCTCTATAGGAATCTATCGCTCACTTTCTGAGATCACATTTTCATCCATCATGAATACTGTCAGTCCCTACTTCCACGCCGCGTTTTCCACCTTCAGCTTGGTCTTCGCTTCCTCCGCGTCCCGCTTCAGCTTGGCCCTCCTGTTCTGGAACCACAGCAGCACCTGCGTGGTGTCTAGCCCTAGCTTCTCCGCGAGAGCCGCCCGGTCCCCCGGCGTTAGGTAGTGGTTCTGCTCGAAATGTAACTCCAACTCCAGGATCTGCAGCTTGGTGAACGCCGTGCGAGGCTTGCGCTGCTTCCGCTCCCCGTAGAACGATCGGTCTACAGTGGCTGGCCTCGGCTGGGGCTCCACGGGAGTCAGCCGGGAGCTCGGGAACTCTGTGGAGTCATCGGTGGAGTTAGTGTTGACAAAATACGGGGATTTGGTTTAAAGATTAATTTGTTTAGATTTTGGTGGAGACAGTGATAGTAAATAGTTTTTATCAAATATTTTTCATCGTAACGTCATAAACTCACATCGGGTGTATTTTATGTTGGGTGTTATGTTAATTGATGTATCACACACTGTAAATGCATTAACGATATCTTTACCGCCGATTGATTCATTGGAAGATGTCAAACTACTACTGATCATAATGAAAAGTAAGTACTGCTTTGAAACAATGATTCTTATAATGTAATGTATTTACTGTAAAATGAACTAAAAGTACGACTCTCCAATAAAAAGTGAACTAGATCAAATAGAATTGAGGACAAAACGATAAATAAAAAAAAATTAAAATTTACACCACAGGAAAGCAAATTTTTTATAGACTAATTTTTCTTCGAAGACATGAATATTTTACTCGGTTTGTTTAACTGCATCATCTTAGTTCTTGATTCTGAATCTGAATGAGATACGACTGAAATGACCATAGTTTTGGCAAATAATTTTTTAGACAATATTGGGAGTATGGAAGTGTTGAGCAGTTATTTTCCGTCTAATTAGTAACTAATAAAAATCAAATTTAGACAAAACGCTTTTTTGATAAATAAATCTTTATTATAAAAAGTTTCTGTAAGCACTTAGTAAGACCAAGGAACTTTAGTACATCATAATTATCGTTTTCCAAACACGTCTCCGACTCCTATTGCTGCCACGGGTACTGAGGAGTCTTGGCCGGAGGAACTTCCACGTCCGGATGTCTGAACACCAGGTGTTTCCTCAGCGAAATCTTCTGCTTGGCCGAGTAGTCGCAGTGCGGGCAGCAGAACTGCGCTTGTATGCCGCACTCGTACCGCTTGTGCAGCCACAGCGATCGCTTGTGCTTGTACACCCGCGGGCACTTGTCGCACGAGAAGCCCTCTGCAGGGCTACGTGCCACCCTTGTTTGAGAGAGGCCTGGAAAACACGTCACATGTAAACTGTTCTACGTAACATGTGTAAATATTAACGTGGAGTTCGAAATATTTGAATCTTAATTGATAGAATTATATTATATATTTCAAAACATTTTCTGGCTGCCCACAAATTTGAATGTATATAAAATGGTTTAAAATTTTTTATATAAAAATTATACATATGACGTTTAGTCTTTGAAAAAGTGTTAAAAGTAACAAAACATATAATAAAAAAAGGTTCTTAAAAGGCAAGATTACTGTTATATTCTCATATTTGGCTCTAAAAAGCACATTTTCACAAGTAAAACCCCATTCGCATAATAGTTTGTTGCCTTTTACTATGGCGGTAGATGATTGTGCCTAGTATTAAGACAGAGTTCAAAATTAATATTTTTCATAACATACCTACCAGGTTTTTCTACCCAGCAGCTCGTAACCTATAGTTTTAATTTTACTGCATCATGGATTAAGAGATGAAATAATAGTGCATATGGACGTATGGAAGGTGATAATAAATTGTGATTAACTTGTTAATAGTTTTATTTAGCATATTGGAACTTCCTTTAAATTGCCGCTTGATATACTATTGTTATTCTATTGACACAAGAAAACTAATATAAAAAATTAAATGTATCAGTTAAATTCACAATAAACAAAATGTACCTTTATTACAAAAATATGCAATTTATACTATAAATAGGAGGGCTAAATATATCAAATGTATCAAAAGGTACTATTTTAATCTGAATCTTCAACTCGGCCTAGATATTATCTCTAGAAATTTAATTTAAAACCTAAACAAACAGGAGAAACACGTGGCTCTTCAATAACTAAAATTATACTGACATATTTCTAAGTTAACATTCAATCGAAATTGAAAAAAATAGTATGAATTGATCAACATCATAATGTTTATACCGTCAACATTTATTGTATTGTTGAAACCAAGAGTGCTGAGGAGAATTCTCCATTTGGGCCACGGGGTTTCCCGAGTCAGAGTGTCTACTTGCTAAATGCTTTCTTAAGTTAATTTTCTGCTTGGCCGTATATTCGCAAAGAGGACATGAGAACTGAGCCTGCACTCCGCACTCGTATCTCTTATGGAGCCACAAGGACCGCTTGTGTTTATACACCTTGGAGCACTTGTCACAGCTATACCCTTCTGACAGTTGTCCTTGGAACATCTCTGAGACGCCTGAAAAACATTTACGCAAACTGGTGTTAGTAATTTAGTGTCGAATACCTCGGTAAAACTTGTTTTTCTCCCGTTTCTGATTGCAATAATATTTAGATAGGGTAGTTAAACACTTGCAGCTATTTGGTTAGGTTATCTAAAAGAATTCTACATCATTTTAGAGTATAAAAATAATTTAGAATTCTCGCACAAGGGTCGCAGAAAATTGTAATGAGCTTTGAGGGAAAAGGAATATAAGTCAATAAAAGATTTGTTATTGGTCAAAATTTATAGTCTTGCACGATAAGGTAAAAAAAGAGGTTTGAATGTTTTCGAAAAATCTTAAAAGAATTTTCATGTAAAATGTTATTGTACATATCTAGTTATGCATTAATTTGTAATAGAGTTCGACCTCTGGAAGTTTGGTCGAAAGTCGACCAAACTTTCAGTCTATTTGGACCCAATTAGCATATTTAAAAAAGTTTTACCACTGAAACATCTGTTTTTACTGTTGTCCTAGAATGTTTTATTACAACAGTTGTCTAATGATTCTATCAAACTTCTTCCATAACATAAACATTGAAACTTTCTAATGGTATGCACGGATTTCTCCTAAGATGCACACAAGCTGAGAAAAAGGAGGAAAATAAACATGCTTGCCTATTAATGTATAAGATAATTTTAAAGTCCGAAAGGTTAATATTACAGTCAAATTTTAATTTTAGTATTTTTATACTTGAAAGTGAATTGAGTTTTCCTATTTTTTTAAAAAGGTCTTTAGTTTTCATAGATTAAAATGATTTACAACTAGTAATAACGAGTATAATTTGCACTTAAATAAATAAATTTGAAATCTGGTAAACACAACAATTGTGTTTGGATTTGTACTAATAAATGTCGGCATCCAATCATTCAATATTTCCTTTATAATAAGTGAAGAAATTAATCACTCATGTAACAATTTGATGGTTGGAATTTGCTTCATTCAATAATTTTCGCTAACTATTTTTTTATGAAAATGAAAAACTTCAATAAATCTAAAAATATTGTTTGTCATAAAACATTTGGCTTTTTGTTAAAATTTCAATCAAGGTATCACTATGGTATATTATAGTATACACATTATGATATATCATTAACTTTACTCAGTCGCTTTTTGTTACGTTTTAATCATGAATCATTAATTTTAGGTAAATGCGAGACTTATGGATATGAATTGGTAAAATGAGTTACAACATAGAGAAATTAAATCGATGTCACTTTTTATAGCGCATATTTACATGTTGCAAAACGCGTCAGATGTAAAAAAAGGAATACAGTAATATAATAATGACTGTGGTTTTAGAATTTTAAGAGAATAGTATACTCATTATCATGTATAAAGTTATGAAATACGGAACGAGCCTACATGATCTGAGTTGATATGCTACTAAGAAAAAACAATGACGTATATTCATTATAATGAACATTATACAGTTTCCCCAATAACACACACATGCTAGGAAATGACCATCGATTTATTTTCCAGTTGAACATAATTATAGATAATCTAATGAAGCGTTTATTTCGATAAATTTTGATAGAAACAACCACACAAAAACAAAGGTGCTGAGTCACAAAAACAAAAGTGAAATCACAAAAATGATCTAAAATAAAACGTCCCAAGCACAAACTTTCTTTGAAAATGCTGAACAAAACTGATTAAATTGAACAGAAAATAATTTCATATTAAAATACAATGAGTATAAACATAAGAACAACCTTTTTACAACAGCTGTTTATCAATTTGAAATTATATAAAAAGCAATAATAAGTATTATCAATAGCAATCATATACTTGTATTAAATACATCTTATATCTTTATACTATTTTTTCAACAACAAAACCTTATTCAATTTTTATGATTTTCATAACAAAGCCATTATATTTTCTTTTGTTTAAACAGTACAATAAATTTGTTTTTAATTCTTTTATTGCACATGTCACCAAAGAAAAGTCTTTTTGAATTTATTTTAAATATTTAATAAAACATAATTTAATAAACACAAGATGTCTTTTAATTGCTATTATATAAATCACAGTGTATTGCTTTCGGTTTCTTAACTAGAAGCATTGTATGGTTAACTTAAAAACTGTTCTTGATCAAATAAAAGCAAAAAATAAATAGATTTTACAGATGAACTATATTCAAGACATTAAAATATACTAATAACTGTTTCAGAGAAGTCATGCAAAAAATACAAGAATAATATAACTTTTGTGCCACATTAAAAAATGTGCAAAAAGTGATTTTAATAATAAAAAATTTGTGAACACCTAACAAATAAAACTTAAAACTACTAGTTTAAAAAAGTATATAATAATAATAATAATAATACACTGACCACATCGATTGATAATTTAATATGATAGACTTATTTATGCATATCAAATCAAATTAGTATAAAGGTAAATAATACTTAATATTACATATTGCAAATGACTTTTGGTTAATTTGTGAAAATACTGAACATCATAACACTAACATGAAAGTAAATACTGCAGTTTAATATCATTAATTAAATGAGCAAAACAATGTGCATAGAAGTTAATATATTCACTAAGTATTAACAATGATCTTGTACTATTATTATAAAGAAATTACCTAAATTTGTAAACATAATATTTGGCAAAAGCAAATACACACGTGACTAAAACTAAAACTTTGGCTACCTCAGACATAAACATTAATATTAATACTGCTATAACTCAAAACTGAAACACACCACTGATATTACCTGATAATTTCACCCCATATTTATCATTTCGTGAAGATACAACTAAACGTATGCTATACAATCAAATGGCACAAATATAAGCTCATCTAGAAAAAAAAAAAAAAAAAAAAAAAAAAAAAAAAAAAAAAAAAAAAAAAAATTGAAGCGAACACTGGCCATAGAATGCAATCTGCATAAACATTTAACTAGATCTATAAACCCATATATACAATAAACATTGTTTCCATTCAACACAAAATAACAACAATAAAACACCATACTTAAGCTCTTTTATAAAAAGGAGACAAATTTTATTCTAGCTCACTATGGGAAGTAGATACCGGACAAATTTGTCCCGTATCTCTGTCCGTAAATTTGACTAATAGGATGCTATAAAGAACTTTCGGATATCAAAATTAAAGATTTTCTTATATAAATAAACAAACAGCCCGGTTTGCGATTTTTATATTGAAAAATAAAATGTAACAATAGATAAAAGCATTTTCATTATACAGTATACGCGAAAGAAATAAGAGCTTAAAATAACCTATTCTAAAGAAAAAAATTTACATTGGTTTGGTGTGTTCGCATAACGCATTAAATCTTTCTATGACGTAACTTAAATTGTTATATTTGGATCAAAATATGTTCTTTGTAGTAACGAAAAACTCGAGTTGAAATAGAAATATTTGTTATTACAATGTTCTGGACATAGAATAAAAACCCATAACAAAGCTTTATAGGAGAGCTCTTTGTTGTTCAGCAACTTTATCCAAGTAATTGTTTCTGCTGTAAGTTAAAATAAATACGTTCATTTTCTCGATACTGTAATCGTTATCCTTTTCAGTTGTCATGGTCAGAATGTTGATACAAATTTCATAAACTTACTAAAACATTTGATCAAATATATTATTACAGACATAAAACATAACATCATGCTTAATGTTACAAAATACCGTATCACTTCACTATAGAAATCGTCAACTAAAAAAGCAAGGGTCTTTATATCTTTGGTTATCAAAAGACTATGTGTCGTTATCCAGGGAACAGAAATCCTCAGCTAAGAGGTTGGTGGTTTAGAGCAGCGTTGAATCTTCACTCGTAGTAGACTGCCAAAATAATGGGGAAAATATTAACCGGAAACCTGATGAAGCAAAGGCCGAAATAAAAGTATCGGTCAAATTCAATATCTAATTTCTCTTCAATCAAAATATATCAAGGTTATGCAAATACTTATTTACTTTAAATCATTCACAGTTGACGTTTTTTTTTTCATAGGAAAATTAACTGATATTAATTATCCACAAGAAGACGGCACGATTATTGATCTAAGTAGGCAAGGGAGTGGACGTTTTAGTTTATTCAACCAAAACTACAACAAATCGTGAAACAGATTTTTTTGTATCATATTTTAGAATTGGGCTGGCAGTCTCCTACGCTAATGGTACAAGAAAGCTTGTAAAGTTACAAAGTAAAGATTTGCTATTACTCGTGTAACTGATTGACAGTCACTTCAGGATACAAGAGTCCGATGGGGATTATGTCAGGAGGGTATCTTTCTGCCTTTGCTACGTTTTCCTTCCCAGAACTTGCGGCCTTTGGCAGGTTTTTGTCCAAGTTTTCGATCTCCTCTTTCTTCTTTTCATTCTCTAGCTCGTAGCTCTGCGGATGCCTCTTCCACAAATGCTTCGTCAGATTCAAGTTATTCTTGGTTTTATACTTGCAGTAAGGACATTTCAGATCTGCTTTACCACACTCTCGCAACAGATGTCTTCGCAGCGCCTTCTCCGTTAAGAACTTGCTCTTGCAAATGTGGCAAAGAAGAACCACAGGCCCTGAAAAATAGATAGTTTACTGTATTTAAAAAGTATTTAATTTTCATTTATTGAAATACCGTTAGTTAAATAATTACGATGAAAATAAGCGACACGCATATATGTATAGCAGTTTTATGAAGTTTCATAAATACTTCATAAAACTGGATCTGCAAATTTTTTCGTGTACCAAATGTAAACATTTGTTATATTTATAAATATTGCAGATAAAAATTACCTACTGATTAATAAATATTGACGTATTTATCACTTTCGTTTCTTTTTTTTTAAATTAGAGTAGCATATCTCATCAGGAAATAAAAGCATATGAAATACCGGGTGTTCATAAAGTCTTGCCCTGATAAAGAAATCGAATAGCATTAAAACAAATAATGGTAAAATAATGTTTTATTTACAGTTTTAACAAGTGACTTCTTAAGTTTTATTTACATATTTTCAAACTCAACAAAATTCTATCTGTCGCCTTGGGTTGCCTGTAAATATTCGAGGCGACTTTTTCTTTTTTCCCCATATTTTGGTTAACATTTAATGAGTATCAGACTGCACTGCATTTCTTATTCTCTCTTTTAGTAACTCTAAATCGAGAACTGGGGTATAAAACACTACGTCTTTGACAAACAACCATATAAAAAAGTCCAGAGGGGTAAAGTTTGGTGACCGAGGAGGCAATTTAGTCGGGCGATCACGCCCAATCCACCGAGACTTCGAAGCGCGGGCGTCAAGTTCGTTTCTTGTCACACACACTGCCCCTGTCACAAAAATATGGATACCACCTCTCGATACTTATTACATCAGGTGCAGTTGTTCTAAATGTTCGCACAAAAAGTCTTTGGACAGTACCGGTAATGGGGGACTGGGTTTCATAGAACCATAGGACACACTGTTACATCTTCTGGAGGCTAACCATTTCTGATTTGCTTTTGTGCAGAATTTAAAGAAAATTGCATTGTTGTCAAACAGCTAAACAAAGGTGTTACCAACCTAATAATAAAAAAACTAGATTAAATTCTCTTCAAAAGAAGCAATGTAAGTTGCGTGTGGCTCTAATGGTTTATGTACAGCAAAGCTATCAAATCAGGGCAAGACTTTATGAACACCCTATAATACAATCTAAATAAAAATATAAATATTACAATTACGAGAAAACCGTTAAGTAAATTAAGTTTTTGAACACAAAGTGTATTGTAAAAGTGTAATTGTATATATTCATGGAAGATATAAAATGGAAAATCACATATTGGTTTGTGTCCTAATTACTGCCTTTCCTCTAAAATTAATTATTATTAAATAGACCAAAGTACATTTGAAAATCCCTTACACCTGGAAAAAATTATTACCTTTGCAAACTCTTTTATGGAGCTCTCGTTCGTACTCGTCTTTGGCTCGATGCTGGCATTTTGGACACTGGTAGAAGAAGCAATCGAATTGTTGGTGCAGCCTGAGCCCAGCCTCCCGCTTGAACTTCCTCCCGCACACCTGGCAACTCAGTGCTTTCGTGTCACTGCCTGCCAACATTAAACAAATTGTTTACTGCATTGTAAGAACATATTTGTCCTATTTTGCAAAAAACGTTGTAGGCGATACCAAAAACATATCGGCATGATTCCCATCTATTTTTAATAAGCATTTAATACATAAAAACTGCATTTTTATGAGCAAAGGAGAACAATTTGATGGTCTTAAGATTTGACTGGCATTAAAAAAATAAAAAATAGACACATTAACGAGATAAATAGTTTTAAAGGAATGTTTATTGCTTCAAACCCTATTCACCTTAATGCAACGGTGGAAAGCCACATGAAATTATCGCAAATTTAAGAAAGAATCAGCAAACATTTTGGATCATTTATTGAAGTTTTAATTAAACTACATTTATAGTTTCATAATTAATAAACATTAACGATTAATATATTTCAACCATAATTTAAATTGCATAGTGGAAACCATCACAACCAAGTCAACGAATAACAAACGTGGGGGAACTGAATAATAATTAGTAACTCTCTACAATACATTTAGTTCTGGAATAACTATGATTGAAAGAATTGAATGGAAACACCAACTTTACAATGATATAAAAAATAAAGTTATAATTTAAGACTTCACGTCCGTCTATATTAAATAAGTCATTCTATAAAAAAGACATATTTAATGGTCTTTAAGGCATTGATAATGACACACCTCACACAACAGAACTGATTTAAATAAAATATTTCTGAACTAATTATTTCAGAAATGGGATAAAAACAATAGTTAATTTTAACAAATAAATTTAAAAAGTTTTTTTTATTAAGGGAAATTCAAAGTACAATTTAACAAAAATACACAAAACTGACAAAGTGCACATAAAGCAATGCTAAAAAATGAGTAAAAGTGAAAAGGTTACACCACCAGCAAAGATATACTGAGGTTATTTATGGTGGTGTTTTTCAAGAAGTAGCCACTTTCTAATGAACACAGTAAAATATGTTTTAAATCACTTATTCAATTCCGATTCCGGGACAATATCAACATCTTTATTATGTCGAAATTAAAATAGGTTAACTCGAGACAGAAAAATAATATTATCGAAAAAGAAGACATAGCAAAGAAAATATTGCTATAGTTAACAAATTCTATATATGACTTCCTAATCACAAGGCATCATCAGACATACGTCAAGTTGTTACTACATCAACGTTGTTGCTATCATGTTCTGTATGTTTTTATTGACCTTTCCAATGAAGTCAACAGTCTTTACAGCTCTGCTTATGTGTTGTCTTGATTCCAAGAGACGAAGTTTAAACGTATTGTTTTAAAAATTATTTATTGTTAGTAAAACCCAAGCGAAATGAGTCTGGACTGTGAAAAAAGTAAGTCTGGGTACAAGAAGAGCAACAGATAGTTTTGACGTCATTAACTTGGAATTGTCTGGTCAAAACAAGACTATATTAACTGGTGCCATAAGTGCGTGAATTACATTTAAAACATTTGTCTTATTAGAAAAAAATTTAACAGTGCTTTTTGTAAAAGTACTATTTTTTCTCTTGAGGAGACCAATCATTTTTCTTTTTATTGGAAGTGTATTATTCTTCTTCTTGTAATTTTCCCTGTGTAATATGAATAAGAATGTAATAACACACCATCTATAGCTTAGTGGCTGTAATGAGAAAACCACAAATCAAGAAAAGTCAAAATCATAATAATCCGTCAAAACTTTGTGCCGCGTAGTATGATTTATATGAGTTATATTGAGTTTGAGACATGGCAACACTGCATGTTTCCGGCCAAAGCAATGTTATCGAATGTAAAGTGTACCGAAAGCAATAAAAACAGCCAACAAAGCATGATTGCCGGGACACTGGTGGCAACTAGGCTCTAGAATACGCTTCACATCAATGGTGGGTGCATCTTAGCAAAAATACAGAAATGCAATCGCAAACTCTATGTTGCAAAATAACAGTGAGTGGTTGTACAAACAAAATCTCTAATTTCACTCACATGCAAATTAAACACACTCATAAAATAGATAAGAAAATCAACCTGTTTGGTCTACCAAGTAAGTGTATGTCTAGTTAAAACAATGGAAATTCTAGCTAATTAGGAAACTTTCCTTAAGAAATAATAAATCTATGCTACAACCACAAGTAGTTTAAATAAAATAATTGTCAGTAGTGCTATTTTATTTTTTAATAATACTAACCAAATTAGAAACAACGAAAGGTGCACAACATCTTTAAGTGCACTCTCACACAAATGACACAGGAAATTGAAGTCTCTTTTTTTAAGATGTCGCCTCGATGAACTGACGTGGAGGTCCACCTTTTAACAATCTTTGAAAACCGATTATCTCACAAAGTGAATAAATTTCCATCACGGAAAATTTTATTCGGATAAAATGAAGCGTTATAATTATAGTCTACAAATAGCCATTGATATTTGATAATCAACTGGTCAATCTTAAATTATTTCGCAAGCGGCAAGTAGCATGTATTATTGCATCCAAATACATAATATTTTTGTAGTAAATTCCCTAAATTGTATTACTAAATAATGCTACACTGGAGTGAATCAATAATTTGGTTACATTTATTAACTAAATTATTGTGATTAAGCAAAATGTGTTTAAACACTAATTTTAAAATACATTGCATTGCTTTTTTCTGGTATACCGGGGGATTGATATAATAGAGTGCTAGCTGTTTTACTTCAACACCGTAACTTATATAGGAAAAAACGTTTGATGGTTACTCAAGTGGACTTAAATTCTGCATTTAATGGTGATTTCAATTTGTGCAAAAAGTCCAGCATTTCTCCAATATGGCAACCAACTTAAATATTTTAAATTATTTAAGAGAACAGTTTTGGAGATACAGGCAGTTAAAACTTGCCTCATGTTATTCTTAAGAGACCAAAAATAAATTTCAATTGTCTCTAGCTCCCTAACTGCTAGGTTTAGTAAAAAAATACGAAAAAATCGAAAAGTGACACAACCATAGAATTTTCGTATAAAAAATTTTAGTTCACCACCATATTGAAAAGAAGGCGGACTTTTTGAAAAAAAAAAAAAAAAAAAAAATCACCATTAAGTATAGAACCGAAAGTCCGCCGGTGTTACCCTTTAAGGTTTTTCTATATCACTTACGGTTTTCATCCTGAATAGTTGTGAGGACAACAATCGAGAAATTCCAAATATCAGTATATTCAAAAAGTTATGAAACAAAATACCCCCGTCGCAGCAGACCTGCGTACTCAGCGAATTTCCAATGGAATTTAGGATTATTTACTTTCCCCATAAAAACACCATAGGATCGAGTATGTAGGTTTGCTGCCATGGGGCGTTGTTAGAAAATCTAAGTTAATCAATAGTTGGTGAATCTAAACAAAAAATTGTATCAAGCTCTGACATTTTTTATTTTCCCCATAAATCCCATGGGGGTGAGTATGTAGGTTTGGCGCCATATGGGTTTTGTAAGCAAGTATGAATTAAACCCTATCTAGATAATGTACATACCAAATTTGACTAAGTTATGTCAACAAATAAGTATGATATAGGGTTTTCTTGATTTCCCATAAGAATAACATGGAAAACATATTTTTGGATTTTCTCCGTAACCATTTAAGCTAAGTTAAAAATTCAAAATACTAAATTGTTAGTTTTTTTAAGCTCTTTCGAATGGTTTTAGTTAAAATTCATGAATTTTTAAAATTGAGGTCCAAAAATGCCAAAAACCTAATTTTGACCCCTTTGAAACCCCATAAACCCCCGTTCCCATAACCCGACAATGCTGGTTTGCGATCTCATGAAAATAGACCTGGTCTTACACCTTCATACCAAATTTGATCAAAATCGGAGGTCCGCTTCAAAAGTTATCGGTACCACGGACACACACACACACACACACACATATATATATATATATATATATATATATATATATATATATATATATATATATATATATATATGTCTGAAGGTTAAGATATTTGTACAATGACCATGAAGATGGGCTAAGTCCCGAAACATGTAGTCAATAAATAAAAAGATTGATTCTGAAAGGGTGCTCTTGTTAAATATGTTTCTTATACTATATATATGGTCCCGGGCTTAGGTCTTACCATGGCTACTACCGTAATAGCGTATTCCCTATAGGGAAATTCGCTAAAATTAAAATTTAGCTTTATTAATCTTATCCGTGTGGACCTTAAAGTGCAAATGGTCAACGAAATTAAGTCACACCAACACCACTTACTTTATTTCGGTAATATCACCAGTAACAAGTTTAAATTACTTTAAAATACAACAGTTATAAATCTTTATACATTGTATACATGTATATTCAATGCAAGACGATCTGTATGGCGGCCGTTTTCCGGTCGATGGCCAGGTTGTGCTTCAGCATGCTGTGCCGCCGGAAGGACCGGAAGTGCTTGGTCCGGAAGTGACACGCACTACAAGCGTACTCCACGCACCCCACGCACGTCTCCCGCTGGTGCTCCTCCAGGTGCTTCTTGTGCTTGTACGATCTCCCACAACCGCCGCATATGTTGCGCGAATCGTTTCCTGTTCGAAAACAGGTAAACTCAATCAGTAAACAATATTTTTTAAGCCCGATTGAAATATACAAAATATTCGTAGTGAAAATTGACAAAAATTTTAAAAGTTCGAAAAAGTGGCATATTGTGGGAGTGGAAAGTAATTTTTAAAGATGATTGATAAGAAGACGATATAAATAAATAGGATTTGTTTGTTCCTTGCCTTAAATTTCAAAATAAAACGACCTGAATATTTAATACATCAATGTGCAGAATATAAAAGAAAAGAAAATAGATTATATTTCATAAACATTATGATAACAGAGAATGGAATTATCAAGCTGTGTCACGATACTAGTGTAAATTAGTTGTTTCCAAATCAAACTGCTGACTGTCAGCATATAGCCCTTAAAACCACTAACAATCAGAGTTCTTTCTAGGCTACAACGTTTGTGAAATAAAATAAAACCTTCCTCTCTTAATTTGAAAAACCTGTACAACATTGGAATTTTTATATAATTTAGTGAAAATTGGATAATAGTGACTTATCGTCACAATAAGGAGTATGATGCAAATTCGTAATTTTAGTTAGGAATGTTAAAAATGATTTAAAATCCAATAAGTAACCAAATTTATACCCTAAGCAGATATTATTATAAATAAAAGTTATAGTGATAAAGTTAGTAATAAATATTTTAACTATGGGTTAATTTTAGACATTGATTCATAATTTAATTCAAATCATTTAATATGTTTCATAGCTTATATTTGATTAAAATACGACTAAGACGAAATTTTCCATCTCAGAAAAAGAAAATAATTACAATAAAGATAAACCTTAGTAAAATATAGTTTGAAGACGTGAAGAAAGGCCTTCAGCTGAAGAAGTAGAGGCCTCTGTAGTAGCATGGAGAAGCTTGTTGTGTCTCTCAAGGTTTCTGAAGAACTTGGTTTTGAAGTTGCACAGTAAACATGAATACAACTTAGAAAAATCCTTTTCATCATTCAAATTATCTATATCCTCCCATTGATTATAAGATCGGCCACACACACAAACGAAACTTCTAAATTGAGCTGAAAAATAAGGAGTTGGCATTATTGACAATTCAGTAAATATCTGAAAAGGTTGAGGAAAACCATCAAATGCCATTGTTTCCCTCCGTAATAGTTGTGTTTCCTTTAAATAATTAATGAGTAAGAGTTTATTTTTTAGTATAGTCTTTTTCATACGTGTGATGTTCCAAATACTTAAGCGTGGTACAGAATTACTTCTTAGTAAGAAACTACAGAATACTCAATGTTATCACTTTATTAAATCAGTAGCTTTTTGAAGTATAAACTGTTTAATGAATCAATAAATCACTTTAAGAGTGTAATCTATTGTAGGCACAATTTTATAAAATAATTTGACGGTTCAAATTAATGTCAACCCCGTTAGCCTATCTACAGTGTCTTTTGACAAAAAGGAGTAAATTTAAATCAATTGTGATGAAGTAAATAAATAAATAGTATTCAATATAACACAAAACAACAGTTAAAATAGTTTCATAGGTATAATATTATAATCACAGACTAAAAAAATGAAATACAAATTCAAATAGAACTTTTTAGAGCTAGTAGAATGTTTAAAACATTGTAACGAAATCTACAAATCACTGATGGTTGCATCTACGTCGCCTCCGAGGTCAGAAGCGGTTTTCTGCGGCAGTATGTGATGCTTGATGGCCATGTGCGACTGTATGTGGCTCTTGCGCTTGGCGCGGTACGGACAGACGGAGCAGGCGAACTGCGGTACTTTGCCGCACTCGTAGCGCTGGTGCAGCACCAGCGAGCACTTGTGCTTGTACGTCTTGGAGCACACCTCGCATGTGAACCCTGGCGACCATGCGGCGCCTGCAACCGTGCCACGGGGTCAGACGACGGGGTTACTATGAAGGGGAATGGAAGGGGAGGATGAGTTGGGAAGATTGAGCTTGCAATTGTGAACTTGTAACTGATGAACTGCACTACATGTTTCTCCTAATGCATGAGTTAAAAACAATTTATTTTTAAAAAGATGATTGGGTATATTTTGTTCTTACCACGCCGAGTAGTAAATAGTTTTAACTTTATACTATCGAAAACATGAATGAGTAAAATAGGCTACTCGTATACCCGTACGAAAGGGTTTAGTAGAAAAAATTACGACTATTGATGTTTTTCGTTTCCTTTTTTTGTAGGAAAATATTTTTAACAGTCAATATTATTTTTGAAGCTAACTTAAAAATTGCCATTTGAACGGTTTATCAAAATACAGGTTATGTAGGAGATATGGAGACGAGCGCTACTTCGAAGAATAATTTATTGAGTAGTCAGTAATAAAACTGTGAACGGAAAATAAAAAATGTGTTGTTTTCCAAACTAGGGTATGAATTGTCCAACAGTAATTTAGAACTGTCCCAATGGTTGAGGTTTAACCACCGTGATCCACAAGAGAAGACCTACTTTGAGATTAATTTTAAAAATAAATGATAAAATTAAGAAAAACTGCTTTCTCTAGCACTCTTCTACTGCGACACGACATTTACATGAAATTTTACAGGATTAGGTTGGGAAAAATAAGTTAATATATGTATATATTTACACTTTATAAAACATTAGTTTCATAATTAGTTTTTAATTAAGTAACAACGATTGCTCAATTTTTGCTATTTGTTTTAGCAGACTACAGGATACATAAAAACATTGTCTTGTAGAGAACTCAAAACAAGTCATTCAAAACTTTGACAGGTGGTGTTAGTGACAGTTCACACGCTGGGCGTCACCTTGGATTGCTTATGCTTGCAGATGAGGTGCGACTGGAGGCTGCTCTTCTGCTTTCCCCTGTAGGGACACAGGTGGCACAAGAACTTGAGCTCCACGCCGCACTCCTGCCAAAGGTGCTGGTGACAGTTCACATGCTAGGCGTCACCTTGGATTGCTTATGCTTGAAGATGAGGTGTGACTGGAGGCTGCTCTTCTGCTTTCCCCTGTAGGGACACAGGTGGCACGAGAACTTGGGCTCCACGCCGCACTCCTGCCGCAGGTGCTAGTGACAGTTCACACGCTAGGCGTCACCTTGGATTGCTTATGCTTGCAGATGAGGTGCGACTGGAGGCTGCTCTTCTGCTTTCCCCTGTAGAGACAAAGGTGTCACGAGAACTCGAGCTCCACGCCGCACTCCTGCCGAAAGTGCTGGCGACAGTTCACACACTAGGCGTCACCATGGATTGATTATGCTTGCAGATAAGGTGCGACTGGGGGCTGCTCTTATGCTTCCCCCTGTAGTGACTCAGGTGGCACTAGAACTTGGGCTCCACGCCGCACTCCTGCCGAAGGTGCTGGTGACAATTTCATACGCTAGGCGTCACCTTGGATTACTTATGCTTGCAGATGAGGTGCGACTGGAGGCTGCTCTTCTGCTTTCCCCTGTAGGGACACAGGTGTCACGAGAACTTGAGCTCCACACCGCACTCCTGCCGAAAGTGCTGGTGACAGTTCACACGCTAGGCGTCACCTTGGATTGCTTATGCTTGCAGATAAGGTGCGACTGGAGGCTGCTCTTCTGCTTCCCTCTGTAGGGACACAGGTGGCACGAGAACTTGGGCTCCACGCCACACTTTTGCCGAAGGTGCTGGTGACAGTTCACACGCAAGGCGTCACCTTGGATTGCTTATGCTTGCAGATGAGGTGCGACTGGAGGCTGCTCTTCTGCTTCCCCCTGTAAGGGCACAGGTGGCACGAGAACTTGGGCTCCACGCCGCACTCCTGCCAAAGGTGCTGGTGCAAGTTCACATGCTAGGCGTCACCTTGGATTGCTTATGCTTGCAGATAAGGTGCGACTAGATGCTGCTCTTCTGCTTCCCCCTGTAAGGGCACAGGTGGCACGAGAACTTGGGCTCCACGCCGCACTCCTGCCGAAGGTGTTAGTGACAGTTCACACGCTGGGCGTCACCTTGGATTGCTTATGTTTGCAGATAAGGTGCGACTAGATGCTGCTCTTCTGCTTCCCCCTGTAAGGGCACAGGTGGCACGAGAACTTGGGCTCCACGCCGCACTCCTGCCAAAGGTGTTAGTGACAGTTCACACGCTGGGCGTCACCTTGGATTGCTTATGCTTGCATATAAGGTGCGACTAGATGCTGCTCTTCTGCTTCCCCCTGTAAGGGCACAGGTGGCACGAGAACTTGGGCTCCACGCCGCACTCCTGCCGAAGGTGCTGGTGACAGTTCACACGCTTGGCATCACCTTGGATTGCTTATGCTTGCAGATGAGGTGCGACTGTAGGCTGGTCTTCTGTTTCCGCCTGTACGGACAAAGGTGGCACGGGAACTTGGGCTCCACGCCGCACTCCTGCCAAAGGTGCTGGTGACAGTTTACACGCTTGGCGTCACCTTGGATTGCTTATGCTTGCAGATGAGGTGCGACTGGAGGCTGCTCTTCTGCTTCCCCCTGTAGGGACAAAGGTGGCACGGGAACTTGGGCTCCACGCCACACTCCTGCCAAAGGTGCTGGTGACAGTTCGCATGCTAGGCGTCACCTTGGATTGCTTATGCTTGCAGATGAGGTGCGACTGGAGGCTGCTCTTCTGCTTCCCCCTGTAGGGACAAAGGTGGCACGAGAACTTGGGCTCCACGCCGCACTCCTGCCGAAGGTGCTGGTGACAATTTCATACGCTAGGCGTCACCTTGGATTACTTATGCTTGCAGATGAGGTGCGACTGGAGGCTATTCTTCTGCTTTCCCCTGTAGGGACACAGGTGTCACGAGAACTTGAGCTCCACGCCGCACTCCTGCCGAAAGTGCTGGTGACAGTTCACACGCTAGGCGTCACCTTGGATTGCTTATGCTTGCAGATAAGGTGCGACTGGAGGCTGCTCTTCTGCTTCCCTCTGTAGGGACACACCTGGCACGAGAACTTGGGCTCCACGCCACACTTTTGCCGAAGGTGCTGGTGACAGTTCATACGCAAGGCGTCACCTTGGATTGCTTATGCTTGCAGATGAGGTGCGACTGGAGGCTGCTCTTCTGCTTCCCCTTGGGACACAGGTGGCACGAGAACTTGGGCTCCACGCCGCACTCCTGCCAAAGGTGCTGGTGACAGTTCACATGCTAGGCGTCACCTTGGATTGCTTATGCTTGCAGATAAGGTGCGACTAGATGCTGCTCTTCTGCTTCCCCCTGTAAGGGCACAGGTGGCACGAGAACTTGGGCTCCACGCCGCACTCCTGCCGAAGGTGTTAGTGACAGATCACACGCTGGGCGTCACCTTGGATTGCTTATGCTTGCAGATAAGGTGCGACTAGATGCTGCTCTTCTGCTTCCCCCTGTGAGGGCACAGGTGGCACGAGAACTTGGGCTCCACGCCGCACTCCTGCCAAAGGTGTTAGTGACAGTTCACACGCTGGGCGTCACCTTGGATTGCTTATGCTTGCAGATAAGGTGCGACTAGATGCTGCTCTTCTGCTTCCCCCTGTAAGGGCACAGGTGGCACGAGAACTTGGGCTCCACGCCGCACTCCTGCCGAAGGTGCTGGTGACAGTTCACACGCTTGGCGTCACCTTGGATTGCTTATGCTTGCAGATGAGGTGCGACTGGAGGCTGCTCTTCTGCTTCCCCCTGTAGGGACAAAAGTGGCACGGGAACTTGGGCTCCACGCCACACTCCTGCCAAAGGTGCTGGTGACAGTTCACATGCTAGACGTCACCTTGGATTGCTTATGCTTGCAGATGAGGTGCGACTGGAGGCTGCTCTTCTGCTTCCCCCTGTAGGGACAAAGGTGACACGGGAACTTGAGCTCTACGCCGCACTCCTGCCAAAGGTGCTGGTGACAGTTCACACGCTTGGCGTCACCTTGGATTGCTTATGCTTGCAGATGAGGTGCGACTGGAGGCTGCTCTTCTGTTTCCGCCTGTACGGACAAAGGTGGCACGGGAACTTGAGCTCCACGCCGCACTCCTGCCAAAGGTGCTGGTGACAGTTCACATGCTAGGCGTCACCTTGGATTGCTTATGCTTGCAGATGAGGTGCGACTGGAGGCTGCTCTTCTGCTTCCCCCTGTAGGGACACAGGTGGCACGAGAACTTGGGCTCTACGCCGCACTCCTGCCAAAGGTGTTAGTGACAGTTCACACGCTTGGCGTCACCTTGGATTGCTTATGCTTGCAGATAAGGTGCGACTAGATGCTGCTCTTCTGCTTCCCCCTGTAAGGGCACAGGTGGCACGAGAACTTGGGCTCTACGCCGCACTCCTGCCGCAGGTGCTTCTGAAGCGAAGTCTGGTACACGTATTGTCGGCCACACCGCTCACACGTGAACGGTTTCTTCATGTCCTTCCTCTCCGTTGGGGCTGGAATCAGGACAACGCCTACAAACGAGTCTGAACAGAGAAAGTATTTATAGTTGTAATCAAACAAGGATCAACTAAACAATACGTCTATGATTTATTTTACAAAGAAATCTTATTGGAATTCAATATAAATAATTTAAAATTAATGACTTAAAATTATCCAATAAATTTATTTAGTTTTTGGTTCACCAAATTATTGATTATTCGTTTGAAGTTAATTATTTTTAAATTAGCTATAATATTTTTATGATGTAAAAAATAACATTATGAGGATTGTTTGTGCATCACAAAAATTAATAATTTAAATCATACGGTACATGATACAAAAAGGTCCCAATATGGTCAAACATATTTATAATAGATATTTACACCGCTTTTTTCGCAAAACGTTGACGTTTTATAATTAGCATAAAAAACTTAAATGAGGAGTTAAATTATTATTTAAGTTACGTAGTCGTCCCTTAAACTGTTACGCAAATTTCATCACATGATATTATTCACTCTGCAGTAAATCACTTGTAGCATCTGTTAAGTTTAATTGCGTTATGGAAGAATGACTAAAGAAAGCTGACGTTCAGCTACACATTTAAGACCGATTATAACTCTTAAAGCACTATTATTAGGTATTATATTTCTTCTACTTATTAATTATTGTATTTTCCTTTTTCGCCCTGTTTTTGCTAGAAGCATTTCCAGTCCCTTACTTTACTATAAAGCCCGCAAATAACAAGTAGGTACAAATGACATTAATAATGGCCGGACGTAAATTATAATAAATCGGTAATGCCTGTTTTATTGTATAATAAATTGGGTTGTTTAAGAATAACAAACCACGCGTACTGTTCATTTTTATTAACAATTAATATGTACAAAAGTTTGCTTCCATAAATTAGGGATAACAGGTAATCTGTTCACAAAACGCCCAAGAGTAGTGTTAATACTGACAAGTGTTTACTTAGAAAAAAATTAACAAAATAAACTTGAAACGTATTTTATAAAATATTAACAAACGAAAGTCAACTTTTTAAAATAAACTTTATTAGTGTCTGAATCAACAAAACATTCGCTTTAACTCCACCTGATGTTGCTTGGCCACATGCATCCGCAGATTTTCAGGTCTTTTGGTTTTAAAGGTGCACATTTGACAGATGAAGCTCGGCGCCAAGCCGCACTCGAACCGCAGGTGTTTGTAGACGCTGGGCTTGTGCTTGTAGCAGCGTCCGCAGCTTCTACATCCAAACGCCAAAGATCCGTCCGCCATTTTCTGCTCCACTATATTGTGTCTTATACCTGCAAGAACATTTTAAAATTTGTTTAACTGTTTAATATGCTCGTAACAATTGTGTATACATACCACTTTCTTCTAGCATCCCATAAAAGAAAACTATTTTGTTTATACAGTAACAACATTTATCCATATAAAATAAAAAGTAGCAGTTATTGAATAATTGGTTTTGAATTTAATGAAAAATGTTTGAAATAAAAATAGTATTACTTTTAATTGGGCTTCAATCACCTAGTATTTTAAACCAACTAAAACCAAAATAGGTGCATTATCATTGATTGATATGTTTAGTCATTCATGAATATGAGTCACTCACTGAAAAAAACATTTATTTTGATATATATTATTGATATAAAATAGTGGGAACTACACGAGGTGGTTTACAGGCAAAAAATAACTTCAAACCTATTTTTGTAAAGGAAAAACGCTATTTTGCCCTAAATTGCTTTTGCATAAAAATATAAAATAACACATCCGTATCCCCTGCGTCCATGTGTGGCGTTACTAACCAAGGTGAGATACGACTTTGTTCAAGGTAGAAAACATAAATTTCTAAAATTAAATAGATCGGTAAATAGATAAATATAAATAAATATAATAAACGTTGTTCATACCCGATTCTAATGCATTAGACTAAATTGTGCAACAAGTCCATCTGATGTTGTTTAGCCACGTGAAGCCGCAAAGTCTCGGGTCTCTTGGTCCTAAAACCGCAAAGTTGGCAGCAGAAGCTCTTGGCCAGCCCGCACTCGAACCTGAGGTGCTTGTAGATGCTCGGCTTGTGCTTGTAACATCGCCGGCAAATTCTACATTCAAACGCGGTCGATCCGTCCGCCATCTTTCGGTCAACAATGTTGGATCTAATGCCTGCAAATGGAACGTCGATGTTTATTATAGTGTTTAGATTAAGTACTGTACACATGAGCGGAATGGGTATCAAACAATTCATGATACATTATTTTAGTTGGTTTGTTTGAGACACTAATTAAACCACCATCCGCTTAGGATTTTATAAAGATTAAAAATTGTTATCATTGAATTAGTTCAACCGCTTAACGTATGTTTAAAATTCTGACAATGTGACATTGTTTGTATTTCCTATATCCCATGTTTACCATGTTTTCTTTACACTTGCAGATACCACAGAAAACTGTAAAAATCCTCCAAGTTTTCTATAATCAATTCAAGGTTACGAAATACTGGACTCTGAACAACCTTAAATTCTCCAAAGCACGGTACCCTGTAAGTAATATTTTTTTACGACGATAATGATATTTCTTCTTTAATACGCAGTAAGGAAAATTCCAGTTATTTTACTTACAAATAGTAATTTGTAAAGTGAAGAAGATTTCAGTGGGTTGAATAATTTAATAACCAAGGGTGGGAAATAAGCAATACTTTATTTCTTATATTGTTACACAATCGATATAAGATACATTTTAGCAACAAGTTCTGGGTTAAAATTTTATGAAATATATTGTGATTTGCATTAGTAAAAATTTTAAAAATACTTATGGAAAAAAATTAAATTCAGTTCGCATGTAAAATATTGATTGATTTACAACTACTTTTGTTGGCCATGTTTCAGTCCTATATGTGTCTTCATGTTCCCAGGCCACTTCGACCTGTACGGACAATGTGGACACTGGAACTTCGGTTCAAAACCGCATTCGAACTTCAGGTGCTTGTAGACCGAAGTTTCATGTTTGTACGTTTTCAAACACTTCTTGGAGCCGAAGACCATCGAGCCATCAGCTTGATACTGGATTTCGAAAGCTTTTTTGTCTGGGAACAAATTTGTTACTGTTTTGAGCTAGTAATATGCACAGTGAAAACAATTTTGTAAGAACGACGTTAAAAGATAAAAAATGGCTCTTTTTAAGAAATTACATCAAAAAAATGTTTTATACAAAACATATAGGTATTACTCGTACTTTCAATAACATAGAGGGTTAAGATCAACAATCTATTTAATCATCGTTCACAAAAATGCGGCTAGCTTTGAACAGAATGTTTTAATTCTGGACATACATTACAATAAATAAAAAGTAATTTTTACAAAAATAAAACCTTATGAATAGTTTGTATTTTTTTCAGATCAACTTTTTCCAATTGATGCAAGTTTACTACTTAAAACAGTAATTTCAGGTCCATTCAAGTTCTAACTCAAAGTGTTTTAAATTCTCACAAAGCTGCTTTCTTTCTTCTGATCTCGATATTAAAAGTTTTATCACTCTTGCAGATACCAGCAAACTGTTTAAATTCTCTAGTACCAGTACTTCTATAATAATTTAAGGTTTACGAAACACTGGACTCTGACCAACTTTAAATTCTCCAAAGAACTCTGTATGTAATCATTTTTATAACGGCAATTGTATTAAGTCTTTAATAAGAAGTAAGGTAAATTTCAGTTATTGTACTTACAAACAGTCTTTTTTGTAAGTAAGACTATTGGGAGAAAGTTGAGTAAAAAAAAAAAAATTACAACCAAGGTTGGGGAATAAAAAATACATTATTACTCGTATCAAAACACGCAATCTATCTTTAATACATTTCAGTATGAAGTTGTGGTTTAAAAATGTTGATAAATATATTTAAATTTTACTACATTATGTCAAATGTTAAAATAACACATTGTTTGACATAAAAAATACTTATGGATAATGATTAATGGATGATTCAGTTCGTAAAAAAGTAGTTGATTGATTTAACAACAAATTTTGTTGGCCATGTTTCAGTCCTATATGTGTCTTCATGTTCCCAGGCTGTCTGCTCTTGTACGGACAAAGTGGACACTGGAACTTGGGTTCAACGCCGCATTCGAACTTCAGGTGCTTGTAGACCGAAGTTTCGTGTTTGTATGTTTTCGAACACTTCTTGCAGACGAAGACCATCGAGCCATCAGCTTGATACTGGATTTCGAATTCTTTTTTAGCTGGGAACAAATTTGTTACTGTTTTTGGATGGTAATGAGAAAAGTGAAAACTATTTTGTGATAACGATGTTAAAAGAAAATATTGCTCCTCTTAACAAATTATAGCAAAAAATTGTTGATAATATATACAAAATATGTATCTGTTTTTACTTGTATGTTCAACGATGTAGAAGCTTAAAATCAACAACCTATTTAGTATTTGTAAAAAAGATAAAAAAAACATTTTACAAAAAATTTAAATACTTGTAAATACTATACATTTTTTTAGGTGAACGTTTTTTTTCAATTTATGCAAGTTTACATCTTAAAATGTAAAATGTAATCTATTCTCAGTTACGAGGAGAAGTATTGAAATTATTTACTAAGCACTGGTTGACGGTAAAAATATGGAAATAAAAAATGGTTTACGTCTTACAATAAAAGAAAACAGGGAGAATCATTGATAAACAAGTGAATAAAAATTGTTATAGTATATTACAAAATTTAAACTTTTCATACATGTTAAAATAGAAAATTTGATCATTGATTCACAAAGTGTTGGCCATGTTTCAATGCCAAGTGTCTCTTGATGTTGCCAGGCTGTCTGCACCTGTACGGACAAAGGTGGCACTGAAACTTGGGCTCCACGCCGCATTCGAACTTCAGGTGTTTATAGGCAGAAGATCCGTGTTTGTACTTTTTCAAACACTTCTTGCAGCCGAAGGTCGTCGAGCCGTCAGCTTCATGATAGACTTCAATCCATTCCATTTTATCTATTAACATCCATAAAATTTTAGTCTAAGTGTTGTATAGTATTTAAGTAATAATGTCAAACGGGGACAAAACCCAAATGTAAAAACTGTAAATGAATGCGAAAATGAGATTCTTTCTTAAATAAATTATAATATTATTATAAAAATGCTATTTTGTTTTGGGAAAAAAGATTTTTTTCTCTGATACGAGTAAATTTTGTGGGGTTTAAAACACACTCTAAAATTTTTTTATACAAACTTTTCAGATATTGGCGGTTCTTTACAGAATCAAGTGGTTCTTTAAAGCGAGTATGTTGTAAGATTTTTTTAATCAATTGGCAGGCCTCTTTTTGCATTACTTTGCCCCGTCCACATAGACTGTACAATCTGTACGTGGATCGTATTTTAGACAAAGTAAGGAGGCGAGCCGCTACAGTACAGAGGTGAATGTTACTGAGAAAAGGCTTTGTCAGAATGCGGATTCGAACCCATGACATCACTGCCATGGTTCTGAAGTCCGGCGCGCTAACCACTACGCCACCGACTTACCCCATACGATTTTTTTACTAACCAGACCATTAAATTAACCTGTAATTGAGGGGCTTTAAAAGGCTACATTGTAAGTTTAAACATTTATTTATTATTTACAGTAAAATGTCATTTAAGTATATCAGTCCTTTCTCACTTCGTAAGAACGGAATGAATAAAAAACTACATTCATATAAACAACGTGCACTAAGACAAATTAGAAGATATATTAGTCAATACAAAATACAGACTATAAATAAAAAAATCATGCGGGAAAAGTCACTTAGCAAAATATTTCTAAGCACATTTTGATTGAATATGCTCGGAATTACTATAAGTTTACTGTTAGAGTTGAAATTTCAAGTTTTCTCCAATCTTTTTTTGTTCAGGTTCCTCTGATTTCTTAACTCGAAATACCTTCGATCTTTTCTGTTTTTTATCGTCTACTTCCACATTAAATATTGCACTCTGTTTTCTTGCCTTCCCTTTGGCTTCATTTTGACACTTACCTTTCTCCTGAGGTACCAAATTTGATGTGAAAACATTCTGTTCTAAATATAAAACTAATCTTTCTTTTTCAGATTGATCGTTCGACATTACAGTTCTCTTCTTCTGCTCAGAATTGCTTATTTTACTTTCTTTGCAAGGTGAGTTATTCTGTTCTTGATCACTGTTTTTACTATCTGTTACAGTTTTGTTCGCTAAGAGACTTGAGCTATCGATGTCAATATTCTGTTTAACCTCAACTCCTTTTTCGTTTAGCAAATTTTTATTCCCAACGTTTTCTTTAATGCTACCTGCTTCAATAATTTTTCCAAGAGTATGTTCATTTTGTACTCTACTTCCCGAACCTTCCGCCAAATTATTATGGCCTCGTTGCTGATGTTTTTTTAGAGTTTTAGTATTCTGACACACGAAGCCACAGATAGAACAACGCAGTTCTGTCTTCTTTTTACAGGAAGAAACGATGTGATTCGTAAGTTGTTTTTTCTTTGAAAAAGTTTTTTTACAAAACTGACATTTACTAAGCGATTTCTTTTCTTTCTCTGCTACACTTGGCATCTTCTTGCCTGGAAATTGAAAGAAAGTTACATCATTTACAAAAACGATTTACTATATGAATTTATTCAAATTAAATCTCAGAAAAATTGGATGACTAATAAAACCCAACATAATACATATTACAGTTATTCATATAAACTCATATTACAGTAATCCTTTAGAGTTTCAAAAATTTTAATAAGAGAAAAATGTATGGTGTGAAATAATCTTTATGTTGACTCTGCAATAGTTAAATTCTCTTTTGACGGTTACACTTCCTTGAATCGGCTTGTAGATCTATAAACATTTTTAAACTAAATTCCATATTTATTATTTTTATTTGACCTCTTCTTGGTTTTAATTTATTATTCAAAATTAAGTGACTCAATCAAGGAATAAAAATAAATTAAGGCATTTTATTTTTTTATTATAGGTCTTTATTTTAGATTCTTCGTTATTACTTTAATTTGACAATAAGATTTTTCGACTAAATCTTGTGGTAAAATGTTTGGTTTTAGAATCCAATCAAAATTGTATTTATTACTTCCTAAATTGTTGTCACAAAATTGGATAAAGACACTATTGGGATTGAAAAAAATTAAATGGCTAATACCTGCTTCAAAATATAGACCGTTTTGATCTTTAACAAAAGATGCGAAACGTACTAGGTTAAAAGAAAATAAACAAAAAATGTCAATATATAATAAAAACATTTCATATTCATAATAGAATATTAACAATACCTTCTTCCATAAACACTATATTTTAACAGATTTTTTCATTCTAATTAAAACTGTACAACTAGCTAGAATGTAAAAAGGTTGAAAACTAATACTAATATTTTCTCTCAGACTTTCATGTGTCATTTAAATATTAATTTAATGAAAACACATTTTGGGGTTTTATTGACACATTTTATTTTATTTTTTGCTAAACGTTTCTCCTGCTCTTTGGCAGGCTTCCTCAGTAGAGCTGAAAACCAAGCTCTACTGAGGAAGCCTGCCAAAGAGCAGGAGAAACGTTTAGCAAAAAATAAAATAAAATGTGTCAATAAAACCCCAAAAAGTGTTTTCATTAAATCAACTAATACTAAGTTATTTAAAAATTAATTAACAATTATGAGTCTTCTTGAGGGAGTCGAAGATGCTAGCACCTTTTTTGTCGATATAAGTTTCACTCCAGGTGGTGTATACTGGTAAATTTTACTAGCGGTAAATTTACTAATGTGGAATGATAGTAGATTGACAAGTAGTGACCTCTCGTAAATGAGTTGTTAATTCACCACTAGTAAAATTTATTAGTATACATACACTTTGGAGTGAAGTTGTTATCGAGAAAATAATGGAGCCATCACCAACTCCATAACGAAAATATACTACTCATAAAGCACCATGATTGAAGGTTGTGTGAAAACACAAAAGCTTTGCTCTGTCCCCGGATAAATAGATGATGAAATGATGAATCTGACTATAATTGTTAATTTGAATATACTTTACATAGTACAGTAGAATTCCAATTTAATTTAAAACTTTTAGTACTGTATCTCTAACCGATAGCGACAAAAATTACATATCACAAAATGAAAACAAACACTGTTAAGAGATTTGCTCAAAAAGGGCAAAAAACAGTTTCACTCTTATTCTTAAAGCCGTTTTCTCAAGCTTCAGTTCCTAGCATGTTATCAATGGGGATTTCGAAGTATCTATTATTCCTACCAGAGAGTTAGAAAGTCAATAGAACTCTACAAAAATATGTTACAATGTTAAAATATGCTTTTCGATTCCGAAAAAGGACTCTATTAAGAACTTTAATGCAGATTTTGTCACTGGCCAATTTATCAAAGTTGAAAAGACATATCTAAATATTTAAAAAATATTGATAAACTGACAAGGAAAATTAATAAGAAAAAAATTATAAGTAAGAAAAACTGAAACCTTGTAAGAAAAACTGATAAACTTGTTCAGCAACTTTGACACACAGTCCAAGGTGACAGCTCATCTAGTGTTGGCCTCTCCCGGTAGGGGGCGGCGGGAGGATGTTATGTTTGAGAAACTCGTGGGTCCGCAGGGTATTGGACCGCTTGGCTCGGTAGCTGCACACCTGACAAGCGAACATCGGCTCCTTGTTGCACTCGTACTTGAGGTGCTTGTAGATCGAGGTCTTGTGCTTGTAGACTTTGGCGCATCCGTCGCATACGAACATCTGTTCGTTGTTGGCGGACATCGTCATCGTGTAGCCTACTGAATTCGAGGAAGAACCTCCTGTAAATATAAAGTTGAGAGGATTATGAGATTTAAGTGAATGTAGTGAATATTTGTAGAAAAGGGTGTTTTCTTAAAAGATGTTTAAGATACATATTCGTGTGCTTAGGCCTTATGTCTTTTTCTATTAGGTAACCGGCCAAAACGTGTCGCCAAAGATGTGAAATGAGTCGCCGCATTTCAAGCCACGGTGAAATGAAACGTGAATGTTTCTTGCGTGTGTTTAGGTTATGTGTCAAGTGAGGCATTTAGAGATAAGTCACCTGGTTTTATAGTCATTCATCAATTCTGGAGGCAAAATTTTTTTTGTGTTGTAAAGCGGGGTTTTTTAAGGAAAGCTTTGATTAAAGGCATGAATAATATTTACTAACCAGTCACTGTTAATCTGGGAAGTTGAACTCAAAGCATGAAGTTTTGCACACATGAAAAGGTCGCGGAATTTTTAGATGTGCTTATCCATCTCCTCAAACTAAAAATGTTTCTATGTTGAGTAAAACATAAATCAATAACAACAGATTTTTTATTTACAGATTTTTGTAGAACAATTTACAACAACTCTTATACTAGATTACCAAATAATCCTAAAAAAAATAAAACCATTTGAAATGGTATAAAAATGATTAGAAATATTAAGACTAGAAAACATCGTCTAATGGTTTGGTA
The DNA here is from genome assembly GCA_030545055.2 of Neoaliturus tenellus. Classification (NCBI taxonomy): domain Eukaryota; kingdom Metazoa; phylum Arthropoda; class Insecta; order Hemiptera; family Cicadellidae; genus Neoaliturus; species Neoaliturus tenellus. The sequence goes on from CM061532.1 coordinate 36,028,677, forward strand.
AATTAAATATAGTATTACGAAATTATTGAATCCAGCAATTGTTTCTAAATTGGTTGAGGAAAACCATATTCGATGTGAGATTATCCTACTACTAAGCCTTTGGCAACTTTACATGAATACTTTTGATGGTAGACAAGAGAGTTCTTATATTTATAACTTTTTTTACAAAGCTCGCATATAAAATACGTTGAAATACGTGGCTTTACAATGCTGCATCGTCCAAAGCCTGAAAATGCGGAAAAACATTTAGAAATTGTTACAGACAACTTATAAAACCAGACAAATATTAGTAGTTAAGTAAAGCAAATAAAATTAAATAGCATTGCAACAATAATAGGTGTGATTGCACCAAACACTTCCAAATCAGCCAAACAGTCAATTAGTTTTTGTTAAATGTTTTTTTTTCTGATTATTTCTACTTTTATTTATATGTGTAAAATAAAACAAATATTACTTCTTTTATTAGTATTTATTTTATTTTTGTTTCGAGTCTATCTATGCCAGTGGAAATATTCTTCGCTCAATACTGGCAATTCCATATTTAAAAGAAGATTTATGGTTTTCTATGTTTTTACTCATATGTAAAATTTTTTCGGCAAAAATAACAGCTTAAAAATCCCATTATTTTGTTACAAAATATTTGAATTTTTATGATTTATTAAGAAAGATTTTAAAAACACATTAAAAGAAAAACAATAAGCTCATCACGTTCGTTTATTGGCAACATGAATTCGTTCAAAATTACGTACAGTAAATTCGATTTTACAAATCAACAATCTGTAAAAATACTCCAAATAAATACATCACTTTGAGCAACCTGATATCCGTGTAAAATAATTTTAATGGAAATTTGGTCATCATAAACACTATGTTTTTTTATGATTTCAATCAGTCGAATTTGCAAAATATAAACATCTGTGTTTTCACAAAAATTAATAATACAACTTTAAAGTAATGAAGAGTAACCGTAACAATGTTTTCCCCGACGTTGACAACATTTGTCAATATTTATTATCCTCCAGCTGAGGTTCCACTCTGAACACGTGATCACTGTTCGTGCCGTCGAAGGGACATGTGCCGGATCATGTGGCCCTTCTGGAAGCTCCTGTAGGGACAGACGGGGCACCGGAACTGCGCCTCCTGGCCGCACTCGTACTTCTTGTGTTTGCCCAGCGAAGCTTTGTGCTTGTACTTCCTGCCGCAGGAGTCGCAGTGGAACAGTTCCGCTGGCGTCAACGCCAACCAGGGGCAAGCTGCAACAACGCGGGGTAGCGTCTGAGTCGGTGTTGTCTCGAAATTATGCGACATGAGGGCAAGTAGAAAGGGAGAGCAAGGTGTAGATTAGCAGGGACAGATGATTCTAAACATGCCAACGGAAAGTTACAATTATTTAGAATGCTCAATTTCTTTTTTAACTTTGATGTGAATTTTTATAGCACTGTCTACTGCTATGTTTTTATTAAATCGAATTGTCCATAAAGAACCTTCAATATTTCCGATGGATAAATCCCATTTTAGAAAGGAATAATTTATAGAAATCCTTGAAGTCTGTAATAAAACACTGTTATTTGCACACTAACATTTATGGCATAGTAGGCTACTTTTTCAACCGGATTGACTATTTTGAGATATCAAAAATTTTATTTAAAATGAAAAGAAAGAAATTGTATGTTCATTGCAAGATTTTACATGATATATCCAATCATATTCAGAGATGGTTTTATTCCCAATTTAACACTTTACCGCCTGTCGGAAGGATAAATGTTTTACCTTATACTGCTCAAGTCAACAGCCAACCATAACTTTAAAGAATTGACCTTCAAGTTGATAAATTGACTTATATAACTTGTATTAAACTTGTGTAATTTTCTCCAGGCAAAACATTTCTTAACCAAATCCATTGAAAAAAACTACAACAATATATTCCTCTTTATTAAAACATTTTTATTAAACTCTTCACCAATAACAACTAGTAACCGCATTTCCCAGTCTATCGCCTGAACGTTGCGACGGTGGTGGCGGCGGCGTGGTCGGTGTCAGCGTGTCTGAACAACATGTGGCTCTGCAGCGTGCTCTTGCGCTTGCCCCTGTAGGGACACAGCGGACAGGCGAACTGCGGCGACTTGCCGCACTCCAAGCGCTGGTGGAGAGTGAGCGACCGCCTGTGAGAGTAGAAGCGGCCACACGACTCGCACCTGAACTTGCCACCCTCTGCAACTGAGGTTCGACAAGTTACCATCCTTAGAATGACGATGGATAGCCTCCGGATCACTGATTCTTAAAAATAAAGTTTTGTGTTACCTATTCAGCGTCAATGATCATTCGTAATGTAAAGACTACAGCTGTTTCTTATTTCCATAAACACATCTTCAGGTCATCCACATATAACGCATTAGACATCTAACCTATCTGGTATATGACATCAATCATTAAAACATGATTAACACCACTCACAAACACGCTACACGGGAACATTTAAAAAGAAACGACTTTGGTTAAAGCACCGTACACGAGGTGACGTCGATCAGGTCATCAATAATCTGTATTTAAATGTACCCGTGTCGCGTGTATGTGCTTGGTGTTATTTATGTTTTAAGAATCTATGACATCTAAAAGATTGAATAGTTAATTTTATATTGATGACCTGACGATGTTTTTTTATAAAAAAATGAAACAGCAGTAGTGATCACACTACAACGTATCACTGACGAACAACAAGTAACAGAAGCCTTTATTTTTCTATTATTGAAGTTAATGCATAAGAGGTTAATAGACCTTAATTACTGTATAATAAGCCTTAGTTGTGTGGAATTCAACTGATTTGATATTGTGGGTGTAAAGTTTTAGCCTAACCGAGGAAAAATATAGGCCTAACTTTGTAACCTTTTCTTTAACGTGTTTTGTTGGTAGTAAAGTGAGGAAATTTTCCAACCATTTACCACGAGCACTGTCCAGTTCTATTTATACACTTTGTAATATTTTTTTACGTGAACACCCAACGAACAATCTTTAAGATTTGTTTCGTTAAGTGAAGACTCCATATTGTACTTATACAGCAAGGTACTTATAGAAAAGAGTTTCCAGGTTTACAAATTAAAAACTGTAGGTCTAAAGCGGTCTCTATTCCAGCTACGTTGAAGATTACCAATCGATGATCCAGATCAACACGCAGAGAGGGTTTTGTATTAAACGTTTTAAACAACACAATACTTTAGAACAGATCTGATGGTTTAATCTTGGTGGCATGAAAAGTACGATATTGGTGAGAGAATAGATTCTCCTACCCCCTATTCCTCTGGTTCTGCATGGCTTAAGTCCAAAAAGTTAAAGGCATTCTTCACTGTTATCCTCTGAAAATATTATTTAAAGAAGGAACATCGATTAAATTGTTATAGCAAAAACTGATTAGGGCAAAACAAACTGGCAAGATGGAAATAAATTAAAGTGATGGTTTAAAGTCTTAAAAATTACAATATTGCAAAAAAAAAAAAATAATAAAATATCGCTGGACTGTTTCAGTATTAAATAAAATTCATTTTACGTTCATTAAAAAACACTTAACTAACTACAACACTAATTTCGAATAGCATTAGTCGATGTTTTAAACTATAACAGTAATATCAATTAATAAAAAAAGCTAAAGTAGCCTTTTAGAAGAAACAAAATGTATTGCTGAGAGTCATTTTCTGTATTTCATGATTACTTAAAATGATTTATACTGTTTCCTGGCTTTATGCTGTAGTCTACTTGTGACTGCTGTGGCGTAATAACCAGCATATATTTTTTAAGTAATAATTATTTTATCAGTAAATAACAAACAAAAAATGTCTTTCTTCATAAAAGTCACCTTAAAGATGGGTTAACAGATTGTAAGCGTAATTGAATGATACACCATTAAAATTAAGGCCGAATGTTTAAGTTTGATTTTTAGTTGGCTTGATAAGGCGTACATTAAATTCAGAATATTATAAAGTAAAGAAACATTTACGGACATATTTGTCATTGGATTGACATAATCAGTTCTAATTTGAACAGTAAAAATTCGTTCAGGATTGTCATGAAGAAATATGAGGTATCATTAAGAGAAATGTACATTTTGTAAAATTAATTTTATTGTTTACTAGCAAGCATACACCACTAAAATGTAATTTTCTCCTTCTTGTATTGAAAATGTGATTTAAAACACACAAGTGAAACTAAACTAGGATGAAAAACACACAAAACCTTAAACTAAAAATATAAAAATGTAAAAATACGACATCTAAACTCATCAAAGCACACTTTTAACACTGAAAAATACTTTGAGACGAATGATTAAAAACGAATTACTCTTTACTAACATACATAATTGAGTCTATATTATATTGCGATATTATAAAAGCAACAAGACCTTACAATAAGTATATTTGAACACAAAACATTATTAATACCGTAGTGAATAATTATAAAATGTTGTACAAATGTGATCATCAATTTGGGTAGAGAAATCAAACTACAATAATTCATAGTAAAGAAAAATAACACTTATAAAACATTCACTACACAACTGTAATCTATATATTAATAGGCAAGCATGTTTCGTTTCCTCCTTTTTTCTCAGCTCGTGTGCATCGTAGAAGAAATCCGCGCATACCGTTAGAAAGGTATGGTGCTGTAGATGAGCAGAATCACATTCTAATTCACACTGGACTCCAGGGCTACGTCCCACAGTTTTTCAAAGTTTCAATGTTAATATTATGGAGGAAGGATAATTGGTTGAATCATTAGACAGCTGTTGTAAAAACAACTGCTAAAAAATCAGGAAGAACAGATGTTTCAGTTATAAAATGTTTGAAAACTTCTTGAGTCAAATCAACTGAAATTTTGGTTGAATTTCAACCAGGAGGCGATCTCTAGTTTAAGATTAAAATGCCAAAATATCAGTCATATGTTTTTTTAAATACTAAAATATAATGAAGTAAAACATTTAGTTGAAACAATCGTAACTATAACGACAACTCAAATATAATTAGAGATATAATAAAATTTAAAACTATATAAGACAACACAAAACAAAATAAAACTTTTTTTAATATGTTAAATCTAAACATACAACCTATATAAAATATAATCTCATACACAAACAATATAATGTAAGCTATTAAATAAACTCTCGGAAGTATTTGTATTAAAACCTATGGTGGACAATGAAAAATAAAATAAAGCCAACAACAAAGTTTGTAACTTTTATAAAATAAATCTGATATATGTGTACATTGTTTCTTTGGTTCTGTATATATGGTGTTAAAATAGTTATATAAGTATCCACATGAATAATGATAAATATTATTGCACACATGATTTTTTATGGAAATCAAATAGAATGTAACACATAATTCACTAACAATTGCTCTAGGCAAACGAGTATTTCACAGTAAAAATTGTAATTCCTAGAGTATTTTGGGCATCGTTATCATAAGAAATTCACATATTTGATAACTCATAATCTGTTTCGTGAAAGTTATGACGCAGTCATCAAGGTATATTAACAAATAACTCTCATTTTATTTGTTCATGGAAATTAAATAATTATTGCCAATGAGTGCACCAAGTTACTTGTCGTTTACAAATTCAGTGTAGTACACTCAATACACAAAATAACATTATTATTCTAACAAATAACCTAAAGTGTCACTTAAATTGAATGTTTGAAAATAAAACAATACCTTATATATATTTATTGTACATTTGATTTGTTTCTCTTTTTCATTGACTATTAAAATATGGTTTGCATGGTGAGCCTTATACAAATAAATTTAAAAATGTGTCAAGTGATATATCGTTTTAAAATAACTAAAAATCATTTGGCCTATTTTATTTACAATTCCTAGCTTGATAGACACAAAATTGTCTAAATCTACTTTATAGCTACGAAACTATGATGAGTATATAAAATACAACTATGATTATAATAGAGTATGATGAACGTAAAATACAAATTGTTGAAATTGTATCTACTTTATTGTTGCGTATACGATTCTACTTGTGTTATCTACTGAAATATTGTGCCGAAAAACATTAACCTATTCGTACTACATAAACACACAAGGTACTACATCTAAGCATAAAATTAGACAAAAACATCAATTAATACAACTTTAATGGCTTCAGGAAAATTCCCTTTACTTATAGTTGACCTTTCAGTACGATAGACATGACTATGCTTAGGCAGTGTTGCTTGACAGATGAGGAACTTGTAGCTTAAAACGGACGTTTCAGCAGAAGGAACTACTAAAACTTCCTCTTTACTACTTAAACTTCTTAAACATTAGCAATATATAAAACAATTACATGAAAATACTAGCTACATGAAAATAGCTACATGAAAATACTGATGAAAAACTACGTAAGTTTGATTTTCGACCAATTATTGAACGTGTATTATTTTACAAAAACGCAAGCTTTTAATGTATATGTAAAATACATACAGTCTATGATTTTTTTATACATAGCTAACAATGTCCAGAATTCTATTGATATTTCTGCACCATGAAATTACTGATTGGAAAATTTGAAATTCATCCACATTTTACAACACACACATTCAGTATATGTTGTTCAACATTTGTTTTCAAAAATAAAATAATAACACTTAAATCAAATAAAATATCGTTGAAAGTATCCTACACAATTATTTTGTTCATACATATTTGAAACTATTTCAAATAATTCACATTAACCAATATTCTTAAAGTAAAGCAGTCATGTAAAAACTCATTTCCATCGAAGGAATTTACTCGTTTTCTTATTTATATACGAATTCATCGTTTAAATTAGTGAATTTTTAAACGTAAATATTTAGTGGTCATATTCTGTAGTTTCAATCTGAACAAATATTGAGTTTTTTTAGAATATTTTAATTTCAATAATATCATTGATATTACTTTCACATTAAAACTGAGTATTCCCTTATTGCACCGTTCATCATGAAGTAATCTATTCATTTTTAAGAACGTACTTAGAGTTTAGCATGCGATGGATCACGTGTTATTGTATAGGTTCTGTGATCAATTTCTTCAAGCATGGATCCATTTCGCAGCAAACTCGCCCACAATTCCGACACATAAAATTTATTCTTAAAACCTAGTGTTAAAAGACATTTTGCTAGAAAACTCTACCAAACAGTAAGTATACATGACGACGGTAAGAATACATGCTCAAATGGGGGACGGTACGGAGGGAAACAAAATCGTTCGGGGTTTCCTCGGTTTCCTTGGCTTTTTCGGCAACTCGTCACGAAGTTCTTTAGGAAGATGGCGGTTCCTGATGTGACTTTTCAAAGTGCCCTTATGTTTAGCGGCATAGTCGCACTCCCCACATTTGAACTGTGGCTCTTTCCCACATTCATAATTTTGGTGTCTTCTCAAAGCGGCAGTGCTTTGATATACTGCACCACAATCATTGCAGCAAAATCCTGGGATCGTGTACTTTGCCTCGGCGTCCCAATCAGTTTCACTTTTCTTCTTTATTTCAATAACAGGATAAGAAGCAACTCCTAGTTTGACAGGCTTCAAGTTGCTATCGTCATCTTCTAGTGATCTCTTTCTAGGGCGACCGACCGACTTGTAAGTTTTAGATTTTTTAGCAGCCTTTACCATCTTTTGCAACGTCACTGCAAAATCCTTTTCTAAATCTTTTGAGCCGGAAGAATCTTCAAAGTCTGCTAGATCAATTTTGATTTTACGCTCTCTTCTTACCATCTCTGAAGGGTTGTAGGTTCTTGCTCCACGGGGTTTCCTAGGTCTTTTTATGATTGGTCTATCTCCTCCATTTGAGAGAGGAGGCCTTCCTCTGGGTCTACCTCTTCCTCTTCCCCTACCTCTTCCCCGTCCGCGACCTCTCCCTCGCCCCCTTCCTCTGCCTCTTCCACGACCACGTCCTCGACCCCGAGGAATTACTTCATCATATCCTTCTCTCAAAGGTCTGGGATCATCAAAGGTTTTGGGCAGATGGTCATCAGGAGATTTAGAATCGTCTTTGCCATTAACAACATCAGTGCTATTGACAGTTTTTGAATTGTCATGTTCATGGGCTGATTCAGCACCTTCAGCATCCGGTCCAGTAACAGCAGAAGCTTCAACAGAATCATCAGGATCTGCATTGTCTTCGTCTTCAGATTCCCTGTCGTCTTCTGCGTGGTTATGATTGGGTTTAGATGGAGGGTTATTGTCTTCCCCTCCCGCACCTCCCGAAGCACCTCCACCAGTGGAATAACCATCTCCTGAAATTCTGTCTTCTTTGTTGTTTCCGTTTCCGTGCCCTGAATTGCCTTCACCAGAAGAACCATTCGTATTTTTGGTGTTGTTGGAAGAACTTTCTTGGCTGCTGTCTCCTCCATTCATGACAACTGAAACAAAAAAAGCTAGTAAGTAAATCAGTCAAATTAAAACGATGGTTAATTTTAGTTACTTAAAATTTGTATAAACTACATATAAGCCTACAACTAAAGGTTGCTTATACTACAAGTTTTTATAGCATATTTATTATTTTGAGATCACCAAGTTGTTCAAGCGTGTAGATTAACAACTATTTTTTCATACACTTTTGTTAAAAAGAGTGTTTGATGTATGGTTATTCTTTTAAAGTAAAATTCTTGTACTCATTTCTTGTTTCAGGTTAAATCCCCCACCTGCAACAAAAGAAATGTGTTAGAATCTTAAATTACGCCTTTTAAAAATATACAGCATTATTAAATATAATAGAGTCTCTATAGTTCGACGATTTGTGGACTTAGGGATTGTCAAACTATCGAAGTTTCGAAACGTAGGGAGTTTATTAGACATTTTAATATAAGGAGTATTAAAAACATTTATGGAAGTACGCAATTTTAATACAGCATAACACTTAAACAAACTTTAACTTTAAACAACATTCATATATGTATTATATCGTTGATAAAGAACAAAGAGAAACTAAAAAAACCTAGGCAAAGTAACCACCATCAAATACAATTTATGAAAAAATACACTGTAGACATTTAATTGCGTTACAGATTTTTTGTTAAACCATGACTTAAGAGAGTAGCCCGTTTCACTGGAAATAGCAGCGATTTAAATATATAATATTTATAACATGAGATAATAACTGTCTCTTGCGTAAAACAACCAAAAAGGGCATTTATTACGTTTAAAATCGTAAAACACACCAATTTTCAGATCCGAGCAGAATAGATGTACAAAATCCAAATCTTAAACAAAAAACAGTCTTGGTACAGGAAATAAAACCACAATATAGGCCGGAAGGTGTTTATTTAGTTTCAAATGGTCCCGGCCTGGTGGCGCAACATCCGGTGGACCTTGAGATTGCGTTTTTTCTTCGTCTTGAAGGTGCAAAGGTCGCAGCAGAACTGCGCCTCCTTGCCGCACTCGTATCGCCGGTGCTGGTACCAGCTCGACTTGTACTTGTACAGCTTGCCGCAGCCGCACGGGTACATCTGCATCGCTGCGAAAATAGGTGATGATGTGTTAAATACTGTGCGGCCCTAAACAACATTCGGTACATAATTTGAAAGGCGGTTTAAAAAGTCAACTGGATTTATGAAACATCTCTTTTGATGGGACAAGTAAGGCAAAATAACCGAAAATTACGTTCAAACAATATCTCAATTTAAGGCAGCAACAGTAATAATTTTGAAGATTGATGGGAAACACCTGTGCTGGGCATGCATATATGAAGATTACAGTAATGTGATTAATGAGGGGAGGAGAGGGGGGGGGGTGATTTAAGTAGAAATCATCACACATTTGAAAAAGTGACCCATATTATTCGCGAAGATAAATTTTCACTGATTCAACTTAGATTCGAATATTTTGTGAATACAATTCGGTTTAAATGAATTTTTCTTGCTACACGATTACACGTTCTCCCCTTTACAGATTAAAGGTATACATAAGAAGGTAATGAAATAAAAAGATATTGAATTTTTACGGAGTTTACTTTACTCTTACATAATTGCAGATCATGCGATGCATTACAAATAATAGTCATATTTTACGATTACAATAAATACTTAAATCTTTAGTTAAATAATATAAATAGAAGTGATATTTACCTCAACAAAATGCATATACACTAGTGACAAAATAAATTACTATATAGTCTATGGACATTTTTTAAATACAAATTCTAACAAATGAAGTTATTATTCGTAATATAACCACTAGTAGCAACTGTAATATTATGTTTTAAAACAATGCAAAGGATATTATTAAACGTAAATGTAACAGTAAAAAAGTAAAACATTATACATGAGATAGAACAAAGTGAAGTCAAATCGAAGACAGATATTTCAATTGAATGAAAAGATTGTTATAATGACACACAGCAACCGTATAGGGTTTGCCTTAATATGCTGTAATTTTATTTAAATACATATAAAACGTAATTTGTAATTTATTTACGATAAATTCCATCACAGTAAATAACATATTTAGTTGTAACAATTGATGAAAATATGTATTAGGAGGTAGACAGACAAACATGAATTCATAAATAGTATTCACTTCTGCGCGAGGAGAAGGAAATGAAATAGGAACGGTTTAAGAGAGGAGTGTGGTTGGAGAAAGTGAAGGGAAGGAGAGGGATATTGATGAGGATGTTTGTAGAAGATTAGAATGGACTTAATACGGAAGATGTGGAGGGAAAAGGGTGAAGAGGGAAAGGGGAGGGTGAAGGATAGGAAGAAAATATTCAAGCTGAGGCAGCCTCAATTCGACGGTAGTATGTTACGCAGGATAGAAAGGAGATGGAGGAAAAGGCAAAAGAGAATGAGAGAGGAAGAAGAAAAGAAAAAAACATCCAGATAAAAGCAGTTTCTACTCGACGGTCCTGTCGCTGTGCCTCATGATGACGTGCAGTTTGATGCTGCGGTTCTGCTTGGCCCTGTAGGGACAGTAGGGGCACTGTAGCGTGGCCTCCCTGCCGCACTCGCGCTTGTGGTAGCACAGGCTGGACTGATGGCGGTACGACTTGCCGCAGTTGGGGCACACGAACACGCCGCGGGCCTTGTCTGCAAACGAAAAAATGGCTGCTGATAATCTAAAATATCAAATTAACACTTGTAATTTGTAACTATTTTGAGATGAGAATATCCGTGCACTAATATTACCGGGAATTAGGGTAGTTTATTAAAGAATTGGAACGAAAATGAGCGAAATCATAACGTTTGGGTGATAAAAGGAGGTTAAAAATACCCAGTGATTTTATCATAATACGGTACAAGATATAAAATGGCGTTTCTTGTTATATAAACCATATTCCAATTGAAAATTTTCCGGTGCTGCTTCTAAATTATTTATTCTGAGAGCTTCAAAAGTACAGTTTTAAAAATATGATAAAATTCAGCCACATATTTGTAATGATTATTAATTTTTGCAACATTCCTTAGCATGAAAAGAAAATTTGTATAAAAAGTAGACCAATTAAAACGGAATAATGTAATTATTGTTAGTTTCCAAGGACACTTAAAATAAATGAATAAAAAAAAATAAAAAAAAACAATAATAAATAAAAACTCTTCATCTAAATCTTTTTCAAGCGTTATATGTTATTTCGACCAAAATACGTTTTTATACGGATGAGTGGATGGTATATTTGAATATATTAAACTGAATGTTTTGTGATTTTAATCTGGGAATGTGCTTAAAAAGACAATTCCTTAGATTTTCATCCTTAATTTTGTCAAAACAAAATCACAGTAAAATAAAGCATTTTTTATTTTTATTTTTTATGCACACATTTTATTTGTTTTAAGAATTTATAAGCGTCAGCGTACTTTTTTCTGTATTTTGTATCAACTTCGTTCAATAAATAGTAAGATCAAATACAACATTCAAATTAAGCATATATCTGCATGCATTCTACAACATCCGTATAGATTTATCTTAGGGTACAATAACAAATGAATAAAGAGTGGGAAATTCATTAGCAACAAATAATAATGTTAAAAGGAACATGTACGAAAGAGATTTTAAGTTAAGCGTAAAAATAACGAACAAAACTCAATCCACTCACCGAATCAGCGATGGAAGTCTCGGAACGCTGTGAAGTAATAACAAAATATCCTGATTCTAAACGTAGTTAACTTGTTAAGACCCTCAACCAAACCTTTGGAGCTTGCCGCACACAATTAATGTTTTGATATTGTCTCATTGATACTAGCAATTATGGTTTAATATTAAATTATACATTAATATGAAAGTTATGCGATCTGAATAAGTACAGAACAATGGCATAAAACTATTTATTACATTTCATACTGAAAACAAAAAAATTATGATACAATATTTTGACAATGACACGTCATAAACCCATTTAAAAAAACCGAATAATGATTAAAGCTTTGCAGTTTCAATTAAATAAAAGAAACATACAAGTATCTGCAAATCAAAAATATGCCAAAACATACAGAGGTCTCTACCACATGAGCGGAATTGATAAGTAAAACGACACTGGAAAAAAATGTAAATATAGCTTTCATCAGAGTAACATTCTTTGGTAAGTTTATCATACAAAAGCATATGATTTGGAAAATATTTACAAATCGAATTACTTTAAATTAATTGCACATACCATATGCATACAATTACTTAAAACTTAATTCATACCACAGGTATTTGAAGCACTAAAACAAGTTTTGGATGACGTATCGAGGAAAAGTGTGGTTCGTAGAGCTAATATATGGCTGATTCCTTCTGTTACCATTAACAATTGCAAAAATCAGATCAAATAGGTTTGCTGAGTTTTTCTCACTCCTAAATGTAATTTATCTAATCTTACGTATATCGCGTAGAGGTAGTCTCTGAATCGGCCCAAAATCTAAGTCACACATCGTACAGGAACGTAATTCTTCACCGAAAGTTCCCATTATGCGTCAGCATGTGTCTAGTCAAATTTGATTTCCGTTTTGATTTGTAATTACAAAATTTGCATCCGAAATTCGGCTCCTTGTTGCAGTCGTATCTTCTGTGGATGTAGAAGGTTGATTTTAGTTTGTATGATTTCCCACAGTCGCAGTTGTAGACCCCGCCATCTAAAGAAATCAAGATACTGTTAGCATGCATTTGGTTCAAGAAATTCATTATTAAATATGTAATTTATGTGTTGAAGTATTTTACAATGACTTATAGGGCTTATTATTTAATCCTTAATTCCATACGTAGTTTTCTTCGTTTCTGAAAAAGACATCTTATTCAATTTTAAATTAATCGGTGCTGTGTAGGTGTGTATTCAAATACTATATTTTTGTGTTATAACTCAATATATCGTTAAGGAAAATATAATGAGGCCTATAGTGTTTGACATTGTTCGTAGAAAGACTGGTGACAATAATATTATTTTTAGTCAGTGACTTTCAGCACACATAGGTTAAAATTAAAGTTGGATAAAATAATATAATTTTAACGTAAGTCGATTGGAATTTGCGTTGATACCTAACTGGGTAGGCATATTAATTAATCATAAGTAAAGGGAAATGTATTGTTATATGTATGTCTAACTCGACTTTTTTTTAACCAAATGTGATTTTCTAACATATATAAAAAAACAAGGCATCAAAACAATATGACCTATTTAGATATTGTTTACAGTATAAAATTCAACGTGGCTGATAAATAAATTACCACACAGGGTAAAAATGTGTAATTTTATTTCCATACTAGGAGAGATGATCAAATCCGAGAGAGGCCTCGAGCGCGATGTCCGCGTGGACCGTGAAGATGTGGCGCTTGAGGGAGCTTTTCTGCTTGCACTTGTAGCTGCAAAACGAGCAAGGCAGCTGCGGCTCCAAACCACACTCTCTCCTGCGGTGCTGTACAAGGTTGAACTTGTACTTGTAGCGACGCGCGCAGTCCGGACACTTGTACTGCTTCTCTGGGCTCCTGCGATCTGGGTGAAAGAAGAATCTGAGATTTTGTGTCACATAAGTATAGTTGGCGAGTCATGAGAAGAGCCCCGGCAAAAATGCATTTAAATCAAAAAAGGTTTCTCTTAATGACTCACAGACGATTAAGTGGAAGGTTGGAGGTCTCTTTTGCAACAAAACAGCACTGACATAAATCGATCTTGTGGGTTTGGTGACATCAAAATCTATTCATAATTCCTTCAAAGTTGTCAGCCTTTTGATTTTTTTAGTGTAGTTGGACAAATTTTAGAGAATAATTAACCCAAATACACGGAGTGATAGAATTAAATCATTTCGGGCCATTTTGAGATTGCAGCCAAACTTTAGCGATCTGAACAATTAATCCAGTAACGCCACTGAATAGGCCACGAATCCCTTAAATTTCAGCAATGACCACAGATGAAATCAAAGTAAATCATACTTCTCGATCATCTTAATAAAACACTTTCGAAACAACAAGAATATATTTATTCCATTTAGTATATTTACAGATACAATGAAACAACAAAATTTGTACTTTCCTCTAAACTAAAAACATCTAACAGTAAATAGTATTGTACTTTCTTCTCATCTTAAAGTAAAAAATAAAATCTCAATAAAGCATAATAAAGTATTGTACTTTCTTCTTGTCTTACAGTAAAAACTACAAGGAAGTGTCAAGACAACACGGACGGTATACAATTGCGTTTTCAAGTTACAACAATAACTTGAGATCGTAAACAAAAACTAAAATACAACAACTTATGTATGGTAACTAAAAAGTAATTAAACGCCATTCCTAAGGTCGGGTAGTATCGGACAGGAGGTAGTATCGGACAAACGCTGTTTCCAGCTTTTGCCGCCAGAGACAGCACTGACTAGGACATCAGCAGAAGCACCAAGGAGAAAGACTATTTGAGCGCCATCATGCATTTCGTGCCTCAATAGTCGTCTGTGCTGTGACATTTCTTTTTGTTTTTGTGACAATTTCTGTGCACGTACGTATGTTTGAGACATCAGTGTGCTAAACTGAGTAAATACTTTTATGATTCAACACCACTATTTAATAATACAGAGGCTTTACTTTGTTTTGGTAGGAGAATGGTTAGTTTAGTTTGGTTATTATGGAAGTGGTAGTCAAAATGGCGGACCATGTCAGTCGGGTAGTATCGGACAAGCTCGCGTCGGGTTGTATCGGACAGAATGGGTAGGTTGTAAATTGTTAAAATAATTGTAAAAAACTTAACGTAATCAATAATTAACTCCCATTATTTATTTTTAGGTTTTCGAACATCATAAAAAAGAAAATGAACAAAAAAAAACAAAAAAGTAGTCTTAAAAATATAAATACAGGACCAAGGCCTTCAAAGGCGGAAAATAAGAAAGTTTTGAAAAAAGCAAAAGACATAAATGTAAAAAAAATCACAAAAAGGCAATTACAGTTTGAAGAAAGAAGTAGGTCTGAAATACATTGCATTTGTGATAAGACATTTCAAGAAAATTAAATACAATGTTCACATTGCAAGGGTTAGCCTAAAAAAAACATCTCTATTATAAGTGTAGGTCTATGATATTTGTGTTGGGCACGAAGCAAAGAAGAAAAGACTTGAAATGAAAACACCAACAATGTTTTCACAGCCAAAGTGATCTTAATTTTGTGACTTTGAAACTCAATTTTCTTTATTTAGTCTTAAGTTTATCAGCCAAAAAAACTGATAGTGAAAACCAATTTTTTATACATAATAGTTAAGTTTTTTATAGTGTGGAAATAATTTGTATCAATAAAAGTTTGTTTTTAGGCTGCAAAAGGTTTTATTTTAGCTACAAGCAGTTGTAGTTAACCCTGTCCGATACTACCCTCCAAAAATCAAATGGGCCCAAAAGTAAGGTTTAGAAAAAGTGTGGAAAAGTGACACGTTCATTCATACAATCATTATTATATTAAATGTGTATATAAATAACATTTCAAACTTTGATATTTTGCATAGTAAGTTATCATTTCTTTTATCACTAATTAGAAAATCGGAAAAAAACTTAAGTGTCCGATACTACCCGACCTTCCCCTACTTTCCTAAGGAACTAATTGGCCCCTAATCGCACGATTGCGACAACTGGTCCCTGTGCACGGTGTACAGATGTCGCGTCAAGGACCGCTTGACTTTGGTGTTGTAGTTGCAGATTCTGCAGTGGAACTGAGGCAGTTTGCCGCACTCGTACCGCCGGTGCGAGCCGAGGTTGCCCTTGTGTTTGTATGTGCGGCCGCAGTCGAGGCAGCAGTACAGCGCTGGGCCCGAGTCGGACGCCAAAACTACATCTGCACCAGAGAATGACGTTCGTAAAAATTGGTAATCCTAGTCTACTTTGAATGGTAATACAAACAAATTTAGGTTTCAATATTTTGATAATGACGGAAACAAAACATTTTTGTGGGTGTAAGGTGGTTGAAATCACAAACAGTAATTAATCTCTACGAAAATTTATCAACTTTAAGTTTTTTTGGATTCGTAAACAGCTAGTCAAAGATGTTATACTGTAACACAGTATGAATGGTAAAACTGATTCAACTGCGGTTTTTATAGCAAATGGTTCTAAATTAGAATCTTTACAACTTATTAAAAAACAAACTATTAAAAGATTTATTTTAACAATTAAACCAACAGTACTTTTAAGACGGGTTTTTTGTTGCAATAAGAACGTACAAATTCAAATGCCCATTCATTTTCTTTACTAGTCCATTTATGAATAGAAAATGTGTCGGCGAGGAGGAACAATACAAATTTTCTAATTTAAACTTATTCACTTTTTCACTTTTTACTTAATTAATAGAAATACTTTGGGAAAGCAAAAAAAAAAATGCAAATGTATATTATGCTTTCTATATTATGCTTTATTGAAGGCAAATAATAATAAGTTGAGGCCCGCAGGACCAAATAGGAGTCAACCTTACTTGACCTCACTTTGACACAAAAAATCCCAGTAACAAAATTAGTGATAGTTGTAATTAGATAACTTAAAACCTGAATAAAACTTGACAATATCAAAGAAAATTGAAACAAGAATAAAAACACCAAAAATATTATAACTTTTTACACCGATAAATAATGTCCAAAAGGCAAGATTGACTTCTTAAACAGTATTCCTTTGATAGTTCTTTCCACTGTCGAAGTTTAGTGTTTCGCTCGCTAACGGGTGTTTCATGGCCATGTGTAGTTTCAGCTTGTTACGCCTCTTGGCCTTGAAGGGGCAAAGGCTGCAGGCAAAAGCTGCTTCCTTGCCGCAGTCCAGGTTGATGTGTGACGTCAGGTTCCGCCGGTACTTGTACTGACTCCCGCAGTTGGGGCAAATGAAAGGGCCCTCGGGTGCTGTGTTGAAAAAAATCACATTAAAAACTTTTTCACTGAGAAATAATCCACTTCTCTTCCCAAACTAAACCTAAGTGCACCTGTTTAAAGAATATGTGGGTTGTAAGGTTATGACTATTAAATTTAAAACATAAGCGATCATGTTTAATGTTTTATTAAACTAATTTTAACTGAACAACAGTATTATACCTAGCTTTAATTGGGAAAAATATGGACTACACTATGTACGTTAAGCAGACTTTTACTCTTTTAAAAGTTTTGGGTCAGAAGAATGTCTGAAAAGGACGTTTTTGGAGGTGAGTGACATTTAAACATAATGCCCTAACATTTTGAATTATATTAGAACACTATAATTCATAATAGTTCTTACGTATAGTTATATGTTTTACGTAATTTACGTATTTATTCAAAGTTATGTCAAAAGTATTTATACTGTATTCGTTAATAATACATCCATTAAAAAACATCTTTAGTCCGAAAAATTGCAATAGCAAATCACTTATATAATAACTTTAGTAAATCAATGACGGAATTTATTTTATTGCGTATTGCTGTTATTTTATTTAGTTGAACTTATTTACGAATATATACAGTCTATGAGGTGTATAATTTAAGTTAAAAGCGGAGATCATAGAAGAATCATAGCGGTTATAATTCCAATTGAAAAATTCTCACAAAAATCTTAAGAGGCAGTAAATTATATTATGAAGATTGATGTATTATAATTTTTAAAAATGACTACACAAAGAAACAGTTTATAAACAACTATAAAACTATTTTAATTGAAATCATTATATAATTTTTACAAAACGCAACATTTACATCGACGGTTTACATGGTGGCGGACGCAGTGGTCGCAGGCGCAGGCACCACACCGTGTATCACGGCCAGGTGATTCCTCAGGTGGTGCTTGTGCTTGGCCCTGTACGGACAGTTGGGGCAAGGGAAGAGCGCCTGGCTGCCGCACTCGAACCGCATGTGCGACTTGAGGTTGCCAGCCATCGTGTAGCTACGGCCGCACTTCGGGCAGACGAACGGCTTCTGTGTGTTACCCGGGGACCCGTGGAGCTGCAACAAGTCTAGAAAGGATGGGGAAACAGATTAAAACTTGGCGTCGTGAATGTAAATATCCGGTTTACATTAATAAATTTTTAAAATTCTGTGAGGGACATTAAGGTCGTTTCTGGAATGAAAATAGCGAATAAAAATAGGTATGATACAAGTAAAATATTTTTAAGAATACTAGGAGGAGGCTACACATCGTAAATAGTTGGCCATATGGTTTCCGTACTCGTCACGTTACATTTTTTTATGAAGAAACTGAAACTATACGGTCTTTAAGAAAGTTCAAATTCCACCTACTAAAGGGCAAATGCCTTTAAAATTAAATTAAGTTAATTATATATTGTCATAAAAATATTTGCAAAATGGTAATGTATATAAAAACCACTGCGAAGTATTTAAATAAACATTTTTTCTAAAGGGTTTTTTAAACAAAGAATGTGATTTTAATTCTAGATGGACTTGAAACTTATTCCTATAACATTTTAAACTTTAGAGTAAAAGAGGAAGATTAATGTAATTTATGGACAGCTTGTTGATTAATAGTTGAAATATTTATGAAAACTAATAACCCCATTCAAAGCCTACAGTTGAAAATTGTTAATAGGTTTCTCCATATAATGTCGCTGGTGTAGTTTATGATACTGTAAATTAAAATTCCAGAAGTTTAAAAAGTCTGAATAACAAAAAATGTCCTTAATCGAAAAAAATATTTATTTCTTTTGTAACTTATAAACTTTTTTTTTGATCGAACATAAGCTCAACATAATAAAGTTTGGTAACATTTTGTCAATGAGAGAAAACTAAAATATTTACAATGTGTATACAGAATAGATTCAACTTAAATAAAAACAAAATCAACATATTTTTTACTCAAAATTGTAAGGTATTTATATGAGTACATAAATAATTATTTAATAAAACACAACTATAATAATCAGATAATTGTTCATAATAAACAATTGTTTAACATTGAAAACGTCAGTCTATGTGGTGGCAAACGCCTTCTTCGACAGCGAGTGGGACACGCCATGTCTTGCGGCCAGGTGATTCTGCAGGTGATGCTTGCGCTTGGCCCTGTACGGACAGTTGGGGCAGGGGAAGAGCGCCTGGCTGCCGCACTCGAACCGCATGTGCGCCTTGAGACTGCGCTTCACTGTGTAGCCACGGCCGCAATGCATGCAGAAGAACCTATGTGCGTTATCCTTGGGCCAGTGGACGGGCTCTAACAGTTCTGAAACGCCGCATGGATGGATTACTTACAGTAAGGAAAAAATTAGTATTACGTTAAGTATAATTGCATATTAAATGGGTGTCTTGAATGTAGAAATTACACTTTTTGTTTTACACTGACAAATTTTTATTGGGTCTGTCGAGTTTATTTAAGGAATGAAAATTAGCGGCTGTCAGATATGTCACAGTTAGCTTAAGAAATTACAGATTATACTCCTACTTTAAAACATCAGATTATTTGTTGTTTGTTTTTAAAACCACTTTGATTTGATGGTCTGAGAACAGACTATTGAGATTGGTTACCATAGAAACTTTGAATAGGTGTGGGTATTAAACAGATGGGAAAGTGTAAACAAAGGACTGGTTACGGAGGAAACTGCGAGAATCTTGGGTAAAATGGCGCCAATCAACAGGGAACAAATTTCCATAACTGTTTAGCACTCTATATATAGTTAACCTCATTGATTTTACCCCGAGTCATACTATGACAGCTAAGCACTGTACCGGTACCAAGTATTTCCTCGGTAATAAAAACAGAGTTTTCCTATAAGTATAAAAAATAAGGCCAGATAAACATTAGTTTCTGTAATACAAATTTGCCATTGCTTATGGGAAAGCCTCCGTGAAGTTTTCGTAATGTTTTATCGCCATATGGTTCTTTATGTGAGCCTTTTGCCCTGTACGGACAGACGGAACACCGGAACTGCACCGCATCACGCTAACATCCGTCCCTTATGCGAAAGCCTCCTTGAAGGTTTCGTAGTGTTTCATCGCCATGTGGTTCTTGAGGTGCGCCTTCCGCTTGGCCCTGTACGGACAGACGGAACACCGGAACTGCGCCTCTTTGCCACACTCGAGCCGCATGTGGGCGACCATGTTGCGCTTCTGGCTGTAGCTGCGACCGCACATGTAGCAGGAGAAGCGGCCGTCGGCCGTCACCAGCGGCTCTGCAACAACGTCACGTCAGACTGATGGAAACACGTAAACAAGATGTGAGAGTATGTGAAGTATCCCTATGTGATGTATTACCCTAAATGTATCTATTTATTTACTACAGAGAAGTGAATAATTTATGGTGTGAACGTTAAATGTGTGAATGCAAACGTTTATTTTAGGGAAACATAATCGATGTGTTTGTTCTAGGAGGGTTCCTATTGGTTTAACGTATTATTATCAGTTCCAGAATTAATATTTATTTGTTTCATGGTCATTATCCTCTATAATTAGGGGATATGGTGGTATAGTTCGTTAGAATTTGTTTTGCAATTTTCATTACAGAAATAGTTTCTTTTCCTAATCCAATAAATGTATCTTATGTCATAGTATGACTGTGTGTCACTATTGTGTCTCAAAAGAGTTTTTATAAAATAAATTACTAATAATATTTATGGCCATAAAATTAAAATACGTGTAATAAAAAATGAATGAAAGTCATGTATACATAAAAAATAAAAACAAGTATACTTGTTGCTTGAAATAGAGCGGTTTAATTTATTAGACTGTTTGTTAAAAATGTTAGTTTTGATCCTAACTCTATTTCTCAAAAAGAATATTTAAAATTATAATTTTTCATTGGATTTTTTTTTTTTTTTTTTGCGGAACAGTTTTTGGCGGAAACGACTACAGACCAAGTCCTATCCAACGACACGAAATGTAATCTAATGTAATTTTTTGCTAAATATTGTGTAACTGACTGTTGTTTAGAGTGCTAAAGGGAAAAATGAATCAAGTCTTTAATATAAATAACATGTTTTATTAGTCAATGTAGTTAAACAGTGCATACAAAACAAGTGGATATTTTAAACAAGAAATTTACACTTTAACAGTTGTGTACAGACTTCCAATTAGATCATTTCCTCCTTGTTATGTGTTATTTAAAATACGAATGGAATAACTCCTATTGATCTAAAACATGCATTTGGACCAATGCCAACGTACGGCAACCTTTACACCTTTCTTATGGCTATCAAAAAATTAATTCACATTATGTGGCGCATTAGGAATCAATCATTAAAATTTATAATTATTGGTTTTATTAGAAATTCCAATTATTCCTGAAAATACCGTAAATTTGACATGTCCAAATTTTTTTCCAATTTATGAATTCAAATTTATATACTGTAATTGAATTTCGAAACAGACGGGTCTTCTTCAAACAAAATTTTTGACGTGACACAATACATGATAGTTCTACAAAAATAAATACGGTACTCTCATTTTTAACTATGTCTTTTTAACCAATGGCGTTTTCATGCTTTATATTTTTATACCATATTTTAATTTACAACACATAATATGTATGAAGTTTCGCTGGAATTTAAAATTGAATATCTCCAGTTAGCAAAATGCATAAAATATTTAAACCATTGTCAAAAACAAAATTTTAAATTCATCCATAACACTGTATGCTGTTACTCCGGCGTCAGTGTATCGCAGGGTTGTGCCGTAGAGCCACGTGTGTCTTGAGTGTGCCCCTCAGCTTGGCGCGGTACGGGCACATGGGGCACCGGAACTGCGGCTCCTTGCCGCACTCGTACCGCACGTGCGCCTGCAGGTTGCGGTTGTGCTTGTACGACCGACCGCAGCCGCCGCACACGAACACCTTCTCTGCGGTCCGGCCCTGTCCGGGGCTCTCCCTTATCGACCGCAGCTCCGGGATTCTCCCAGAGTTGAATCCGGTGAAATACAGCTCTTCCGGGGTCTTCACCTTCATCCGCGGGAATTTGCCTGCAAGTGGTAAACAAAGTTTTGGGTCATTTGTTTAAATAATCTTGATTTTATATATTTAAAATGCTGTGTTATAGTTTGGCCATAAGAATGAGTATTTTTATTTTGCCATCATGCACATTCTAGTTGAACATGATAAAATGTTATAATTGTGTTCAAACGCAATTGGCATCTTTGTTAGTGAGCATTAAACGCTTTTAGAGGAAGCTTTAAACGCTTTGAGAGAAAATTTAAAATTTAGGAGTCCCGTCATTCGGTTTGTGGGCAGACCTGGGATCGATAAGTCACTGAACTAGTCTAAGATAGCATCGTACATTCGTACCGCTTGAATTGCAAAAAGACCAAATGTTTAAACAAAAAAAAAAGTATTGGTTTAAAATAGAATTAAATTAAGTTATATGGTGGTAATCAAGTACAGTATGTACTCATTTGAAAAAAATTCACCATGCATGAACCAATTAAAATTAACTATGGTTGAAAGGCAATTCCGAAGAAAAAATCATATCACAGGAGTTATTATATCTAGTAATCTAATGAGGTTATCTTGGTATGTAATTTAGAAATCTTAATAAATCAAAAAGAATATATTAACAGTTCGAATTGATGGTCATGGTATTTCCAGATTTATTAATGCATAATGAAATCAGTATGAAACATGACAAGTCTGTTGAGTATTAATCGCTAAATAAGCACTACCGGACTACAATGTTTATTCCATGCATTGAATGTAAATTTCTGATATAGAATCAAAAGTTGAATAAGAATGGACCCGAACCAATAAGTTTACTACACTAAGACATAATACCTGGGGTAACTACTTTTTTACTTATTTTATAGTTTGTTACGTTTACAAAGAAGAAAAATACCTTACCTATATTCTTTTGAAACTTTCCAATATGATGAAAGCCTTTCAGTGGGTGGATAGGAAATAAACGCAGTTCGTTACACTTGCTTTTAATATCAAACAAACATTATTTAGCTAAAACTCATCATTGGATTTACACAAACTCAATTTGCACAAACTCTCCAAATTAAGTTATAAACAAAACACATAAGGCAACAAAATGTATTTCTTTGGCAAAATCACACTTATTTTAATATAGTGCAAATAAATATTAAAAATCAAGGATAATATACAACTAAATAAAAGTTGCGATGAAAATCTATAACAAACTGTCATTTATATTTGAAGGGTCCATAAGGACCAATTATGATCGATATTCTAATCATCTCATAAGTACAAACCATCCCACAAGATATGTTTTTAAGTTAAGTAGGATATTTTTTAAGAAAAAAAAGTCTTGGTAACTATTAACAACAATTCATTGTTTTCTTTTCATTACCCAATCTTTACCCTATTTGTACTCTTTATTGATAGTCTGTTGTACCATAAATCAGGTACATTTCATAAGAACCACTAGCATTGATAGTAATACATTTTATTGAGTAAATATTAAAAAATCAAAGAACTTAAATCAGTCTCATAGATAAAAATAAACATTAAATAATGGTAACGTTACATAATAAGTATTAAAATAACTACAAAAATACTTGTAAGAATAAAACATTTAAATTGCAAAAGAAAATCCACATAATTATTACCTATTATTCGACATGCTCCAAAATGGATCTTTTACTTATTTCGATACATTGAGTACTGTAACATTTCATAAATTATTGAGAACTCTGATCCCTTAGAACTAATCTTTGTCATAATAATATCGTTTACCAGTGGATATGCGAAGTTTTAAGCGAATTTGTTATCAAGATTTTGCATTATTTGATTTAACCCACCCTCAATGCAATACGATTTCTAAAAAAAGGCAACAATACCCAAGTGAAAACTGTTTTAGATCCCCAAAATCCCCCTCAAATTTATAAAAAAAGGATTAATGCAATAGCCCTACGAGTTGCCTGGGTAAATTTGTTTCAAATATTTTCAAGAAAGAGTGTTTAATATTATTTTTAGTAGAATGTTAGATTTTTCAAGTT
The DNA here is from genome assembly GCA_030545055.2 of Neoaliturus tenellus. NCBI lineage: Eukaryota > Metazoa > Arthropoda > Insecta > Hemiptera > Cicadellidae > Neoaliturus > Neoaliturus tenellus. The sequence continues at coordinate 36,052,971 of CM061532.1, forward strand.
TACAAATTTTAGCTTTAGAAAACAGGCTAAATAATCCATATTCACAATTTTTTTTTTAATTTTAAATTTTGTTTGTTTAAGTTTCAACTATATTCATAATAACAATAATTGAAATGAAACAGCGTAAAACAACAAACATTCTTTAATAAAAACTTAGGTTTAGTGAGATCAGATCACGAATTTATAAAAGTATTACAGACCCTGGCGGTAGTAATTTGTTCCAAGAGTTTTTTGATAAACGACGTATCTCTCCAGGTAGGAATTCATAAATAACTTTAAAACTTAAATTCTCTAGAACGCATTCGTAGTAACAAATAAAGAATGAAACTAAAAACATTTTTCACAAAATTAAAACAGTACAACCATACGTTCTTTCTAAGGACTTAGAGATGATATCCACCATCACCTCTCCACAGCCGATGTTCAAACGTGGTAGACCGAGTGTTTCATGCCCATGTGCGTCTTGAGCGTCGTCTTCCGCTTGGCCTTGTACGGGCACATGGAGCAGGCGAACTGCGGTTCCTTGTTGCACTCTAGCCGCAGGTGCACCAGCAGGTTGTACCGCTGGCGGTACCGCCGACCGCACTGACCGCACACGTGCAGACCTGCCGCACGCACGCTCAGTGTTATCAAGGGAGATGGACAGATTACAGGGACAATGGTTTTATAATGCAGGGTGTTTATACAATAACTATCTAATTTTAAAAGTTATTTAAATCACATTGAATAAGGTAATAAATTACATATTTTTTCCAGGAACCATGGACAACTACGCAACCTCTTTTTGCCTTACTTTGCCCTATCCATATAGACCATATATGTGGTTGGATCACATTAGATAAAGTAACAGGGTGATCCACTACATTATATGCGACTGGTATTGATAAAATTTAAAGCAGGACTTGAATTACAGCATTGCTGCCGTGGTCCCAATGTCCGGCACGGAAACCACTTTGACACCCAAAAACTCCTAAAGAAATATACTGTATTCTGAAAGTGTAAGTTCCCAAAGCTTTTGATACACCAATTACGGTCCAATACGAACATTCTTCGTTACCTTGCTTAAGTTTATGTGGCAATCCTCTCTTCATGCATATTATTTTAAGAGGCTGGCAGTCCTCTTTTCGTTTTACTTTGTCCCGACCATATAGACTATTGATCTGTGCGTGGATCGTATTACACAAAGTAAGGGGGATAAAAGTGATAAAAGTCACTGGCAGAACGCGAATTCGAACCCACGACATCACTGCCCAAATCCCGAAATCCGACGCGCTAACCACCACGCCACCGACTCCCCAACAGCATTAAATCTCAGCAATTGCAAGAATTATCTTTTCATGTTAGTGGTCATGGAGTTTTTGTAATTGTACGCCGCCACGAACAGATATCTTGTTATGTGATGTCTGACAGGCTTCCTCAATCAGCGGAATGGATGAGCCAAAATATCCAATCCTAAGGCACCCGATTATTAGTTAGGCAGACATTACCTGACTGCACATCTGTTCTTTGTAAGATAAAATAAAATATTAAATATATTTGTTTGATGCTCGCAATCACTACATGAGGGTATAGTTTGCAATCGATTTCGTTATACTCGCTCTGCTGTTAAGAATGGAAAAAATTATACCCATAAACAATTAACATTTGCAGTACAGAGTTCAGCGAAGAGTGCTATTACTGATCAAAAATTTATTGGTGAACAAAACCTTAGGGAGTTACTCTTTAAGAATATCAATAACTTTAAAAATTATTCTAGTAATGTGATTTAAATAACATTTAAAACTGGATAGTTATTTTATAGACAGCCAGTATTGTAAAATTAAAAAAATTAATCATATTTATCTGGTTCAGCCCATGTAAATAAACAGCGGAACCGAGCTTAGGGAGTTTCGAAAACAACGGAGCTACTACTAATTTGAAGAAGAAAAATAAGCAGTGATGCAATTCAAACTAATGGAAATCACTTCAAGCATAGTTAAATACGTATTTAATGTTTGTCTTAATAACATATAATGGCAGTATTATTCATTTGTCCACAGTAAAAACGTATACAAATTGACAGCCGTGGATCGTGTGTCGTTCCACCCACCTGTAGACACTATTTATATACGTTCCAGTTGTTTATTTAGTTTATGACCACTTATATTTAATCTAAAAAAGTTTTGACGGATAAATTAAAATTGTTACTTTATTAAATTGGTTTCGGAGATTTAAGGTGCAATTAAAAAATGTTTCATATTCCACTACATCAACAGCAATATCGTTTTGTGTAAATTAAATTGATTTATAATACAAATGTTTTATTGACTAAATTTTGTTTGTCAAATGTAATGTAGCTTAAAATCAGAGGAAATATCCTCACTGACAGTACTTACTTTATATTAAAAATATTTCTAGGTATATGAATAAGTTTAACATTAGGTTGGTTCTGAGTAAAATAACAAAACCATTATTCTTAACATGAAGTAACAATTGTGAAAATTAAAAATAAAGTAGTTAATAGATTATGATATTTTCAATCTATGTAATTAATAGTATATTCTTTGACTTCAGGTAATTAATGTTTATGATCCTTCCATGGTAATATTCAGTATATAGAAATAAATAGTTAAATAATATTGGAGCTAAAGCATATAGGCCTAAAAAAAAGATACTCACACAAACTATTCATTATTGCCAAGTCAACATTTACTGTAGAATTTCCAACGACTCAAAACTCAAGCGAATATTCCCTTACTTCAATATTGATTAAAATCGCTTTAGAAATACACTTTTTGCATAAAAATAAGTCTTCAAAGTCCCACTTAGTCGCCATTGGTGCCCTGCTGATCGGGAACTGGCAGTTATATCTTTCCAAGATGAAAGTCTAATATCATAACACATATAAAGACAAGGGTAAATTGATAAAACACTTAAACACTTAAATAAAACGATATTAAAAATGTATTATAAAAACCTTTGAGAAACAACATTGTTGTACAAACATATATGGTAACAAACTTTCCTTCAACTTGCCGCTCACAGTGATAAATTTCTTATAGCCAAACTATATATTGAAAATCTCTACACATTCCAAAAAATCTATTATAGTTTTAAATGTGTAGAATACTTTAATCAAAACCACTTTAAAACAATTAGTCGTGATTACATATCAAATTAACCTAACAAATTTTAAACCAATATTAATTAACTTCAACGAAAATAACTATGCAAACTAGCTCCACGAAATAGTCAGTGACTATTCAGCTACTTTTCGGGGGTTGAAAATAAAATCACAACTGAGGACGTTAACAATGTAGTATGACATATTTCGACAAATATTTTGTTGTAAATCGTAAAGTCAGTTGGCAACTGACACAAACTGTGACTATTGGTTCTGTCTAAGTAAAAACCCACACTTTTGACACTTCTTTACGAAATTTGTGATTACTTAAGATCTTTGGTGAGACTAAGAACAAATAAGCATTGTCGTCATTGTCGATATTGTTCCTCCAACCCATACAATATCAACCATTGACTTGCAGTACCCATGTTTTTCGTCAACCTAGATCACAAATTCACATTTTTCCACTAAGCTCTGTCACTTGGAGCGTCACTTCAAGAAGAAGTTGTGTTCTATCATTTGAGGCGTCACTTCAAAACGAAGTTGTGCTCTATCACTTCAGGCGTCACTTTAGCACGAAGTTGTACCTTTCACTTGAGGGGTCACTTCAGCACGAAGTTGTGCCTATCACTTGAGGCGTCACTTCAGGACGAATATGTGCCTATCACTTGAGGATTCACTTCAGGACGAAGTTGTGCCTATCACTTGAGGCGTCACTTCAGGACGAATATGTGCCTATCACTTGAGGATTCACTTCAGGACGAAGTTGTGCCTATCACTTGAGGGGTCATTTCAGAACGAAGTTGTGCCAATCACTTGATGCGTCACTTCAAGACGAAGTTGTTCTCTATCACTTGAGGCGTCACTTGAGGACGAAGTTGTGCTCGACGAAGCAGTGTTTCTCGAGCTGGTCGCGCCGCTTTGCCTTGTGCGAACACAGCGGACACCGGAACTGCCTCAGCTGGTCGCACTCTAGACGAACGTGTTTCAACAAGTACGTGTAGCTCTTCCCGCACGTCAGACACGTTGAAGACTTGCCTACAACATTTCCAACAAAAACATCGAGATTACCTTTAACAAATATAAAACGTAAAGCTACTATAAAAAATCATAAAAATGATGTTTAAGTTAATTGTACTGTAAATTGTTGCATTGTTAATTATAAAAGATTGAGGGATTTTATTGATACAAAAATCTGCACAAGCTTGGATGTACAGTATAAGTTATTTTGCAATATTCAATGTATAATAGTTCTATTTATTTTCATTGAATCTAAAAACTATGCAATGACTTGGTTTTTGTTTGGGTTCAAAACATTTAGAAAAAATATCTAAACTACACAAACAAAATATGAATGAAATTTGGCTAAAAATTAAAATTAAGTCTTTAGACTTGAAATTATATGCATTTTTTATTCGTTTTACTTCCACCAAAATACAAGGCACGTCTAGAAGATAAATCATTTACCTCGTCTTTTTAATAAGTTATAGCTGTAAAAATGTGCAGTTGACCATAAATAGGTGTGTTAATTTCCTAAAATGTTGGTTAGGTTAAAGTTTACCTGTACATTTAAAAATGTAATAAGGTTATTTGGTTAGCAAACAAACACCAATATCTACAGTTGGCTTACGCTATTAGGGTGGAATAGAGTCTTAAAAACACTGCAATATCTGAAACGAAATATATAAGGTTAATTTATATAAAAAAGAAAGAATAAACATGACCATAAGCAAAACACAATTTCCATGTTAAAATATTTATTTCTGAATATAGCATTAACAAATTCACCGTCACAACAACGGTACATATATACATATTATAATTTGTAATATTAACATTATTTACAATTAACAAACTTGATATGTAGTTAATAGAATTAGGAAATATAAACATATATAAAATAAACGAGATAAAGTGATTAAACTTTAAAGTACCTTACTAGATCTTAACATACTATCAAATGAAAAATACAACCGTTTAAACGTTTTTGAGGATACATTCAACACGGTCTTAGTAATACACCGGTCTACATTCTTCAGTTGTTTAAAAACCGTTTGGATTTTATCATGAAAAGAAAAAATTCTTACTTCATTCAACATTCCACGCCATAAATAAACGTCTATAGCTACAGTAGAACCTCTTTAGTACGTCCCTCGATAACACGATTACCTTAATAACAAGTAATATTTTCTAGTCCCCGTGAATTGCCCATAACACTCAATGTTAAAAATACCTCTATAGGACGAATACCATTCACATAAATACCTCGATAGCACACATTTTACCAGCTGAAATTAGTGCACAATCAACCTCTATAACACGCATTTTAAAATACCGGAACCTCTACAGCACGAACTCGCCCTCGGTGACACGAATCTTTCAATATATTAACTCCGTAACACGAACATAACCTCTATAGCGCGAAGTGTTTCGTTACGGAACCTTTACAACACGAATCGCTTTTCTCATGCATCGTTCCCACAGTTTATTCAGACATTTTGAAGGAAACAATGTCTTTATGCTCAGTTCTAGGAAAAACTTTCCTACACTTCCTCTTGGAGACACAATTAATTTGTATACAGTCAGTTGCATGTCTACTGTCAAAACGAAAATTAATGGTTTTACGTCGCGTTTAGCACAGCTTATATGATACTGTACCAGTTAAAGTGCAGTGCTATTGTGTGACATCGTGGTTTTACATATAAGTGTGTAGTGTCAGTAAGTAGGGATTAGAGAATGTCTGCTTCACATGCCGTTAGTATGTATATTAAAGTGTTTTATGAGAAAAAAGTGTTATGAGCGAGAGTGTGGTAAGGGTCACTACGGAAATCAATAGTGCATTGGACTACGTTCACATGAGTAACACGAAATAAACCAAAATTAATGACTAATTCACAAACTTTCCTTGCTCATGCACAACAACATTGAATCCTGACGTAAGCTTAGACGTAGAGGAAATTGTCTAACATGTAATCGATAAATCAATTAACTTTGCTGGTACTCAGCTTAATTAATTATACGGTAAATGATTAATTGAGAACATTTATACCGTATTAAGGTTTTTAATTACTTTAATTTATAACAAGTTACTGTATTTATTACATTTTGTATCTTTAAAAAAAATTTGTTAGTTGTTTAGAGTTTTTATAATAGGCTATTTTTTCATAACAATAAAACATTATGTTTTATATGTGTGTTTTTTGTATGCTTGATTTAATATATTTTCAATGAAATATTTCTAGTGAGGCTTCATTGAAATTGCACTTGCTATATGGGGAGTTTAAAAATATACTCTGTTAGGGTGCACCTTGATAAGACGAATTATCAGCAAAACAACCTTGATAGCACGACACTTGATTAGACGAAAACCTTGATAAGACGTCAGTTTTGTGTGACCCCTTAAAAGTCGTCTTAGCAAGGTTCTACTGTATTTCAAATGAGTTATCTTTCAATAGAGATTCAAGAATACTTTATTGAAAATAAATAATTTGTCCCTAATGTGGTAAAACAAACATTTGTATGATTTTATATTACCTTCCGTCTCAAGTGCAATGAAGATCGTTGCTTTCACTTATGTTTCAATATCATTGTGGTAAAAATGAATTTTACTACAGTATTAAGTTACAATTACTACTGTAATTAAAATTCATTGTGGTTCATCTGGTTCGGCCAAGGACCATCACGTAAACCAAAACCACGTCAACTAATAACTGTAAAAACATTTGGAAAATAATAAAACGAAATTATATTAATGCAACCTTGAATTCATGTACGACGGTGAATAAATTTTTGAAGACGCGTAATTTACTAATATTGTTTTCTTCAGAGATTCTATGAATTAAAAATTAAATGGTAACTAAATATTATCTAATTACGGTACAAATAGAAAATATAAACAATAAGTCAACGAGAAGGCTTAAAAACTAGCAAGGACTCCTCATAACTATAGCGACACGCTGATTAATTTTATCTCGTTCTCTAAAGTAAAGTAGGTCATTTTCATCATTAATGTCCTTATGCATTTTTTATTTAAAAAATGACGCAATAGTGAAAAAACCTAGATCATAGAAACAATCTTATTTGACGGAAGGTATTATAAAAACAACACAGTAATTGATAAATAAATGTACAATATGTTTTATGTACACAATATAACAAAAATTATAAATAACCGCTGATGTATTTTTTTTTTTTTTTTTTTCATCAACTAACTCAACGGTCGTCCGGATCCGGCGTGAGTGGCGTGAGCGGAGTGAACTCGTGGAAGTCGTCCGTGTAGACGCTGTGCTTGTGCATGTAGTGCAGCTTCAGGTGCGCCTTGCGCTTGGCGCGGTAGGCGCACTGGCGGCAGTTGAACATCGGCTCCTTGAGGCACTCGAAGCGCAGGTGCTTCAGAAGATTGTGCCTCTGCTTGTAGCTGCGCACGCACGTCGCAGTAAATAACCGCTTGAAGATAAATAACCGCTGATTCATAAATAGATTCATAAATAACCGCTGATGTATTTTTTTTTTTTTTCATCAACTAACTCAACGGTCGTCCGGAGCCGGCGTGAGTGGCGTGAGCGGAGTGAACTCGTGGAAGTCGTCCGTGTAGACGCTGTGCTTGTGCATGTAGTGCAGCTTCAGGTGCGCCTTGCGCTTGGCGCGGTAGGCGCACTGGCGGCAGTTGAACATCGGCTCCTTGAGGCACTCGAAGCGCAGGTGCTTCAGAAGATTGTGCCTCTGCTTGTAGCTGCGCACGCACGTCGGGCAGTAATGGCGCTTGCCGGGGGATCCTGCCGGGAATATCATATGTTAAGCGGGAATATGCTGTGTTGATTTATATGTGAATCAAATAATTCAAGAGTTAACTGTTATTAAAAATTCATTCAAATGCACTTAATTATTGTAGTATTTTGTAGATTTTAATAATGTTATTTCCACACTAAGTCAGACATGCATTCCGAATGAAATAACGTGTTATTCCGTTACATTGCATAAGCTTGAAATATAATAGAATCAATAACTCATTCATTAGATTCAATAGGGTCTAAAGTGACGCTTTCCATACGAGGTCAAATTTTTCAATCAAGGCACTACCCGAGGCCGTCCGTAAAATTATCAAGATTCATGGGAAAAGCTTTAGGCTTGTGTTACAAACTACATTATTATACGAACTCGATTAAATTGCTTACAAGGACAGTTTGTTGTCCAGGTTGTTGTCAATTTTACCAATAATCTGATTGAATGTTGCTGATGCTGCTTTTTCAATGTATTTGATTCATTTCATCTCCCTAGAGCAATTAAGAACCGCTTAATCAGCGCAAATGTTGTATAAAAGAAGCAGTTCTAGGAACAGCATGAAGAAAAACTGTATTATATTAGTTTTTTCAGTTCAAAAGGCTTTTAATATTGATTTACACTACTAACAAGAAAATCTTTTATTAAGCTCTATCTTTGTTATATGAATCAATCGATGCATAGCTTTTTGAAACATAATTAGTAAACTTTGTCTAGAAAAATGTACTCACCATCATCCATGAGTGCAACAGTCTACAAGGCCTGTTATAAACATACAATGAAACATTTTTGACTGTTTCAGGGGAAGTATAAATAAATAATTAACTGTAAATTACTCAAATACGTATCCTATTACTTATCCAATCAGTACATCTTGTAATGAATAGGCATTTAGTAGTCTAATAAGTGATCATTCTAATAGTTCATCGTCATGTTCCATCTTCGTAATCATTCTGTTATCTCGTTATTTTATTTTTTTACTTTTAAATAGTTGGTAGCGGTACCTGGGAGGCAAGCATTTGCAGGGGGAGCACACGAATCTTCGTAGTCATAGACTAAAATGGCAAGTGCAAAAAACCTGGTTTGCATTCAAGACAGTTCACATCGCTCACTCGCCATTCGGGATATTCCACGGCATACGGGTGTTGCACTCTGTTATTAATTTGTTGAACAGAATTGTTCTCTGAACTCGTTAATTCTACTCCTACAAATGATTTTATCATTGTTACAAAATCTTTTTCGAATTTAATTCAAAGCCTACAAACTGCATAGTTCTTTGATAATTTCTTTTATTTTCATCTACCAAAACATCCATAATCACGAGTAAAAGGTACGATTTAAAAACTGATAAATTGTTGTAATTATAGCACCAGCATAATTTAGCGATCCAGTAACGTACACAATGGACGTCAGTACAATGGAAAACCACATGTTTATACTGAAGCACATGGTTCATTGCCAGTTGAATCAGCTGTTTTCAACAAAACTTTTGTTTGAATTCTTAAGTGCTTCATAACAGTTTTAGAATTTTTAGGATTTTAATTCAAGATTATAACGAAATAAAATTTTTCTTGGCACATAAACCTAAATAAATATAATTTTTATTCCACAACTGAGTGATTTACAAAGTTTGAAGAAAATTAGTGGAGCCATTTTCGAGATCCGTTTGCGAAAACACGTACAAATATACCTTACTCATAGTAGAGTATGAGATTAATTGCGGTAAGACTATGAAGTTACTAAATAAGCAATATAGAGGCATAAAAAACTTAATAAGTTAGACCTTTGCATTATACAAATTACAGCATTTCAGCTTTATTAATGAGTTATTAGGCAATGAACTTGCTTGAAAACTTTCTTCCTTGTTTAAAACCAATACAATAAGGGGGATTTTATACCTGGCTTTGTTTTTAAACAGCTTAGATATTCTTAAACATTTTTAATTTTACTGTTTTGTAACTTATTATGTGTATATTAATTATGAATATATTTTTAACTACTATTCTACTATATAAATATTAATAGTATAAATATCATTTATACATTTTTGTTATTTATTTTTTTTAATGTATGATATATGACATCAATGTCACAAAACTATAAAAAAGTAAGTGAAGGAGTAAGGTAAAAACAACCCGAGTAAAGTATTTTTTGTTTATTATAAACCAAGTATAAACCAAATCAACACAAAAATTTCAACATAAAAAATAAACTCCGTTTTAAAACTAGTATATGCTTATGTTGAATAGTAACAATAACAGAATTTTTTTATTTATTCATTTGATAAAGGCCTCCATTAAGAGAAAGGCACAATTAATTGCTCATCGTCTACAAATAATCCGCATTAATAAGGTTGTTTAACATGCAATATGATAATAAGTAGTTAAAATGTAATAATTCTCCCTTAAAAACTTAATTTAATGACTAAACGTTTTTTCCCAGATTTAACCTTACATTGTAATTCTATTTAATACAATCAGGCTAAAATTTTCAAAATGACACAGTAATATTTTCAAATGGTATTTTTTATAACTATTTAAGGTAATCTTTTAAAAATGTAAAAATTCTTTTAATCATCTTCGAAAAAGTTATATAAAATGGCGTTACTTTCCCACCGATTTCCTTTACCTATAAATTAACCTACTTTTTACCGAATCGAATCTTTTGCAACTGTAAACAATGTAAATGTGATATAAAAATTTTTGAATCGGTCTCTGCTTAAAATATTTTTGTTTCTGTTTTAATTATTAAAACCTTTTAGAATTGCCAAGTTTCTAAAATGTAAAAACTAATTCAAATTTGTGTTTTCTTGACGCCCGCAACATAGAAAACAGAGAGAAAATCACCCCCCAATAATTAACTCACCTTGATGAACACGAGCCTAAAAACAATTCATGCTAATTTCGTAAGGTGCTTTATGACCCTTGAAAATTTATAAATGTTCAATGCGAAAAATATAAAAGAAAAACTAATATATCACAGTTCACTGCTGGAAAGATGTCAAGAAGTGTTCGGATCGCTGCCGGGGTCAAAATTCTGGGACTGGCCTCTGCGCTCGGATCTGCAACAACGTATTATAATGTTCTACATTGTGTTACTAAATTACTAGTGAAAATATTAACTCAAAACATCAAACATAAAACCCAGTCTTTATACGGTCTAACTAAATTTAATACTAAGGAATTATAAAAAAAGGATTTTAATTATTTGTTTTAGTTAACTTGTAAACAGATGATAAAAATAGTAGTTTTCATTAATAGTCTCGAAAGTGACTTATTGCAGAGAGATATTGCACTTACTAGTGGAAAAGGCTATCAATCCCCGCAGTGACACTTTTGAGAAGAGTATTGAACATTATATTTAATAACGATTTCGGAAAACCTGTAAATAACATCAATGGTTTTGTTTATTCAAACGAAGTATCAAGAAAAAAACCGAACTCATAACGATGAGTGTCCTTGCTTATGTCTCGAGGTACATACGCACGGAAACTCATCGTTATGCAACAGCTAATCGGCCTAATGAAACAGCTGATTGGTCTGCACTGCAAAATCCCATAACGGTTACTTTCCGTGTAAAAGCACAGAAAGTAAAAGTATATAATTGTGCCATGCAGTAGCGAGAATAACATATTTTCTTAGTTCATTTTACGTTTAGAAAGTGTATTTTCGCGTGTATAGTTATAAAAATATAGAAAAGAAAGTACTTGAAAATTTTAAGAGTGTGTGTAATGTTTTTAGGCCCTATACAAATGAGAAAATATTTATTCTAATTATCACAACAGAGAGGATTGATAGGCACCTTCAACCACAAAAGAAAATGTTAGTCAAGATTTCAATAGAAAAATAATACTGAAATATCAAGCCAATTTTCACCTTTGACGGTTGGAATGTGTTGTTTGAAGATGAAAGCGAAGAGACCATTTCATCTTCGTCTTGTAAGAACAAAACACGCAGGAGAACGAGGCGGGGCCATGGCATGGGAATTGTAGATGGCTCATCAGAATTTCTTTCGTGCTGTAGCTCCTCAGGCAGTTGACGCATTCGAACACACCCTCCTTCGCGTCGGGCTCACCTGGTTTGGGCAACACAAGGGGAATGTTAAAAGACGAAATATATCGATGATATCAATGAATTAATATACTTTCTGAAACGAAGAAAATACTAGGTGAGCGAAGATCAAGTATGGTAATTTATTAATTGAGTACTTTGTGATGTTATTTTCCCAAAAGGAGAAAAATACTGCCAAGCTAGAAAAGGTGGCATACTAAAATAGTTTACACACTTAAATTATAGTATAAAAATGTTCCGTTAGAAATGGTAGACAAAATCAATAGATATAAAAATCAGTAAATGCATTAACTAAAAATATTTATACATTTTTTATATTAATTACAACTTTATAGTGTGAAATTTTAGAAAATCCCCGATGCAAGCAATGCAATTAACTCAATACCTTTAGTTGAAAAATAGTTAAAATTGGAATTACACGTTTTGCATAAAAATGTCCATCCTTCCAAACAATCTAAGGTCTTGTATACCTATATGCCTCAGCTTTACATTCTTTTTCAAGTTTTTATTTATTATTATTTATTTATTTCTTACAAGCAGCACAATCAGTAAGCCTCACTAAGCAAAACGCTAAACAGTGAGGTCAAAATGAACATAATAATAAATACATTGGCAATAATTGTCCAAGTTATAATAATTGGAGTAAGTAATCAACTAACGTTGATTATTGTTTTTATACAAATTTATAATTGGTTTTCACACACCTGATAATAATTCTGGTAGTTATCCTACCGTCACAATACAACACAAACACAAAACAAACAGAAAATTATTTTCGCATTAAATATAAATTTATTAATAAAGCATATTTTACTCCTTCAAAAGAGATGGGCACGCGCGTATAATCAGAAAGAATTGGCAGGTCTTTTTTATTGGTACACATGAATACCTTTTTCCTGAAAAGAGCAAGTTTAGACGTATCACAGAATAACTATTAGGTGGTTGAAACTCGATTAAAAATTTACATTACTTATATGAACTGCACCACACTACCACAATTAACAGCATTAAAATATACATATTTAGGCTTTAAATAAATCTATCTTCTTATTTCTATAAGGGTTTGGTCTGTTACGTCCCTTTTTCTCTCGACCTAAAGAACCGATTTTTAAGATTGAGGTGTCATTTTAAAGCTTAGGATATACCTCAGTGATGAATCGTATTTAAGAAGGTTATATTGTTTCCGGTTTAAAATGTTGACCAACTTTTATTGCAAGTTCTTTAATGTGAATTGTAATTTAACAGCTGATTATCTTCAGATGAATTTTAAAAGCCAGATAGTAAACAAAAATAGAACTCTGTCACTTCATAATAAACATTCACGTACTGTTGGTGAGTTTCACCAATGAATACAGAACCGAATAAGTAGGGACATCCTTATGGGGAAGTGAGAACGCCGCCCCCAAAACACAGATATCACCACCAAGACGTAATTTTTATTCAAGGATCATGCTGATTGGTTGAATGGAAACAGATGGCTAGAATAATTTTACAGACGTTTGTTATTGTTTTGGTTGTTTGTAAACAAATACGCTCATTTTGACATTTAAGAGGCCGAAAGAGCGCTTCCTATGACAATAAGGAGAAGTAATCCTAGCATCAGCGCTTTATTTTACGCTGGTTTTCGGGGGCAAAACTAAAACATTTTAACATGGTATGTCCCTACTTATTCGGTTCTGCATAAATTGGTTTCACTCATACAGAATCATGAAATGCGCATTTTGCGCACGGGCCACCTCGTAGACTATGAATCATTATAGATACTAGTATACGTGTTGCTCGAAATTGAGCAATTTATTATCATACAGTACAAATTGCACTTCAACTCTAAATGAGTGACATCCGACCAATCTAATAATTTGAATATCTGTAACCACCAATAACTACACGTATTTACCAACAGCTGATTATTAACATACGTTTAAAAAGCTTTATTCAACCCCAATGTTATTATAATGGGAAATTTCGAGATTTCGATGGTGGAAAGCGCCTTTATTTTCAGACCGATTCTTATCAGTTTTTGTCGGAAACAACTACAGACCAAGCCAACGACATTAAAAACTTGAAAATTGTAGGAGGAGTTCTCATCACAAAAAAAACCCTTAGCGTATTAAATAAGTATAGATTATAACAAAATCGCTTTAAAATGAAATAATTACAGTCGACTCAAGCTAACTCGATATTCACGGGACTATGCAACATTATTTTGACTTGCAGAAGTCCGTAGATATACTTTAAGATTATAGAGGTAAATTCCGACTTGCAGAGGTGAAGTACAAATAGATATCGAATTGTACACTGAATTTAGAATTATGGAGATGATTTTTTTCCCCCTTTAAAGATAAAATATAGCCGTAAACTTACTCCGAGTTATGCACAGCTTATTTTCTACTTATACAAGGTTTTTAAAAAAGGATTGAAAACAATACGAGTTGCCGAAAATTGTAAGTTATTGAAGATCTAGTTATCGAGAATCTACTATATTTCACGTTATATCTGAACATTATTTTTACCTTTGCAATGATTTAGGACATGTTCGTCCAAGATTGACTTTGTCTCAAACTTCGTATTGCACTTTAAGCAATGGAACCCTGGAGAGCAAACCCGGTAAATATGGGTTTCCAGAAAGACATTTTTCTTAAAAGCCGTGAAGCACATAGGACAGGTGACAGAAACATTGTTGTCCTTATTTTCTGTAACATAAAAAATTGCAATACTTGAAATATAAAAGTAATTTAATGAGTTATTCTCTATCATAATGATAATATAAAGATACTTCACAGTTAACCAATTTTATGGCATGGGACTTTGAAAAAATGTGAATTTTACAATATTTTTAAATAAAAATATTATTTTTATGACATTTTTATTCAAATTAATTGGGAATTTACCTCATGCTGACAAAAGATCAACAAGAATATTATATTTGCTAAACAATATATAACAAATAGTTTGCAACTTCGTACTTACACATATATCTTTTAAATTAATTACATTATTTTAAAAGGTTTTTATTAAATATTTTATAAAATATAATCTAGTAATAATTAACGTATAATGCTTTACACTGTTACATAAAGTTAACTAAAATACGCCTTTTATATTTTTAATTCAATAAATTGAACGAAACTCATAAGCAAACATAATATAATAATTTAGTTTACAATTAAATATTAAAAATGGAGCATTTGAACAAAACTCGGTATTCATGCGTTCAAGCTCTTGGGAAACCCATGAGTCGATAGTTAAAATTAATATGATAAAATGAACATTGTAGAATTCAATTCAAACTCAAAGTTCAACAAATCTACGTATAATAAAAAAAACAGAATTTATGCTTGCAAAATATTTTGTAGAAACAAAATGACTAAAATATAAATATTAATGGTTAAATGGAACAATTTACCTGGCTGACATCCACCAACATGTTTAACGTACTCTTTTCTACTATCGTACATATTGGCACACGCATTGCATTGATAATATTTTTTTCCACAGCTACTTGTATGATTATTAAAATGCTCCTGCTTTTCGAATGACTTCAAACACAAGGGGCAAGTAATAGTGGGTTCGTTTTCTTTGGTTTCTAAAAACAATACCATTGGTGAAATTAGAACACAAGTAATTGAACTCTTGCTGACTGGAGTGGAATTAACAATCAGTTACAATAATAATGTGATGTAAGAGAATGTTTAAATTGAAAGAAATTATATTTTAAGGTTAATGATGTTATTAGACTAATTTATAAGGTATCTCTCCATGATAAATCATTATTTTTATGTAGTTTATTGTTTCCACTATTTATAATTATTCTTATCATTATCAAGATGCATTTTTACTTGTAGTTGAAGACAAATTAAGAAATAAACTAATTGAACACTTGAAAATGAAATTGTTAATTTTTTTAATTGTTTTTTTTAATTGTTTTTTTTTTTTTTTGTCAAAAGCAAAATTTCCTTTAGTAAAAATGTATTATTAAAACTACTTACTTTCCTCCACATGTTTGGGCCCAGAGACCTCCAGCTCATCTTTTTTGTCACATATGGCATCTGTTTTGTCTCCTACTGCATCTTTTTTGTCACCTAGGGCATCTGTTTTGTCTCCTACTGCATCTTTTTTGTCACCTAGGACATCGTTTTTGTCACCTACGGCATCTTTTTTGTCACCTAGTGCATCTTTTTCATCTTTTTTCTGTCCCCCGATCTCTTTCTCGTCCTTTTTGTGCGAAAGTTTGTGTTTAAAAAGGCTTATTTTAGATTCAAACTTCAAAGCACACAAAGAACACTTGTAGGGGTTAAGACTGCACTCTATGTATATATGTGACTCCAAAGTAGCTTCGTCTTTAAATGTCTTTAAGCATGTAGAACACTTAAATTTCTCTTCTCTTGTATTTTCCACGTTGTCGTCCTTTATGTCTTCTACGGTTTGTTCATTCATATATTCTAGGTCGTCCTTTATGTCTTCTACGGTTTGTTCTTTCATATATTCTAGGATCTCATTATGTATATCTAAGCTCTCATTCTTTATATCTTCTATGTTCACATATTTTACACATTCTATGTTTGCTTCCTTTGTATCTTCTAAGACATCGTTGTTTACAGCATCTGAAAAAATATTGACTTAATAAAGTACACGAAATCTTTTTTAAATTATGTATATTGAAATGATATTTCGTATACGAGAAAATATCATTAATTGTACAGTACTTAAGTTTTTTTACTGTAATGGTCGTTGCTATAAAATAAGTTAATTTTCTTTTTCTGATTTTTTGTTATTATTAAGTTTGACGCTTTTTAAAACTAAAAAGTAGATTTTTTACTACGCCTGTTACCGATACACATTTGTAAGTAAAACCTGTATTCATCTGCAGAGAGTAATTTTCATATAGTATAAAGAACTGAATACGTACTATAAAAACAATACACATAAGCAACACAACTCATACACGAAATACACAATAGTAACAGGTATGGTACGGTGCACTTTCTTACTCATTTATATCACTGGAAAACAATTTAATTATTTTGTAACAAAAACAGTAAAAGACAAGGATTTTAATAAAACGCACACTCGTAAAATGTTGAGTTTATTCTCATAACATAATACGTATTTATTGTTTAAATAAGTATCACGATGAATGTTCAAATACAACAAATAACTATAGCAATAATAAATATATAACAATCCATACTATCTCTTGAGATCAATGTATAAAAAAGGCACAGAGAAACAAACAAATAATATTATAAGAGAAATATTTGTAACAAAGTAAACCAAAAACTTTAAAACCCAAAATTAATTTATGATTAATTAGATGTGCATATTGTTTCCTGGTTCATTTACATAGGTAAAGAGCAAAACCACTAATATTTCTTAAAATAATAATAATAAATCAAAAAACAAGAGTATTTGAAAAAAAAGTTAATGAATTTTGGTTGGAGAAATACAATATACGTTTACACTATTACAGTATCAAACACACTGTATAATGAAATTAGGAAACAAAATAATTCTAAAACGTAAAACTACACATTTGTAATACGATTCTAAGCCTGTACACTTAATTTTGATTGAAATGAAAATAAAAACCACAAACGGTTCTCTTATGGCACAAGGTGTTGGTCGAGTGTCGGGTCCGTAATGCTGAATGCTGCAGAAATCCGAAGTCCACTCTCCTGATTGGATCTAAAAATAAATGTAAATATTATCCCAAGTTTGGATGGTAACAATTTCATACACCTTTAAAATTTAAATATTCAACATATATGATGTAAAAGTACAATTTTAATAAGTAGTTCATGAAAAATACCTCTTTCAAATAAATCATTCAGTAACTCATATATTAATAGTTGATCATACATTTACATGTTATTGTTAATACAACGCTTTAGTGTTTTTGAACCTAAAACCCTTGCTTTCCCAAAACTTGCAAAAACATAGGTTTACATTAAAAAAATAAAGTTACATTTATTTTACCTTTCATGGTTGACGTGCTTCCTTTGAACGTGTAAACGAAGACAAGATTTCCTTTTTGTCTTAAAGGGGCATAATACACAAGCGAAAGCTGGGGGTTCCTGGCAAATCCGTAGGTGTTTCTTGAGGGTATTTTTTGCTTTGTAGGTCCTCTGACAGAATGCGCATTCAAATTCCCCTCTCATCTCTTTACCTGCATACAATTAAAAAATATTCATACTTTATTTACATATTTAATATTTAATGATTAATTACAGTAAATTTAGTATTGTAAAATTGTTTCCCGAAGTCTAATTGCATTGTCTTCATTAACCTAACTTCGAAGTATTGTTCAATTAAATTCTAAAAACATATTCTCTCGCTTAATTAAGAGTTGCCAAATCCAGGTCGTTTACAGAACAAAAGTTCTATGAACATCTTTTCAGATATGTGTTTGTTGGTAGTTATAAATGAATATTAAATTTTATTCATGTCAAGTACAGTGTTCAAATATTGAAATTTTACTCCCAGTTAATAATATTTAAATATTATTTACCTAAAATCGATTTAATTTTTTATATTATGTCTATTAAAGGGGTTTACAGTCCGGTTGGTCTTTTTCTTTCTAAAAATATAAGTATTTTTTAAGGTATCACAAAACTAGGGGAGAAAATTTTTTATTTCTTATGGTAATGTGGTATTAGACAAACCTAAAGTACCGGTATTGTTGTTTTTATTTCTTGACATCATTGATCTCCACTAAAATTGCGTATCTTGTCAATGTATTATGTTCTTACGGCGGTTACTTTATTCACTGAGACAAGTAACAGCATTTGTTAAAAACAAAATAACAGTAATTATATATTATTAACAACTAAAAGATTAAATATAACATGATATAAATATATTGAGTTCTTTTTATGAATAAATTCAGATAAAGGTTTAAGAGACATTGAAAGATATTATTACAATGTAATCTGTGTGTTGTGATTGGATGTAAATCATTATTAAATATGTACAAATATATTACTAAAGACAAGTAAAACAATAAATCACTTTACAGTGTTACTTTACCTTTACAGTGTTACTTTACCTTTACAGTGTTACTTTACCTTTACAGTGTTACTTTACCTTTACAGTGTTACTTTACCTTTACAGTGTTACTTTACCTTTACAGTGTTTCTTTACCTTTACAGTGTTACTTTACCTTTACAGTGTTACTTTACCTTTACAGTGTTACTTTACCTTTACAGTGTTACTTTACCTTTACAGTGTTACTTTACCTTTACAGTGTTACTTTACCTTTACAGTGTTACTTTACCTTTACAGTGTTACTTTACCTTTACAGTGTTTCTTTACCTTTACAGTGTTTCTTTACCTTTACAGTGTTACTTTACCTTTACAGTGTTACTTTACCTTTACAGTGTTTCTTTACCTTTACAGTGTTACTTTACCTTTACAGTGTTACTTTACCTTTACAGTGTTACTTTACCTTTACAGTGTTACTTTACCTTTACAGTGTTACTTTACCTTTACAGTGTTACTTTACCTTTACAGTGTTACTTTACCTTTACAGTGTTACTTTACCTTTACAGTGTTTCTTTACCTTTACAGTGTTACTTTACCTTTACAGTGTTACTTTACCTGTACAGTGTTTCTTTACCTTTACAGTGTTACTTTACCTTTACAGTGTTACTTTACCTTTACAGTGTTACTTTACCTTTACAGTGTTACTTTACCTTTACAGTGTTTCTTTACCTTTACAGTGTTTCTTTACCTTTACAGTGTTACTTTACCTTTACAGTGTTACTTTACCTTTACAGTGTTACTTTACCTTTACAGTGTTACTTTACCTTTACAGTGTTTCTTCGTGTGCTTGTATAAAGCTGATCTCCAATTAAACTTCCTCTTGCATTTGGTGCAATGAAATACATTCATTTTGCAATACCTTCTAACGTGTATATTCAATAACATTTTCGTATCAAATGACATCGAACACTTTGAACATGTGACCGAACTTCCGTTTTCAGCCCCAGGTTCTAGACAAAAAAAGCACATTTTAATTCAAGTAAACCTTAATGTATTTCAAAAAGAAAATTAATAAATAAACTGTTCCAATATGATTTCTGTATAGTGTTTATATATTTGTAGTAAAATAAATTGTTTTATTATCTGTATATTGTAGAAACAAATTGTTTATTCTATAGGTATGCCATATTGTGTTGTCAACTACAATGGAGAATAATGATTTCTAAAGTGGCCCTGTTAAGATTTATTAAATTTTTCGGCATCCGGGTTAGCTGGAAGATATTTCGCTTCCAAGTCCAGTTGAAGAGCCGTCATTTGTGTTTTGGAACAATCTAGTCAGTGCGTTCAACTTATGGATTGCTCTCGAAACCCACAGCCGATCTCCATAACTTTTATATAGTATTTTGCTTTAATTCTACTTTAATAATGTCTTTAAACAAATTGATATTGAAAAGATAGGACAGAAAAAATAAGTATCGTTTTATTAATGCAGACCTAGTTATAATTGTTAGTTGGTGTTCTTTTTTAGTCTATGTATTTATTTTTTGTAAAACTAAATTGTTGATTCTGGCTCTTGATTGATAAAAGTGTAGTTTTGACGTTAACATAACATTGAATATTGAATACTAAAAATATTGATGTAAACTTAAAACATTATATTTTATTTTTCGAACTAAACAATTTAAATTTTTTAAGCATAATCATGGAAAAAATCAGGTAACCTGTTTATAACCTAACCTTTACCCTGGTGTCAAGCATCAATAAAGTGGATGTAATAAAGTATCTTTTTATGAATGGTTGGTCATTTTAGCGAATTTCCCTATAGGGAATACGCTATTACGGTAGTAGTCACGGTAAGACCTAAGCCCGGGACCATGATACTTTTTCGTTTTGAGGTCCCTAGAAGCCAAAAACACCGTTCGTTCAAATTGATATATATGTATATATATATATATATATATCTATATATATATCTATATATATATCTATATATATATATATATATCTATGTGTCCGTTAACACGATAACTTTTGAACGGAACCTCCGATTTTGATGAAATTTGGTACAGGGGTGTAAGCCAGCATCTACTAGGTTGAGTTCGCGAACCAGAATGATCGGACCATTGGAACGGGGTTTTATGGGGTTTCAAAAGGGTTAAAAATGGGTTTTTGGCATTTTTCGACCTTAATTTTTAAAATTCAACAATTTTAACTGAAACCATTTAAAAGAGCTTAAAAAAACAAACGATTTGGTATTTTGAATTTTTATCTTAGCATAACTGGTTACGGGGAAAATCAAAAAATGTGTTTTCCATGTTATTCTTATGGGAAATCAAGAAAAGCCTATATCTTGCTTATTTATTGACATAACTTAATCAAATTTGGTATGTACATTATCTAGATAAGGTTTAACTTATACTTGCTTACAAAACCCATATGGCGGCAAACCTACATACTCACCCCCATGGGGTTTATGGGGAAAATAAACAGAACACCATAACCTTATAAAATTTGGTATGTACAATCACTAGGTAGGATTTAACTTATATTTACCAACTAAACCCATATTATGGCTTCAAACCTACATATTCTCTTCCCCATGGATTTTATGGGGAAATATAAAATATACCAAAATTCCATTGGAAATTCGCTGAGTACGCAGGTCTGCTGCGACGGGGGTATTATAAGTTCTTTAGGTGAGATTACGAATCATTGCATGGCAATTCCTGTATCCAAATATTTCATTTAGTTGACTTTTTTAGTCTATATGCATAAATTACCTTACTTAATTTTAATAAGAAAAAATCTTATTAGTCTTGTTTTGGAACAAATGGATAGTTATGAATTGTTTGACTGGATTTATAAATAAAATATCATTAAATTAATTATTTAATTTCAAAATAGGGTCTGATTTTTTTTACCTTTTTCAACTTTTTGTCTCAAAACAACATCGTCGTTATCTTTTTGTGCCCGATAACGTGCTTGAAAGGGCTTATCTTATTACCAAACTTGAGGGGACACTTGTACGGTTCGCTGCTGCATTCAATGTAGACGTGTGACAATAACGAATCTTCCTCTTTAAATGTCTTTAAACATGTATAACACAAAAATGTCTCATCATTTATAGTTTCTTGTTATTCTAAGATCTCAGCTTTTACTATTTTTTAATTCCTCTTCCATTACATATATTACGCTCTCATCCTTAGTATCTTATACAAGAATAACACTACGATAGACCAAATATAAAGTTTCGTTAAACATTTAAGATTCGATAAACTCCGTCCCGGATATAATTAATAAAACTCTAACTGTTGGTTCATTTTCATACCACTGAATTAAGTAGGTGCGTATGGTCAAGGAATTTTTTTTAAGTTTATAATCATAAGTTCAGTATTCACTGTAGTACTTTTACTCGATCAGATGTGATGGCTATTTTTTTAATGCTGCAGATATTAATACGGAAATTTTTTGTAAATATATTCATTGATAATATTAATTGAATCTTCTGGTTGTACTGGAGAATTGGTTGCACCCGCAAGATTGCATGGGAAGGAGACAAAGGATATCCCATTTTTTTTAGAACAGGCTTGACCCCATTGGTAAGAGCAAATGCACCTATTAAAAAAAAACAACAACAGTTGTTTTTGGTTGACAGGCTGATGATCACTTGGCTCTTCTCAAATAATTACCTCATTCAAATGACCTTACTGTACATGGGGTTTTCTCTCGGGCTGTGGAAAAAACAAAGTTTACATGTTGCCAATTCTTAAACACTACCACAACTCAGTACACGAATTAACATTTCAGATCCCAAGGCAATTAATGTAAGATCTTAGCAGCAGAATCACTTGGAATCAAGACACAGTGGTCCGTTATATGGTCAATGTGCTCCCATCGAATATCTTTAGTTTTGTAAAGTAAAATAATGATTGTTCATTTGAGTGTTATAGCTTAATAAGTTCAATAAATTAATTCGAATCCCGATGAATTATTTGTACACAGCTAATAACTAAATGTTTCTACTTTAGAAATACATTTCAAACAAAAAGATAATTTAGCGTAAAAAGGAAAAACTCATAGAAATTATTCTTAAGTGTATTATATTGGAATTATATTCATCGTCATACTAATATACCATATTTTAATTATGCAGAGTATATATTTTTTATCCTTTGCTCCATGTCTTACTCTACTAAAATGATTTTAATTAGTAAATGTGTATAACTAAAAAATACGCAAAAAATACAAAAATATGATTGTTTTATTTCATGCATAATATGTATATAACAATTATATGTCCCATTAATGAGATTTACAAATAGTTTAGTTTCCATTTAAGTATTAAAAACACATTTAGTCCAACATAAGAAACAGCAAATAAATCTCTTGAATTCTTCATATTATATAAAATGTTCTTCAACCATTAAAAAAATAAAAAGTCTATAGGCCTAACATAACTAAAACAAGCAAAAATATATTCTTCTAAACCAGACCCATATGAACTTAAATATATCAACATTATTCCTCCATGATTATATTACACTTTATGCAAATTGTATAAAAATAAGTGATAACAATAAATTAAAAAATAAATACCATCCTCTAAAATAATTTACCACTACCGAACAACTCAAGCTTCCAAACACATTTTTTATAAGTCTTAAAACCGCGATTATTTCTGCAAAAGATAATAAAATAAAACAACCAAACAATATATGCTCCTCTAGTCCCTTAGTTAAACAATAATCACTCCGTAGTATGGCCCTCAAAGTCGCCCTGATGCCTGAGGAGCACGTGCCGCTCCATGTTGTTCTTCCTCTTGGACTTGTAGGGGCACAGGAGACACCGGAAGTTAGGGCTCCGCCCGCAGTCCTTCCGGAGGTGCGCCTTCAACACGTTCATCGACTTGTACACCTTGTTGCAGTTCTCGCAGCGCACTGGGTTCGAACCGTCGTTTTGTAGGCACACTTCCAACTCCAGATGTTTGTAAAAGCTCATTTCGCGCTTGAAGTTCTTATTGCAATTAGAACATCTGTATTTTTTCTCGGTCTTCTTTCCTGGAAATGAGATTTGAGTTAATGAAGAATATGATTTCTACAATCGGTGATAGGATATGTAAAAAGTCATTTTTTAATTGTTTTATTTTGTTCGGAGACTAAATGATATTAATTAATTATATACTAAGTGGTTTAAGTATTGACCTAGTATTATAAAAATAATTTGTTTAATTTGTTTATATCTAGTTTAAGTTTTGAGCCAACATAAACATATTAATTCTATCTAAATTCTAGTTTATCATGAATTAAAATACTGGTTTCGAAGAACATGCTATGTAATAAATATTAATAAAAAACGACTATAACCATAATGTTATCACAGTTATAATTCAAATATTATACTTGTAGGGGTACCGGATAACTATAATACAAATTAACATAAATAACAATAGTAAAACATAGATAACAATAATAAAATTTAACTTGAATCACAATTAAATTAATTACTCAGTGAGTCGAAACATAGCGATGATGGGGGAATTCCTGCGGAAATTCCATGGGTACGAATTCCTTTTGCCACATGTTTTTATTATATTAAAACCATCTTAATTGTAATGTTCAACCAGACTGTTGTTATAACTTCCACAGATAGATCCATGGTCTATAATATGGACTGTCAAATCATAGCATAGAAGCAAAGTATCGGAAAAGTGACAGAAACAAAGAGGATAGTCTTAAAAAAACTAGAGACGATGATATTTTAATCAAGGTATGTAAAGAGGCGTATTGGATTGTTGATTGAATATTAAATCCAAATACTTAATAAAGAGGTATTACTGTGTATCTAAAAGTTACTATTTTAGCAGATAAACACTGATATTGTGGTTTGTAAACAACAAATCTTAACAATGAAAACTTCGGAATTATCACTGATCATTTTTCTGCCAAAGTAAAAAACAAAACATTTAAACCAGTATTCTTGAATGTAGCTACACAGTTTTAAGCAACAAAAACCTACTTTATCGATTAGGATTGAGGATACAAAATTTTAAAAACGATTTTTAAAACATAGTTTATTATAAGTTATAAAAAAGTGATGTCAAGAACAATATAATACTAATATTTCGATATAAACTAGAGCACCATTTAATTCCAGCGTAAGACTTGTTTTCGATGCCAACTTAATCGAGTATTAAAAATGTAAAGTTATTATTAACTGTAAAAAAGTACATGACTTATAAATACTACATTCATTACCAATTCATGGACGTAACTTTAAATATTGAAAGTATTTTCTTGGCAAATAACAAAAGATTGTTAGGCTAATTGGTCTAGCTATCTTACATTGAAATTGTATTGAAGTTTTTGGAAAGAATCTCTTAAACTTGTCTTTAACGTAACAGTAAAAATCAGAAGATACTAAAACAATATACTTATAAAAAATTAGAACTAAATCTACTTTGAATGAAATGAACACCATTCTTATACATGAACTAAAACTAATATTAGACTTATTTTACTTACTTCTGTGTTTATACTTCAAACACAAGAAAAAATTGGTCTTCAAATATCGTTGAAGGAACAATAATAAAATCGGCTACATGAATCGAGAAGTAATTTAAAATATCTTAACAACTAGCACTTATTGCTTTAGTTGCAAATAATGGAATGTTGTGGGTTGGAAGATTTAGGGATATATCTCACTATACATCTAAAAGTATTTTCCGCTTCAAGCAACGAAATTCTATGAAATATTTTGTTGTGATGTCCTAAAACTATGAAAATAATGAGATTATATGATGATATTGAATAACTGAGAATTAACCTAAGAACTAAAATCATCCCACTTAAGTAAACAGGTTACGTCAAAACGTCCATTAGAGTTTATAGTCATGACCCAACTAATTCAAGAGGACGCGGTGCTTCAAAGCGCAGTGGCTCTGAAGATCTCCTTTGTGCTTGGTTTCAAATGTGCACAGGTCGCATGTGAACTCCTTAGAGTTGCCGAGAGAGTTGTTGGAGACGTTGCTGCATTCGTCTCGATAGTGCTTCTCCAGCAGTGAACGCCGCTTGAGGGTCTTGTGACACGAAGGACACTCGAATCCAGTTTCCGCTTTACCTAAGCCGAAAACACATGATAAAAACAATGACAGATAAAAAGGCAAAATGATCACTAAAATGCATGGTATATTTTAGAAAAAATTATACATAATAGATTTGCAATCTAGAAGGACACGTTTTGACGTAATGAGTCGCATGACTTGTCCTGTAGGTGAAAAAGATCTACGGCTAGCAATAGACATTCCGAAATATTTTCCACGAGACAAAAACCTTAGTTGACAACAGATTTACTTTAACAACAAACGGCAAATGTGACCAAAGTGGTCCAAGATATTTTGTGCCATTCATTAAAAACAAAAAGATAGTCGCAGGAGTGTTTCATTTGAACGCTGACTACTAAATAAAGTGGAATTTCTAGAGTTATGGCAAAATTAAAAACTTTAAATGAACAGTAAAAGTTCACCAAGTACTCAAGATTTGGGAATAAAATGAGAAAAAGTTATTGAGCTGATATTTTAAACTATGATTAACAAGAAATAAGACAAATGTTGGATTACCCTTCTTTTTGTTGTCCTTCGGTTCCAATCCATGAATACGTTTGAGGTGGACCTTCAGGTGCCACTTCCTCTTGGCCACGTAAGAGCAGCTGTGGCAGGGCAGCGAAGGCACCTTTCCACAGTCCCGGATCAAATGCGAGTCCAGGCTCTTCTTGGTGCTGTACCTACGCTGACAGTTCGGACAGTCTAGCAGCTTCTTCTGCGGCTTACACAATCTCTCTTTCAGATGTCTGACCAAAACTACTTTGTTCTTGAACGCCCTTCTGCAGGTTGCGCATTTGAAATGTTTTCTCAGAGCGCTCTTTATAGTGTCATCTACAAACAAGAGGGGTAAGTGTTAGTAAGTGTGTATTTTAATCTTTTAAGACAATATTAAAATAGCTAAAAAATAAAAATTAATAAATATGCATGCAACACACGTTTGTTAAATACTTTGTTGTGATATCACCATTAAAGGGCTACAAGAACAACATTCGTTCATTGTTTACGATTTCTATTTTTATTTTTTTTTTGTTTATTTTATAAAATTAATTAAAAATTGTATTGGTCCAACAAACACTTATTTGACGGTTGAAAATAAAAAGATTAGTAATAACAAAGTTAGTTCAAAATGTTCAGTCCTTTCCCACATGGCATGTATGTAGATGCCAAAATAGTATTAGTTGAGGTATTTTAAAATATTTGGACTTAAAATTATTAATTTTAATATCCTTTTTATGTTAGTTGAAAGAGGAGTAATGATATTTTATTCTTGAATGACAATTCTAAAAATACAAATTTATAAAGATACATATATCAAACGTTAGTTAGAGTTGAATAGTTTATATTAGTAGGTAATAACGATATCATTATTTAAGTGATATTAAAAAAACTTTCACCTGATTTTCATAGGTTCTTTTTTTATTATTATTAAGTTACTTTGAAATTTATATTGGTCATAACACCTCATTCACAATTAAAACAGGATATGTTACAAAAACGTTAGTTCCAAATATTCAGTCTTTTCCAACACGATATAGCTTTTCAACACATATCAAAGTGTAAAAATGTTACTAAAATAGCAGTTCAACTCTTCTTGCACAGACACAATGCAATATCATGTAGGCTACATTCCCTGGTCAAAACGACAAACAACAGAACTAAAATAAAAGATAGGGACAATATTATACCCGTGATAGTCATAAATAACAATATAATTTTCAAATTCACAGGATGACTTGGTGTTTCATGGCACAGTGGTTCTTCAGGTGGGACTTCCTCTTGGCGCGGTAGGGACAGTGGGGACACGGGAACTGGGGTTCCTTCTGGCACTCCAACCTCAGGTGGACGTGGAGGTTGTACTTGTGCTTGTAGCTCTTTCCACAAGTCATGCATTGAAAACGTCTGCCCAAGTCTTCAACATTGACAACATTCAAAAGGCAAATTAGTTTACAATAAAGATGGTTGTGACTACGTGCACTAACATGAGTAAACCTTTCATCCGGTACATTAAAAGTGAAAAAATATTGAACTGATTCCCTATACATCATCCTATATAACAGTCACTCCAGTAAAACTTTAATTTAGTGCAAACAAAAATTGAATTTTTTTTTTTTTATAATCACTTAACTTAACAAATTTGCAAATGCATAAAAAGTTGCGAATGTGGTAAACTGATTCAGCTGTATAATAATATTAAGTCATTTTAATTTACGTACATCAAACTAGACTCAACTAATATTTTTCTGTTTCGAATGTGTTACTGTCTATAAAAACTCTAATCATAGAGGTTGCGTAGGAAAAGGTCTCCGATTAAGTTGTATATCACTGATGTTTTAAAAAGATTCATAGGACTGGTTCACGAAGGGGTTAATAAAATATCATTTTTTGACATATAAATTATTATGGTTTAAACGTCATCACTAAGTATTCCGACTTTATTTATTTGTATTCAAAAGAAATTAATATTACACTAACTGTTTTTATTTGCAATAATAAAATTTATATCGAAAAAAATCTCACAATTTTAATACAAAAGTAGGGAATTCAAATTTAGATTCGAACCTGAGTAGCATTTGTAGCTTTACCGTATTCCAATCGCGGCCAATATTATTGAAGTGGGCACATAAGCAGTGATGCTAAGCATAGAAATTACTATCAGGTTAGTGGATTGGCAGCACTGTTAATTTTGCCATTGAAATCGGCCACTTACACTAAATAAGGGATGTTAACTAATTCAAGCAGAGAGAGTGTCTCACTTGTTTATTTAGTTCCATGGAGATAATCCAAAAGAAGGACTGTCTTATTGTAGTGAAATTGAACTTTATTTATCGATTGAATGCATGACAACATAGTTGACTATCCTAATTTTCGATCTGGGAAAATATAGCTGAAGGCAATAAAAACTAATCATGGTAACATGTTATAAGTATATATTTACATAGATATTCAACAATTCACATTTACCCAATAATATAAGTGTACAAGTTAATCATATATTTTTTAAACCGTCAATTCACCACTTTTGATTAAAAACAAATTTAGTGAAGCTGTCAAATCCATAATTAACTTTTTATGGAAGAAGCTCGAAACTCTCTTGGCTAATAAATTCAGAGCAGTATTTAAGAACATTTTTAAAAGTTGTAACAGATAATAAGTTAATATATATATAATAAGGCACAGTTATAAAAACATTAAGGCACAGTCTTATGTATTATTTATGGTTTCGCTACCATTAAAACTTTTTTATTTAATGAACAGTCTACTGTTTACAACAGGGTAAGTAAGAGCTGACCGCACTCGTTTGTGTATACCAAACACAGAAGATAGGCAATTCAAGCCTTTCATACAAGACCAAAAATGTGTTAAAGGAAAAGGTTTTAATACACATCATAGAGGTTATTACCTAAACGACAGAATAATAATGGTTATGTAATAATTACAAGTTACACGAAGTGCATTCATTAATCTAGTGTTGTGTTTTAAATTATTTCGTTTGATTTGAATACATTAAATATTAATATATTTTTTATAAAACATAATTAATATTTGACAGTGTTATCATTATTTTAAACTCTTTTGATTGCAATCGGCAATGGTATTAATGTACCAAAAGCATCGAAGGTTCGTTTCGTTTTCTAATGGTGGTATATTTTTTCGTGTCGTAATCAAATAGGTGCCAACTCCTCATTTTTCCTCCATTATTCGAAGTTCACACATTGGTCCCATTTTCGGTTGTGTTGATGACGAATGTACCAAAAGCATCGAATGTTCGTTTTCGTTTTCTAATGATGGTTTATTTATTCGTAGTCGTGTTCAACCAGGTGCCAACTCCTCAATTTGCCTAAACCATTCGAAGGTCACACGTCAGTCCCATTTTCGGGCGTGTTGATGACGAACATGAAAGGCTGGTCAGACCCGCAGACCTTCCTCAGGTGGTGGAGGAGTTCCCGCTTGTGTAGGAACCTCTGCCGGCATCGCATGCACACGAATGTGTAGTCGAAGTCCCGGCCGACTAAAACAGAACAAATGCTTCACTATCAAATAATTATCTTTAGAGCAGGTATAAAAACTCTTAATAAATAAATCTTAACTTACTTTCTTCATGAGACCAAGTAACATCTTGGTAGGTATAACTACCCGGAAGAAAGTCAGAGTTTTGGTCTTTAATAGCCAATTTTACGGGGGAAATTACGTTACATCAATTTATTTTCTCAAAAATAAAACACAGAAATATTAAATTTTAAAGACTATGTAAAGTACAAACCTATGTAAATAACGAACCTATTAAGTTATTAAATCTATAATTTTATGCTATTTCAAAACAGAATTATAAATAGTTATATTTATGCGCTATGAATAAAATTATGTAGAGTGAATAATATATAATATTATGAAAAAAAGTTTAATAAATTCACTACTAAACATAAATTAGTTGTGAGAAAATGCGTACGAAATCGCATGAGCGACGAAGCAGATGATTGTGACAAATTATGCACTGAATAGCGTAATCAAATTGGTGTTAGTTAGATAAGATTACTAGTTAAATAATGTGAACTCTATAAAATTAGTGTTAATGCGAATTTGGCACAAAAGCAACCACACACTTCAGTGAAACTTACCGAACAAAACCACTCCCCTAATACAAAATTCTAAAGCGAAAAATAAAATAAAATAATAATAAAATCCGTCCTCGTTCGTAATTCTATGCAAATTAAATAGCCCACTATAATCTATTCGAGGAAAATAATGAAAAAACTTCTTCTGCTGCTTTAGTAGGTAAAATAAATCATTTAAAAAGCTGTAACGTACCAAATTGAAATTTTTCAAATATACTACGGATAAATAGCCTTGAAATTTAGAAATTATAATCATTAAATAATTTAAATAAAGAGAAATTATTACAATTCACACATGGAGTAAACAGCAAAATTATTTCTCCTGTCATATCTGGTTGTAGGCCTACTAAAAAAGGGAAATCACAACAAAAAATTAATCAAAAATATTTATTTCGCAGACAAAAATATTTTCTTTAATATCATCCATGCAAGTCTTCTTCATTCCACAACCGTTACAGAGCCTGAGGCTCGGCGCCCCAGACGGGGAACTCCTGATGCCTGGAGGCCAGATGGTTCTTGAGGTGCGCCTTCCTGCGGCCCCGGTAGGGGCACAACTGGCACCGGAACTGCGCCTCGGTGTTGCAGTCGAACTTCTGGTGGTCCAGCAGGTTCCGCTTGTATCTGTACATCTTGCAGCAGTGCTGGCATTGGAATTGGTAAGGAGCTGTAAACGTTTTTGATATATTGGTATGTGAGAAAATATTAACACAGAATTTGAAGAAATTATTTCGAAGATAAATGAAAAGAAGAAACCAATGCATTAAGTTGTGTTCACAGTACTTTTTGTATAATTATTGTTATAATAATAATATTTACAACCGAAAGCAATGGGGTCTTACCGCTATAGACTTAAAAGTTGTTATTTTTAAGTATAAAATCTAATTGATCAAACGTATCATTCATTGTGAACACAAAGATGAAAAATATCACAAATTATAGTTGTTACTTTAAACATAAAACGAATAACATATTATTCAAATCAGTTATAAAATAAACGCCAAAAGATACAAGTTAAACGTTAACCAATTTG
Organism: Neoaliturus tenellus; assembly: GCA_030545055.2. Taxonomy (NCBI): domain Eukaryota; kingdom Metazoa; phylum Arthropoda; class Insecta; order Hemiptera; family Cicadellidae; genus Neoaliturus; species Neoaliturus tenellus. The sequence goes on from CM061532.1 coordinate 36,084,646, forward strand.
TTCTTCCACATTGCAAATTACAAAATATATGTTTTATCTCGTGAAAAGTTTTAAATGATAATTAATTGCTGAAAATGTCACAAATTCAGTGACGAAGAACAAATCAGTTGAACAAGAAACACCGTAAATAGTAACTTATTTTAAACTTTGCACCTTTTAAATTTTTAACTCTTGCACGGTATAAAAAATTGGTAAAGATTACCTGAAATAACTGAGAGAGTGTCACCGAAAATAATTTTTATATTGGAAATTACACTTAAAAAGTACCTACAACACATTTTACAGTAACTCTGTCGAACGGTTTTACAATGGTATATAGGTTTTACTTGCATTAATGTTTTTACCAACAGGGGTAAATTTATTTGGTAGTACTTAAGGATAGAAAAAAACGATCTTCTTCCATAATTTAAGAGGGGTGTTATTGGAATGCATTCCTTTTTCTCTCATTAATAGCTGATGGGCGATCATTAATAATCGTTAACGATCCTTTAAACTTAGGTTCATTAATGAGTGTCTTTAAAAATATATACGTTAAAAACTCCGCCAAACAAGTCAACATAACTAACTGCAAATTAAATTGTAACAAATATAAATTTGTAAAGGCACTTAACAATGTTTTTTATATTCAAGTGTTTTGAATATTCAAGTAAGTAATATCAGTATGGCTGCTTGTGTTGTCCCGTGGAGGAGTAGTCTACAAGGGCATCTCCTGCGCCAGTCTCTGCATCACCAGCAGCTCCGGGTGCTTGTGGCCCATGTGTGACGTCAGATGCGGCCGCCGCTTGGCCTTGTAGTCGCACAGGGAGCAGGCAAACATCGGCTGGGTGTCACACTCGTACCACCGGTGCTGCTTGTGTTATCACATGGAGGAGTAGTCTACAAGGGCATCTCCTGCGTCAGTCTCTCCATCACCAGCAGCTCCGGGTGCTTGTGGCCCATGTGTGACGTCAGATGCGGCCGTCGCTTGGCCTTGTAGTCGCACAGGGAGCAGGCGAACATCGGCTGGGTGTCGCACTCGTACCGCCGGTGCTGCTTGTGTTATCACATGGAGGAGTAGTCTACAAGGGCATCTCCTGCGCCAGTCTCTCCATCACCAGCAGCTCCGGGTGCTTGTGGCCCATGTGTGACGTCAGATGCGGCCGTCGCTTGGCTTTGTAGTCGCACAGGGAGCAGGCAAACATCGGCTGGGTGTCGCACTCGTACCGCCGGTGCTGCTTGTGTTATCACATGGAGGAGTAGTCTACAAGGGCATCTCCTGCGCCAGTCTCTCCATCACCAGCAGCTCCGGGTGCTTGTGGCCCATGTGTGACGTCAGATGCGGCCGTCGCTTGGCTTTGTAGTCGCACAGGGAGCATGCGAACATCGGCTGGGTGTCACACTCGTACCGCCGGTGCTGCTTGTGTTATCACATGAAGGAGTAGTCTAAAAGGGCATCTCCTGCGCCAGTCTCTGCATCACCAGCAGCTCCGGGTGCTTGTGGCCCACGTGTGACGTCAGATGCGGCCGTCGCTTGGCCTTGTAGTCGCACAGGGAGCAGGCGAACATCGGCTGGGTGTCACACTCGTACCGCCGGTGCTGCTTGCGTTGTCCCGTGGAGGAGTAGTCTACAAGGGCATCTCCTGCGTCAGTCTCTGCATCACCAGCAGCTCCGGGTGCTTGTGGCCCACGTGTGACGTCAAATGCGGCCGTCGCTTGGCCTTGTAGTCGCACAGGGAGCAGGCGAACATCGGCTGGGTGTCACACTCGTACCGCCGGTGCTGCTTGTGTTATCACATGGAGGAGTAGTCTACAAGGGCATCTCCTGCGTCAGTCTCTGCATCACCAGCAGCTCCGGGTGCTTGTGGCCCATGTGTGACGTCAGATGCGGCCGTCGCTTGGCCTTGTAGTCGCACAGGGAGCAGGCGAACATCGGCTGGGTGTCACACTCGTACCGCCGGTGCTGCTGGCGTTGTCCCATGGAGGAGTAGTCTACAAGGGCATCTCCTGCGTCAGTCTCTGCATCACCAGCAGCTCCGGGTGCTTGTGGCCCATGTGTGACGTCAGATGCGGCCGTCGCTTGGCCTTGTAGTCGCACAGGGAGCAGGCGAACATCGGCTGGGTGTCGCACTCGTACCGCCGGTGCTGCTTGTGTTATCACATGGAGGAGTGTTACAAGGGCATCTCCTGCGCCAGTCTCTCCATCACCAGCAGCTCCGGGTGCTTGTGGCCCATGTGTGACGTCAGATGCGGCCGTCGCTTGGCTTTGTAGTCGCACAGGGAGCAGGCGAACATCGGCTGGGTGTCACACTCGTACCGCCGGTGCTGCTTGTGTTATCACATGGAGGAGTAGTCTACAAGGGCATCTCCTGCGCCAGTCTCTGCATCACCAGCAGCTCCGGGTGCTTGTGGCCCACGTGTGACGTCAGATGCGGCCGTCGCTTGGCCTTGTAGTCGCACAGGGAGCAGGCGAACATCGGCTGGGTGACGCACTTGTACCGCCGGTGCTGCTGGCGTTGTCCCGTGGAGGAGTAGTCTAGAAGGGCATCTCCTGCGCCAGTCTCTCCATCACCAGCAGCTCCGGGTGCTTGTGGCCCATGTGTGACGTCAGATGCGGCCGTCGCTTGGCCTTGTAGTCGCACAGGGAGCAGGCGAACATCGGCTGGGTGTCGCACTCGTACCGAAGGTGCTGCTTGTGTTATCACATGGAGGAGTAGTCTACAAGGGCATCTCCTGCGCCAGTCTCTCCATCACCAGCAGCTCCGGGTGCTTGTGGCCCATGTGTGACGTCAGATGCGGCCGTCGCTTGGCTTTGTAGTCGCACAGGGAGCAGGCGAACATCGGCTGGGTGTCACACTCGTACCGCCGGTGCTGCTTGTGTTATCACATGGAGGAGTAGTCTACAAGGGCATCTCCTGCGCCAGTCTCTGCATCACCAGCAGCTCCGGGTGCTTGTGGCCCACGTGTGACGTCAGATGCGGCCGTCGCTTGGCCTTGTAGTCGCACAGGGAGCAGGCGAACATCGGCTGGGTGACGCACTTGTACCGCCGGTGCTGCTGGCGTTGTCCCGTGGAGGAGTAGTCTAGAAGGGCATCTCCTGCACCAGTCTCTCCATCACCAGCAGCTCCGGGTGCTTGTGGCCCATGTGTGACGTCAGATGCGGCCGTCGCTTGGCCTTGTAGTCGCACAGGGAGCAGGCGAACATCGGCTGGGTGTCGCACTCGTACCGAAGGTGCTGCTTGTGTTATCACATGGAGGAGTAGTCTACAAGGGCATCTCCTGCGCCAGTCTCTCCATCACCAGCAGCTCCGGGTGCTTGTGGCCCACGTGTGACGTCAGATGCGGCCGTCGCTTGGCCTTGTAGTCGCACAGGGAGCAGGCAAACATCGGCTGGGTGTCACACTCGTACCGCCGGTGCTGCTTGTGTTATCACATGGAGGAGTAGTCTACAAGGGCATCTCCTGCGTCAGTCTCTGCATCACCAGCAGCTCCGGGTGCTTGTGGCCCACGTGTGACGTCAGATGCGGCCGTCGCTTGGCCTTGTAGTCGCACAGGGAGCAGGCAAACATCGGCTGGGTGTCACACTCGTACCGCCGGTGCTGCTTGTGTTATCACATGGAGGAGTAGTCTACAAGGGCATCTCCTGCGTCAGTCTCTCCATCACCAGCAGCTCCGGGTGCTTGTGGCCCATGTGTGACGTCAGATGCGGCCGCCGCTTGGCCTTGTAGTCGCACAGGGAGCAGGCGAACATCGTCTGGGTGTCACACTCGTACCGCCGGTGCTGCTTGTGTTATCACATGGAGGAGTAGTCTACAAGGGCATCTCCTGCGCCAGTCTCTGCATCACCAGCAGCTCCGGGTGCTTGTGGCCCACGTGTGACGTCAGATGCGGCCGTCGCTTGGCCTTGTAGTCGCACAGGGAGCAGCAAACATCGGCTGGGTGTCACACTCGTACCGCCGGTGCTGCTTGCGTTGTCCCGTGGAGGAGTAGTCTACAAGGGCATCTCCTGCGCCAGTCTCTGCATCACCAGCAGCTCCGGGTGCTTGTGGCCCATGTGTGACGTCAAATGCGGCCGCCGCTTGGCCTTGTAGTCGCACAGGGAGCAGGCGAACATCGGCTGGGTGTCGCACTCGTACCGCCGGTGCTGGTTAAGGTGGGCGCGCCGCTTGTAGCGCCGACCGCACGTCGGGCACTGGAACTGGTAATCTGTGGGAAGAATACCTACGATTAAACCATAGATATAAACATGAACAACTGGATAGCTGAGTGAGGTGGCATTATAGCGATAGGAGGGAGCCGCTTTCCACCTTACAGTAGTGGGGGTAATTGTTCGTTCTCGCAGCACAGTGTCACCGACCCAGTTGTTCTTAATTGTATCTAGGTGTAAAACAAAAAGTGGAAACTGGAGTTTCTCGTTTGTTTGTATGTTGTTTGATACTCGTATGTTTGTCAGACAGCTCTGAACCAAATTAAATTATGCAACATAATTGAAAATACTCGTTCTGAATTGACTAATAAGACTACAAATTTTCCTCAATCAATAATGTAAGAAGTAAAAGCATTGGCTTACCTTTTTCTCACAGAAGCTCCCTTACTCAATCCTCCGATCACCACTAGGGTTGTGAATACATTGCAGTTTCTTGGAAAGCCTGCTGTTTTCCTGACACTGAACTTAAAATTTGTTATTAGTAAATCAGCACTGTACTATCCGAGTGGCAGCAAAATATCACATCTGAGCACGTCACTCAGAGATCACTGAACTGTTCACATGTGACATTTTGGCATAGCTATTCGGGCTAATAACACTGCATTAGAATATCTTAACTTAAGCCGACGAATGAAGAGGTGAGGGTGCGAGGTACTGAAATTGGGTAAAGGAGATAAGTCTGCTAATTGATAGCTTATAAATTTTGTAGACTAACAACATAAGACACTTGCATGTACCCTTTAGTAACACATCAAATTCAGATTCATAAGTAATCAAATTCAAAATTGATTGATTTTATTAATTTTTTTCACCGCATTTTTAAATACAGGATGAAGTGAACTCTGAAAAAAAACTATCATCCGTAACATATGGCTTATTAATAATGATTCTTTAAGGCTATGCCTTGTTATTAGATTCTTACGTGGAGCCCGAAAGCATCAGTCTTCTACTTCTTGGCTAATTGAAAGACCATACGTGACATTCAAGAGATATTAAAGTAGAAGCACAGAACCAATGGCACAAATGTAATATTGGAACTTTCACTATTATATGGGAAATCAAAGTCAGTAGTAGTAATTCGGAATTTAAAACTTTATTTGTTAACAAGATAATATTATAAATATAAGAATAAGTCACTATGCAAAACTATTTCGAACAAAGTTACAGAAACTTGAGTTTGTTAAAACAATCTAACCTTCACCGGGTCTTACCTTCATCCGAAGAAGAATGTATCTAACCTGACAACCTGAAGAAAACTAGGTTAACTTGAAGTAATAACCTGAAGGATCTAACCTGATACTTATATGCCATATAAGTTAAATTGCTGAGTCGAGGCTTGACAGGTACGCTGTTTAAGAATGAACATGACTGACAAGTGACTAACACAGTCGACATAGAATCGGGTATGATGCGGCGAAAGCTAACCTACATAAGTATCACATTTTGATGAACAATCATTTACAAATCTCCTATAACCATATTTTTTTCTTAAATATCAGTTAACAATTAATTTAAATGGCAAATCCACAGTAAACAAAAAATTCCCATAATTGCGCTAACAATAATTCTTATTTTTCAAATATCATAGAGATGGAATAGAGCACTGAACAGCAGCAAACATCTAATCCGAGTATTCCATACAGTTACAGTATTGCTTTTAAAAATTACTATAAACTAAAAAGAAACTTACATTTTTAAGGCGTTTATGAAATTTGGCGAGTAAAATTTAAAGGTTGCAAGTATGGAGATAAAACCTTGAACATTTCAGACTTCGGTATGATAGGCATGGGGGTTTTCGGTTCATGACCTCCCCTGGTCGCTGCTCGCCACGGATGAACTGTTCAGGATCTCCTCCAGCTGGCCGCGGTGGCTGAAGCTGCCTTTGTGCTGAGTCGTGTAGTGGGTCCGCATGTTGCTGCGCTGCTTGCCCTTGTACTGACAGAAGACGCACCGGAAGTAGAACTCCTTGCCACATTCGTACTTCCGGTGCTGGTAGAGACCGCTCTTGTGGCGGTAACGCCTCCCACAGTCTGCACAGGAGAACATCCTGCCCTCTGGAATACAAGTGAGATGAATACTGGAGAGTCCTGAATTAAAATTGGTCCTTGAAAGAATTAGGAATATCTACTTCTTGTAGATAAGTTTTTGTCTTCTATCATTTTTTTATGTTATAATACACTGTTTTAAAGGCAACGAAACGAAAACATATTTGAAATATGTTAAACAATTACAAGCTAATCTTCAGTGTTTGAAAAATTTTGTATTTAGAGTTTGTAATATGAAGAAAATCAATAGAAGATAAGGCACATCCAAGCTTCATTATGGGAAAAAGTACGTGTTTTCTCATACATCATAAAATACTGAATGTTTAATGGCCCATACCGATGACCATGTGACAAATACGTTTTTAAAAGTAGCGGAACAAAAAAGATTTCTTTTTTCATTAGTATTTAACAGTTTTAAACTCAAACAAATTAAATTAGCACAAAAATTGCAAAATACTCTACAAAAAACAAGGAAATATAAACAAATCCATTCATGTTTATAAATAATATACTGACTAGTTTGCAGCTTATTATCCCCTTTTAAACTTATTCCATGCATCACTACGAATCTGAACATAATTTATTTAAGTCTAATTAAGTATAATGGAACAAGTACAGTAGAGTTAAACTTTGTGATATCGAATAAAGTAGAAGTATCAAAGAGTGATGCTGTAATGGAAACACCTTTTTACAGGCAATAAAATTAAACAGTATTTTATAAAAACTTATTTTATTTAAAAACTTATATTTTCACTATTACGTATACATTTTTTTAACTTACCACTAAAAAGTAGAATTAGTAAAACACTAACACGAGAAATAAAGTGATACACACAAAACTATAAGAAAAACAAATTGAGCAACAAACAATTTTGAGTCGGCACAAAAACTATGGAAGCTAATACACTTATTGGCCAAATTAACAATCCAACATTATATCATAAGGCAATATTAAAGCGTTGCTCAACCTAAGACATTTGTTATGACACAAGCTATACATTTCTATAAAATTTATGCACATAATGTAAGGCCTAGTCATAAAAAACGCCTAACGTCATTCAAATATACCAATCAAATTTAAATAAATTTGAATGGCAATCAATTTGATTAAAAGAAGTTCATTGTGCAAAACAATCCAATAACAACATATTTGTACTCTGGTTAAAAATATACAGAAGTTCAATATGTACCACTATTTTTGTAGCTGTCATGAACATACCATTTAAAACATTAGGTGGCGAGAGGGGAAAAGATTTAAGTGACGTTTTCACATCTGTAAAAAAACGTAAGTATAAATCAGTATTCACCTGTTTCGTTTTGTACAGTATTTTTAATATTATTGAAGCAATTTTCTTGTACATAAAATGTTTTATACGTGTTGTATATATTCATGATTGCTTATATCAGTAAAGTTAAATTATATTAGTAAAAAAAGGTAAATTTGATTAACTTTATAGAGTCACTAATAATTTCATTTTCACGTTTTGTAACTTTTAAGACATGAACGCTTCATTTAACTAAAAATTACCAAGTTTCAATGATCATAGTAGTAAAGAATGTAACTTCTAGAATCTAGTTTGTACAAAAATATTGGCAACGAGAAACATGTGGCCCCCACCCTAAACTCCCCAATATCACAGCCCCTCTCGCCGCCTAAGGTCTAAACAACTCCGCTACACGTCCCATCGCTGGGGACCGAAGTTGCTGTAGCTGTTGGCCGCACTAAGGATGTTAGTCACGTTGTTTTCCATTTTCTTCGCCAACATCTGGCCCATCACCTCGGCGATCGCCTCGTCGGTGACCTCCCTCAGGTTGTGTCTGCCCGTCAGGTGGATCTTGAGCGAGCTCTTCTGCTTGCACCTGTACGTGCACAGCGGGCACTTGAACGCCGGCGCTTTGCCGCACTCGTACTTCCGGTGCTGGTACCACCCGGACTTGTACTTGTAAGTGCGGCCGCAATGGGAACACTCGTAACATCCTAGAACCACAGTTGAATGGCGAGTGACTTAAGCAATGGAGCTTGCGCGCAATAGAATCAGGCGCTTGAGAGCAACTGATTCGTTTTGTATAAATTTTGTGAAAAAGTTGGGAAAAAAGGTTGTAATAAATCATAGTCAACTTCATGAACTCATTTGGAATCAGATAAGCCCATATTGAAATTCTTTGACCATTTTCTTAAGCGGTGTTTCGTGGTAGTAATTAATAATTCTTAACGGATGAACATAATTTTTAATAATAAATTTAATAATTTTGTAAGCAAAATTGTTTTAAAATTAAATAAAAAGAAAAAATTCATGTTATCTGTAAGACAAGTTTTGCTTGAATATGAAATTATGTTAATGTAATGATTTCACTTTAAGATGAAATATTTCTCAAGTTATCTTTTACTTGAAATAACACATTGTTATTTTTAACTAAATTTGAAGCGCCATTAAATCAATAGTGTGAATTTTATGTAATAAAATAACTCAAATGAAACATAATAAACCAATCCAGGCTCTAAGTTAGTAAAACTGTCCAAATAACTTTAAACTGTTAGTTTTATAAAACAAAACAAAAATAGAAATCACAAAACTGTATCATGCGAAGCTTTTTCTATGAAAACTGCATAAACGGTATAAATTAAACATTCTTTACGCTTAATCCAAGGAACTTTATCACCCAGATAGTTTGTCAAATCGAAGATTATTTTGGCAATTGCACCATTGGAATACTAGTCCTGGATGCAAACACTTAGGGAAAAGAACATCCATTAAAAGGCAAGGAAGAAATTTTCAGACCACCAACTACAAATCCGTTATCCAATGAAACTATTTCTTAGTTTCAAAATATGCATGTAGCAATAATACGACTTCTTAATTTTCATGTCCTAAAATTAATCTACAGATTCTTAACACAATCACAAGAATAAAGTACAAGGGGAGAACAAATTAGAGCTCAATCTTACCTTACAGAAATGTTTGTCTTTTCAAAATTGTAACATTAAAATTTTATTTGTTTCTTCATTGTTACAACATAAAACATAAAACACGTACAGTATAAAATCAGAATCACAAAGTAAACAGGCTTATAATTACTTCCTTTCCCTTCAACGTAAATAGCAAATTAAGAAATTTGTCTATTAAATTTATAGAAACAAAGACTAACTACACCACTAAACGAAAAATAGAAAAATTTTAAATAATGTTTTACTATGTACCACAGGAGGTACTTTGCTCCGACAAGCCCAAAAACCATTAGGGACACTTATTTTTTAATTAAATGATTCGTTCCCATAAATGTTCATAGAAGGTAAACACTATAGTGTTTGAAATTTTATTCATAATTTATCATTTTATATTCATAGTTGGATAAGGGTGTAGGGGTTATAAAATTAATAACACAATTTTATTTTAAAAATTAGTTTATTAATTTATGTAATAAACAAGTTTTTTAGACTAATCCTATGATAAGTATTTACACTCATTATTTATTCTTAAAACTAAAATGTAAATAAGTACAGTACACTTCAAACAATAAAAATTATTTTAACCTAGGTGATCAAAATCTACATTAAAATGTTTAATGAATGAAAAAATGACATTTGATTTTTAGTAATCCCGTGGAAGAGGGTTCAGTTAAAAGTGATTAAAAAACCAATGCATAAGTAATGTAATAAATAATGATGTTTATTTCCAATGTGGAACTTCCTGTTATTAATTTGCATTTCCCACGTTTTTGGGTTAGTAATAATTAAATTTGAAAATATTAAACGAAATCTAGCCTTTAGGTATGCATATTAATTAGGTCGATACTGAAATGTTTAAAAAGAAAAAGTAGCCTATGCACTGCTGTGATGGCAAAATGTAATTTGCCACCCACACAAGTAAAATGTATAAAACTATCAAAAGGTATAAAATGTTTTAATCATATAAGGTTTGTTCCAAAATGTTCCGAAAGTGTTACTGTAAAAAATATTTAGAATCATCACACGACCACTTCTAAGTTGTTTTCCTCTTATTTTGATGTTTTTCACAAAGTGGGTATTAAGTTTGCATATGAACAGAAAATCCTAATACCGGAACTTGGACTTTATTACGAAACGGCTTCTAAATTGTTGTTCACGTAGTTATGATGTTTGTTTACTTGGCTTTCGAATTAAGACCTGTGCTGTCACAGCTGGGACTGGAACTTGAACTTTGTGTATCACGGCTTCCATGTTGTTGTGAACTTAATGAATATTTGTTCGTTTGTTCCAATGAGGTTAAAGTACATTTAGAGTGATAGAAACATGGTTTTTTGCCCCCTGTTGATTTGCGTCATTTTACCCACGATTCCCACTGTTATCTTTGGTTACCAGTAAAGCGGTTCTGATTGGTCGCTATAAAAGCTTAAAAAATTACATATTATACGAAAAAAAATCAAATGCTATACGCTTAAAACATCGAATTTGCAACAATAAAATAATGTGGATGAGATTTGTTAAGTTTATTTTGCAATGTCTTCTTTCCATTTACTGGTCTTTGATTAATCTTTTGAAATTAGTTACCATAGAAACGATGGACAGGTATGGGTAAAATGACAGAAAGCATGACCAGTCCTGTGTTTACTGGTACACACAGGACTGGTTACCACCAAAACAACGGGAATCGTGCGTAAAATGGCGCCAATTAACATGGAGAAATGTCCCTATCTTTGTAGCATTCTACATCTGGTTCAACCTCAAGTAGTTGTCTAGTTGTTCATGTAAATGATCCAAAGTTTGCAAATGAAAGGAAACGGGAAGGCGTGCTTCTGAAAAGGCCTCTAATAAACCACGGCTAGTACGTTGTTGTCCGCGTAGTAGTTGTGTTTGTTCATGTAATGGTAATGGATTCGAATTTGCAACTATAGTAAACGGAACACCTGATACTAAAACTTGCCTCTAATACACCGTGGCTTCTACGTTGTTGTCTATGTAGTTTTCATGTTCGTTCACTTAGTGGATCCAAAGTAAAAACGGTAAAAACTTCAACGAATCATTCCACTATGGCTCCAACATTGTCCGAGAAATTGTTGTGTTTGTTCGCGCAGTGGATCCGGAGGTTGCCCTTGAGTTTGCTCCTGTACGGGCACAGCTGACACTGGAACTTGGCCTCCTTGCCGCACTCGTGCTTCCTGTGCTGATACAGGCCGGAGGGGTAGGTGTATCTCCTGCCGCAGTCCACGCACACGTGGCACTTCTTCAACGACTCACCTGCGTGGAACATGTTACGTATGTATTAAAATGTTATGTAATATAGTCATGTTAGTACTAATTTTTACAATAAACTTCAATCCCCTACAAGAGAAAACTTCTTAAGTCAATAAAATCGGGAATAAAATTATAACAATGCATAGGGCCTAAACGTAATATAAAATTGCCTTTTACAATGTTTTGGTTCCTCTTGAAATTTTACCATCAAAAAAATGTTAAAGCAAAACAAATTTATAAAATATCAATGATTTGATTGATTATGGACTATATTTTCTTTGAGAAATACAAGTAAGGTTCTTTTAAAAGGTTTACCTTAAATTATTTCAGGGATTTTATTGATAATCGAATAGTTCAGTTCATGATTATTAATCATTGCGACTATCGCAAGAGTCGCTCCAGGGACAACGCACCTTAACTTAAACTACTAAAACGAGCTCCAGGTGGATAGTGTGTTAACACTGCTGTGCTGAATATCAGTTAAACATGTCAATCGCTAGACTATGGATAACCAGGATGACAGTGCAAAAGTAGGATATAAAATTAAAACACCAAGAGTAAAAATAAACTATTTATATTTGACTGCTAGTAGTGCTTGATGTAGTGTGTGCGGAGGGTGTCCATGCGGCTGGCGCGGTAGGGGCACATGTGGCACTGGAACTGCGCCGACTTGCCGCACTCGTGCTTGCGGTGCTGGTACAGCCCCGAGCGGTACGAGTAGCGCCTGCCGCAGTCGCACACGAACTGCCCGCGCGGCCGCCCGCCCGCCCCTGTACCGGCAGACGGGTTAGTCACCATGTCAAGCCTCAAACCTTTCGACCCAAACATCACCCAAATATTCCTTTAGTTGAAACAAACCAAAATTATAATATAATGTATAGTAGTTATATCTTGTTTAATTGTCAGTCTGTCTATAGATGTGTAACCTGTATTTTCAATAAATTTTCATCTCCGATTTTGGTAAAAATTTCCATTTGAAAATGCGCATGTTGTTTACGTTAGCTAGTTAGGTCCAACACTGTAAATAAAATAAAAAAATATATATTACTTCAGATAGTAAAAGACAGCCTTTTAAAATTTTCAAAGTAACTATCTCAAAAACAATATACTGTAGGCCTAAAAAATCACAATAAATTTTTATTAACTTTCGGCAAGAGATTTCTATAATTATTTACTTTCAATCAAATGATCTTGTTCGCAATGTGAGTCATAATACAATTACTTTTCGTAAGTCAATAATTGAAAGTGTTATTTTAAATACTTGAAAATTGAATTTGTTAATTTTAGAATTATTGGTGAAAATCCAATATTTATTTGCCAAAAATTAATTAATAACATTGCTAATTCGTAATTTTTAATTAATACTTCAACAAATAAAATCATGATAAAATCATTAATAATAAAATTCAAATAGTGAACAATAAATTTTGTTACAGGGCTATGTGTATGTATGGAAATAAAAGCAGGTTACAAAGCTATTTAGAAAGATTTTAGTTTGTTATTATTTTAATAAAATAAAATTCCTTATTTTGTTATATAGTAATTAACAATACGAATATTTAAAATAAATAAACTATCTACTACATTAAAGGGAACTACCATTACTTTATTGTACAATATGCCATTCGTTAACAAGAAATAAATTTAAATCAAAAATATATAAATATAAGAAATAAATATAAATGATTATTTTGTAAATATATAATGGTCTTCTTGCTTTACATATCCTTGTACAATACCTTATAAAATAACTGTAAATCTAATTTACCACAACCAAATTAATTTTAAATTTACTTAGTCTTTTAGTCTCGAATAAAAACTAACGTAATTATTTTTCTGTTGATACAAAAGCAATCTAATATATTTTTATAATTGCTTTAAAAGTAAAACGTCATGTTATATTTACAGTAATGAATTAATATAATGAAAATATAAATAAATTAACCGCAATAATCTATATAAGTATTAAACAAAAAACTAGAACAATAAATGAATGAAAAAATATTATCCATAATATCAATGTGAATACTTTTCGTTTCTAACACAAAATATCGTTTTAGTTTGAAAAAAATTGTAATTTTATTATCAAGCGTAATGATTATATCAAACACACATTTAAATCACTTCTTATAACACACATTTAAATATATATAAAAAAAAATAAAAACTTCTAGTGTATATAGAACATTTTGTTCCGTTATATAAAAATATCCAACACCCATCCGCTATGCAAAGGAAGATATAAACTAACTGCGTTCTTGGGAACGCACCAGTCTCCATTGTTGGAGCTGCGAAATTATCAGGGTTGCCAATCGAACTCTTGTAAAAATATCGTATACATAGTTTTCATCCTAATTGTTGGTAAATATAATAATATAGATTGGCAATATAGGGGTATTCAAAGTTGGCGGTCGTTAACAGTTTTTAAGCACCCTCGATCAGTTCCAGGTTTCATGGCTGCCAACGGTTCACCGCTACACCGCGACAGCGCCGTGCTTGACTGATTGGTGTTTCTTGAGCGTGTCCCTGCGCCGCGTCTTGAAAGAGCACAGGTCGCACGTGAAGAACACATCATTGGAACACTCGTACTTCTGGTGGCGCTGGAGCCCCTTCTTGTACTTGTAACTCCTCAGGCACACCTCGCAGACGAACCCGAACACCTCGCCATCTGGAGGGTTGGAAGAAACGGTTATTGAGTGATGACAAGAAATGATATTGCCCTCATTGCGACTTCCTAAGTGGTTGAATGTTATATTTCAAGTGGTTTGTTAAAGTCAAAACTGTCTAAGCAAATGTCTATAACTCAGGAGACAAGTAAAGCTCATTACTGATTCTTAAGTAGAAACCACTACGATTACTAACTAAAATTGAGAATATTCACAATCATCATCTTGTACATGATAATTATGTCGCTGATGGTATTTAGTTGGTTGCGAAAGGTTACGATCAGTATAACATTATGGTATATTTGTCTGTAATTTCCAAATAAAATAAATAACCTAACAATAGACAAATTTTGTAAACGTTTATAAAATGTACTTAATTTGAGGTAATTATTGTTATTGTTACAAGGGGTTACAATATACCTTATATTTATCGTCCGCAATCCTTAGGTCGCTGCAATGGCGACTGGTTTCGACACTCAATGAGATGAAGCCCAATAACGTGAAATTTCACTCCAAAGAGGTCGACAAATATTTTAAAAACACAACACCCAATAGTTGTGTTATTAAACTATTTGCCGACCTCTTTGGAGTGAATATTTCACGTTTGTAGGCTTGAGAATGGCGAACTCATTGAGTGTCAAAACGGGTCGCCACTGCATAACGACGTAAGGATTGCGGACGTCGAATAAGGGCATTGTAACCTCATGTAACAAGTTTCAAAAGCAATCCGGAGGCAAATAACAAAAATAAAACTAACTGTTATATAGTGATGAACATCCAAAGACAAATGAAATAAAACACTGTAATGTCGATTACAATTAATTTTAATATTAATTTATTGGCACATCGATATAAAATATACAGTTCACCTTTTTCTTGACTAGAAAATACAACTTGTAAAATCCTCATACTGTTAAAAAAAACCTTACTTACGATGTTTTATTTAATAATAACATTATTTTATTATTATGTTGTAATAAATAATACAATGTAATTAACTTACTCAGCAATAATACAGTATTTAAAATAAATATAAACTCTTTTGTAACATTATCTAGAAATTCTAATTATTTCTAAAATGGTCATACAATATTTTGGTGAAACCGTGTTGTGAAACCATACTATAACTCAATTTATCTATCAAAGGGTTGGAATAAAAATAGTTGAATCAATAACGTGTTTCAGATTCATTCGGTTTGTATCACGGATACTTTATGACAAATTGTGACACTGGCATTTCCTTAAACTTGGTTTTATCATTTGCAAATAAAACTCACTTTGACAGAAAAAAATCAAGGATGAATAAAAACTTTAAAGTAATAACCAATAAAACAAAAATCTGAAATTCATATAAATCAGAGCAAGTTAATTTCTTTTGTGCGTAAAGTGCGTGATTTAAGCACTAAAAAATACTTAATACTTAAAATAGCAATATAGTGATATTCAAAGTTGGCGGTCGTTAACAGTTTTTAAGCACCCTCGGTCAGTTCCAGGTATAGGTTCAAAATAATAAATTAAAGTCTGCGTAATTTTAATTCGATTGTTTCAAAATACGAACATGTAATAAATAAAACTATACCGTTTGACAACTTGACAATTTCTGTATTATTAAGATTGAAAACTATGTCTTTGTATCAGGAATTGTACACGTTTTAACTGAATTAGACGATGTTTCTTAATTGTATTGGCCCATTTACTTCATGAGTTACAACTGAATCAATTTACTGAGTTCAGTTATGAATTGAACAAACCGTTAGTATAGGATATGTAACCAACGAAAAAGGGTAACAAATTGACCCACTACAAAAATAATTCTATAATTATTACTAATTGTTTTTAAAACATGTAGTAGAAAAAAAATCACAGAAAATATACTGTACATTTTAATTTTTAGAAACTAAATAGTAAATAAATATTTTTAATGATTCAATAAACATCACAGATTCCACCGGTTCGACTTCATTACAAAACTTTCTTTATTCATCTGAATAAGTGAAAAAAAGCAAATGAGTAAAAAATATTATTGGCCATCTCGATTTTGAATTTGATAGAGTAAACTATCGTAAGGATTGCCACGACCGACCAGACTCCCTAGGAACGACTCCGAGGCGGAGTTCTTCACGTAGTTCATCTCCTTCTGCGTGAGTGTGACCAGTGGGTTGACCTCCGCATCCTCCACGCCCGCGACCTCCTCGACCCCGTGCCTCGCCAGCAGGTGGTCCCTCAGCTTGTACCTCCGGGAAACGCTGAAATCGCACAGTGCGCACTTGAAGCTGTTCTTGAACCTTCCGCACTCCAGCTGGCGATGCCGGTTCAGCGTCTTCTTGTACTTGTAGCAGCGGCCGCAGTCCACGCACATGTACTCTGCAAAATAGCGACGATGAAGATCTGCAAGTTGGCAGTCAAAAGTGGACTCCTGATGATTGGTTATTCAGAGCTTAGACTCTTCAAAAAGATAAAAACTTATAAATAGTGTTTTTAGGTCAATATACGATTATCAATGCTTAATGATAATCAGAATTGTTTCATGGCGATAGAAATTTCAATTTTATTTTATTTTTACATGAGTTTGAGCAAAATTAAAGTTTATTGTTTTTAATGCTAGTTGTATAAATAAAAACTCTTCTTTCACTGGCTCTAACATGAAATAGGTTAATTTCCTTCGTGTTTCCATAAAACCGTGAATACACTCGTGAAAATAATTTTATCCAATAAATTTATACACTAAGTGACTTGTTTGTAGGTTACAAAAACACAAAATTTAAACAATCATTTATATTGATATAAAATCTAATAATACACACAGAAACATAAATGAAAGAAATTTTTTCACTATACAACTAACAGAACAAATTAAAGTATACTTGATATCACAGATCAACAAAGAAAACTATTTAACGATGAAAGCAGCATTTTAATTAATAATTCGTAATGTATGCCTACTGTAGATTAAGACGTTAGGAACCTTTAAGTAAAACAAATGAAAACATTTCTTGAGTAATTAATTAAAACTTAAAACAATTAATTGAACACTTTCATTGTGGCACATTTGGAATGCTTTTGAAATGCCCTGACAAAATGTAACCTACTTTAATTACAAGAAATGAAAAATACAGAAAAACGTTAGGAAAAAGAGTTTTAAAAATTCAAATGAGAGCTATTAGTTTTTATCACAATCCTTAAACACAGTTTTTAGATCGTTGTCATGTTGAACAGCTGATTCCAGCCGGTGAGCTCGACCGGAAGGTTCGCCCCGCCGACCGGGACGCCATGTTTGGTGGCCACGTGGCTCCGTAGATTTTCCCGCCGTTTCGCTTTGTGTGGGCAGAACGAGCATTGAAACATGGCTTCCTTCCCGCACTCGTATTTCTTATGCTGCACCAGCCCGTGCTTGTACTTGTAGGACCGACTGCACAAGTCACAACTGTAGGCTCCTCCTATTTGGCTTCCAGTTGAATTGTCGTGTTTGGACGAAGCTGAGAAATCAAAGTACAATGTTAATTACATACTGATAGTATTTGTTTATGTTTACTTTTAATTCGATAGATCTTTTTCAATTAAGGCAACTAAAATCACACTGTTCCAATCCACATGACTATTAAATAATTAAAACTTTGTGAAGTATTCATTCTCATTATGTATAAGGGTATGAAAAATGTGTGTACTTGGTTGTAGGTTACGAGTAAGTAACACGTTTTTGTATCTTAGCATTCACTATGTTTTTCTATATAGAAAAATTATGTATTTTAGAGAGTGTATTTGCTACAAATGATGATAATATAGAAAGAACAATACTGTCCAGGGGGTTCAAAGTTGTAAGTATAGTGTACAATAATACGTTTCAACTCCCCTTAAGAATCAAATCTCCAGGAATCAAATTCAATCAAATACTTGCCAGAATATTGTGTGTAACGGAAGCTGCAGCTAAAAACTCCTCCCCGGTATGTATTGAAGGCACGAATGCAATAACACGGTGAGGCAATAACATTTTTACTTGTCCAAAAAGATACAAATCATGAGATTTTACCTAGCCAGTACAGAATTAAGTCTGTCATAGCTCATGCGCTGGCAGGTTACTCGATAATATTTTGATTACTGCCAAAGATGTAAAAAAATAAGATTTCACATGTCCAGAATAAAATAAGACATTTTTTAGAATATTTTAGTACAACAATTCTTTTATTGCTTACAGAATTACAAAAATAAACTTCCACGTCCAATTTCTAAACGTGCTAATGGAACGTCATGAGGTCCGCGTGTTTGGAGAACATGTGCGTCTTGAGGTTGATCTTCTGCTTGGCGCGGTGCGGGCAGTGCGGGCAGCGGAACATGGGCTCCTTGCCGCACTCGAAGCGCTGGTGTTCCACTAGCTTGTGCTTGTACTTGTAGGCGCGCTGGCACTGCCCGCAGACGAACTTCTGAAGAGCGTCTGAATACTGCACCGCGGCCCCGGGCGAGCCTGCAACGGCGACCGGGGTTTAGCTGGGGTCTAACGTCGTTACATTGGTTTTATCGGTACTTAGATTTGTTTTCCCCTTTAAAATAATTTAGAAGGTTTCACCGTTCAAATCAATAAAATATCATTGACATATGTAGGTTTTGATGAATAATTTTCCACAGTTCATTCAAGGAAAATGTTTGAATGTTGCAAATCAAGCAGGGATTTGGATACACTAGAACTATTATGCATAAAAAATTCAAAAAAATCTTTCGTTCGAAAATTAGTTCATTTCGTTAATAGTTCATTTATTTAAATGTGTCATCATAAGTATCAGCATTGTAATATAAACAGCATACCGGTAAATGTTAATAAATAATCGAAAACATTACCTGACCAATAGTATATCTATTAATTGTATATCAAAGAAATCATAGCAGTAATAAAGTTGAAACAAATAAAACTAATATGAACAAAATACTTTTTGAAGTCTCGAGTTTTTAATTAAACTCTGTAGGCCTACCTGGTGTTGAAATATTAATAACATAAAACATGAGTGACCTACTTATCTTAAAGACTTGAAGTTTGCACCACAATGATAGGAAGATAAGTCCTAATAGTTAAACCAAACGATAAAGGGCATCTCGTTACCCATATCCATTAAATTTTGCTAAGACAAGTGGAACTTTTGACACATTTCATTTGGATCAAGTCATTTGGGTTAAGATCGATTTCAGTTTTCCATCATAAGATTTACAATGTTCCAATGAAAATAATCCTTCTCAACGGTAGTATAGTTAAAAATTTAATACTGAACAGTTATTATAATCTGAACAAACAAGACACGATAACATCGTAATGTCACACTTTTAAGTTACAAAGGTTTCGTTCAAAAATGTATAAACCAAAAGTTTGATATGTTCCAACTTTAACACATGTTCAGTCGCCTCCGGAACGATCTTTCCCGCGCATCTGGACCGCATGCTTCAGAACCATGTGGGTCCGCAGGTTGCTCTTCTGCTTCGCCCTGTGGGGACAGAACTGGCACTGGAACATGGGCTCCTTGCCGCACTCGAACCGCTGGTGGTGGACCAGCGACTGCTTGTACTTGTAGCTCCGGCCGCACGTGTCACACCCGAACTTCAGGGGATTTAAACAGGGCTCAGCATCTGGAAACAGGGCAGCTTCAGTGATGACAGCCTTGATGTGGACTTGGGTGGTGGAATTGGAAGTCAAAAAGGGAGAGTATGGGAAGAAGGGAAGTGAAGTTATAGGAACGTGAGTATAAAATATAAAATACCAACTGGTAAGTGGATGACAGTTGATTGCTGGAGTTCAATTTGTTGCTAATTTTTGAAAATGCCCTAATAACCGGAAGAGGCAATAGTTAAAAATATTTTTTCCGCCCTACTGTCAATATTATTGATCCGATGTATTGTATAGCCTACGTTAATAAATTTGTTCCTATGATAAATTTATTGCCTCAATATTGTTGTAAATTCAATTGCTTTATCACATAATTTATGTTGCAATCTAAAATTTGTAACCATTAATCTTAGCGATAGAGTTGTAACTTTCATCCTGATATTAAATGTTTGTGTTTCATATCACAGCTCTGATGTGGAGCTGTAGTAAGCCTACTGAGGCAATTTTTGGTAAATTTTTATATAATACACAAACTATAACTTAAAGGCGAAAAATACTTTAAATGATGCAAGACAATTTTTATTTTGTGACGGCGATGAAATATACCGGTTTTATATTACAGGAAATATTACTGATATTTATGAAAAATATCACGTTTGATGCAAAAATTATACGCATCAAGTAATTGAATAGACCTAATGATGATAAAAATTAACATTTTGATGTTTAAATAAACATCAAATGTTGTGTTATATGTACAATAAAGGTGTATTACAATAATGAATAGCTGTTTTTCTACATATGAAATGTGTTCGATTTCATATGTAGAAATATATCTGACTATTTCTACTATTATCTGATACCCCCCGATATCAGACTCTTTAGCCATTCCAATCAAGGCTCGGTCCCGTCATGGTCGGATATGGGAAGTAGGCCTATTACAGTGTTTAAAAATTTTGACGCTAAATCAAATCTGATTTAAGTGAAACCAAGGCAGATAAAAAACTATTACATCAATAAATGAGGTTATTGACTTTACGTTCCCAGAAGGAAAAGTTAAAACTAGGATTCGAGGAGGTAGGAAATACGTTTTACTCACACAGTGTGTTGCAAACTGCAATGACGTAGATTTATTCATTAATCAAACAAACACGTCAGAAATTTTTCAACAAAATCTACTGATGACATTAACTTTTTAAACAAACAAAAGTAAAAATATTGGATATCAATAAGGATTACAGTTATGTTTATAAGAATACATACAATATGTTATTCATTATTTATAAACAATAAAACTTGGTTTGGAATAGGTCTATTCGACCTTTTTACATAATTAAATAACGGAAAAAATCAAAAATCTAAAACAAATTTCCGTAAAACTAAATTAAAAATTAACTTAACGGTGTCAATTATAAATTTTCATAATGTTAAATTCACAAATCATGGTCAGAGAGATGTTTCTTAGGAAGTCTTCGGCTTTTCATTTCACAGCAGTTCTTTCTTCTTTCGGTTCTCTGAAACATAAGAATAATTATTTGTAATCATACAATAATACATACAGAACTTCTAAGTATGATTTAAAAGCTATGAATTGTACGTTGTTTACAAAATTTTACGCAGAACCCCTTTCAAGTCAAAACAAACGTGTAAACTGACACACAGTACACTTATAAAAACAGTCGTCATTAGTACTTTTTAACCGTTACAGTATACAGTTTTATTTTCTTTACAAAACACTGATGACATCATTCAGGAGGGGTTTGCCGGATTAAGATAAAAGCATGTATTATCATCAAGTTTAAGCATTATAAATAAAATGGGTCCCGAAAGGCTGCATTACAGTTGTTGTTTCAAAGTACTGTATAACTTTAACTGATTACCAAAGACAGCAATTTCAATAATTTCTTCTTTTGTGTTTGTAGAATGAAAGAAATATCTTGTTTAATACTTTAATGCATTAAAAAGGTAGAGGAAAATATTGTATTAGCCATTATAAACTTGGTATTATAAATATGATTTAAAAAATAAATGAAAAGGTATTTATGAGGACTTACGTGAGAGGATCAAACTTCTTCTCCTCCCTTCAGCGTTTTTCAACCAATTTCTTACTACAAACTCCATTTCTTGGTCGGTCGCTGTAGTCGTATTCTTATTTTCTCTAACCACACCTGCAAATGCCAATAAAATATTTTATTTTGTATCAGTTCCAACACAGTTAAACATAATTTAGATTCTCAAAAGTACACGGGCTATTAAATATTTCATATTGTTTGTCAAACACTGCATGAACCACTTTCAAACATAGCTTTTTTCGCTTAAGTTTAATTTGGAGACTTTTTCAAACTTTAGCCGTTAATGTGGTGGTATTTTTTTACGGAGGAGCATTTTTCACTGATCTCAAAATACAGCGGGTAGATTAACTTTGTAAAAGGCTTAAATTGTAATTTTTAAGATTGGCCTTAAGAGTTGCAATTTTTGTAACAAAATATGAGTAAAGTGTGCAAATATTGGCAATTATTTAACAGCTATTACCTCTATTTATTGTGAAGTTGGTTGCTGGGTAAGCTTGATAGCCTGATTACCTTCACACTATAACTACAGTGATATAAAACTGACTAGCAACGCTCGGTCAACGCGAACTATTCTACTTTATTCAATAAAACAACGAAAAAATATAAATAATTTTAAAAAACCTATAGTAAAAAAAGTATTGAGTTGAAGACAGAAGCATATCAGGAACGTATAAAAAAAGGTATTTTGTAAAGTTTTAATTAAATACTTATTGTCAGATACGAATTCCGTAAATAACAAACAATGTAAAAAGTAATTCAAGTAAAAGCACATAAATTAATGAGACTAATTTGTAGGATAACGAATACCTCATAAAAACATTAGGTATTCTTGTATTAAACCATACTCGTATTTTGGCCAGATCAATTATACCTGTGTGGACTAGTTCAAGAATTTAAGCAACCCTCAAATAAAAAAAAAGTTATCTAAAATAACTTAAACCGAACACAACTAATTTTCACACAAAATAAGTATTTTCTTTAGGTGGGCTACTATTAAACTATTGCTTATGAATAACCCCCCCCCCCCTCCACTTACAGAATATGAGGTCCTTGAGCTGCAGGGGGGCGAAGACTCGCTTGCCCTTCTTCCCCAGCCAGCTGAACTCGGACGCCGCCTCATTGGTCATCAGCAGCCGCAGGATCCGCGTGGTCACCTCCTGCACGTGGCGGCCACCTGACATGGCCAGCAGCTGCTTCTGTAGAATTTAAGTATAAGTTAGGTCACCAGCAGAGGCAGGATCCGCGTGGTCACCTCCTGCACGTGGCGGCCACCTGACATGGCCAGCAGCTGCTTCTGTAGAATTTAAGTATAAGTTAGGTCACCAGCAGAGGCAGGATCCGCGTGGTCACCTCCTGCACGTGGCGGCCACCTGACATGGCCAGCAGCTGCTTCTGTAGAATTTAAGTATAAGTTAGGTCACCAGCAGAGGCAGGATCCGCGTGGTCACCTCCTGCACGTGGCGGCCACCTGACATGGCCAGCAGCTGCTTCTGTAGAATTTAAGTATAAGTTAGGTCACCAGCAGAGGCAGGATCCGCGTGGTCACCTCCTGCACGTGGTGGCCACCTGACATGGCCAGCAGCTGCTTCTGTAGAATTTAAGTATAAGTTAGGTCACCAGCAGAGGCAGGATCCGCGTGGTCACCTCCTGCACGTGGCGGCCACCTGACATGGCCAGCAGCTGCTTCTGTAGAATTTAAGTATAAGTTAGGTCACCAGCAGAGGCAGGATCCGCGTGGTCACCTCCTGCACGTGGCGGCCACCTGACATGGCCAGCAGCTGCTTCTGTAGAATTTAAGTATAAGTTAGGTCACCAGCAGAGGCAGGATCCGCGTGGTCACCTCCTGCACGTGGCGGCCACCTGACATGGCCAGCAGCTGCTTCTGTAGAATTTAAGTATAAGTTAGGTCACCAGCAGAGGCAGGATCCGCGTGGTCACCTCCTGCACGTGGCGGCCACCGGACATGGCCAGCAGCTGCTTCTGTAGAATTTAAGTATAAGTTAGGTCACCAGCAGAGGCAGGATCCGCGTGGTCACCTCCTGCACGTGGCGGCCACCCGACATGGCCAGCAGCTGCTTCTGTAGAATTTAAGTATAAGTTAGGTCACCAGCAGAGGCAGGATCCGCGTGGTCACCTCCTGCACGTGGCGGCCACCCGACATGGCCAGCAGCTGCTTCTGTAGAAAATAGGTATAAGTTAGGCAATCAGCAGCTGCAGGATCCGCGTGGTCACCTCCTGCACGTGGCGGCCACCCGACATGGCCAGCAGCTGCTTCTGTAGAAAATAGGTATAAGTTAGGCAATCAGCAGCTGCAGGATCCGCGTGGTCACCTCCTGCACGTGGTGGCCACCCGACATGGCCAGCAGCTGCTTCTGTAGAAAATAGGTATAAGTTAGGCAATCAGCAGCTGCAGGATCCGCGTGGTCACCTCCTGCACGTGGCGGCCACCCGACATGGCCAGCAGCTGCTTCTGTAGAAAATAGGTATAAGTTAGGCAATCAGCAGCTGCAGGATCCGCGTGGTCACCTCCTGCACGTGGCGGCCACCCGACATGGCCAGCAGCTGCTTCTGTAGAAAATAGGTATAAGTTAGGCAATCAGCAGCTGCAGGATCCGCGTGGTCACCTCCTGCACGTGGCGGCCACCCGACATGGCCAGCAGCTGCTTCTGTAGAATTTAAGTATAAGTTAGGCCACCAGCAGCCGCAGCTGCAGGATCCGCGTGGTGACATCCTGCAAGTTTCGGCCGCAAGTCATGGCCAGCGGCTTCATCTGTAGAAAATGGCTTTAAGCTAGACCAGTATTAGCTGCAGAATCCGGGTTGTCACTTCCTGCAAGTGGCGGCCACCAGACACCGCCAGCAGCTGCTTCTGTAGAACTAGGCAACAAGTCAGCAGCAGAAGATTGCAATATTTTGAATTGATTAACAATATTTTAAAGTCTAATTTTGGTACAAAATTTATGAAGAAATCCTTATTTAAAAGCCAGTCTGCAAGAAAATATTTAAGACTCTTTTACATATCATGCAATAGGAGTGGCCTACCGAGCCGGAAATCTAATTCTGTATTATGACACGAGCGATAATCTCTAATCTCTTAGCTGTAGCTATTCCGAAAATATATTTAACAAACAGAATAATTGTTTACCCAATCACAATCCATCACTTTGATAATAGAATATTGCATTTAAGTTTTATAACAAATTAATGTGTATTTATTTTTAGTTACGCACATAGGCCTACTCCAACGAATATTTCTACGAAAACTCACCAAGTGTTCAAAGTTTTCTTTTTCCTTCAGCAAATTCTCTAGTTCGTCCACTTTTTCCACTGACGTTAAAGGCAGCATATTTCCCAGTTCTGATGGACTTTTAATCGAGATACACTTCTTACGATTGACACTTTGGTTCAAGGAATTGACATCCTTCACTTTGATACGATTCCCATTTGTGAGCTTATCCTTGGTGAGTGACTTGCCGAACGTCTCGTCCACAGTCACATTGGATCCTTTTGTTACCTCATCGAATATCAAATTGGTCTTCAAATCGATGTGTTCCACGGAATTTTTTATTATGCTCAATTCCTTCAAAATTCGTTCCACATTAGGGAATGACGCTGAAAAAAGAATATAATTTAGAACACATTTTTTTGATATAGTAACAATTGATTAAAATAATATAAAACTAGACAATTGCTCAACAGCATAGCCTAGGATTAGTACATTAATACATCAAATGAAGAAACGAAAAATGAACTAACGTAAAGAGCTTAACCGAAAAAATAGTAAATACAGTAGCGGCCACGAAATCAGGCGGGTGACTGAAAACGTGATGTTGTCACGTGGGGCTAAGGAAAGATAAAGTTGAAAACTGCGTAGCCTACTTAGATGCATAAACTGGAAACACTGAGCATCCAGCGTTGCGTAGACCATACGTTGAGTGTACACTCTATAAAAATTCTCAAAATCAGTGTAATCTACAAAAACATAGATAACGTTGACGTAAATAAAAAACTAATTACTACAGTAATAATTAATTAATAATAATAAATAATTAAATTACCAACCACTGGCAATTTGGCAACGTTGGAAAGTCATTCACCCACCTGATTATGTGGCCGCGACTATAGATTCTTTACTCTAGAGTCATTTATTTGGTGGATAAACAAAAGGTGGTATCATATGGTGTGGAGAGAAATGTGGATGTAAATTTAACAGTTAAAATTAGATGTAGGCTAAATAAAACGGGAATTTCTAATTTAAAATAATTTTCTTCAAATAAAAAGGCTAAACGTTCTAAATATTGTTTTAGTACGCCAGTGTAAAAATGGAGAGCATCCAGAATTCCTTGCCTTACTAGTTTTAATTGAATTGAGGAAATAAATCCTCACAGGAATTGAGTGATTTAAATGGAACATTCAATAAAAAATATTTATTATTGAGATCAAGTAAGTTAACACATTATCACAAATTCTGACTAGACGTAAAAGCTACTGGAGCTTCTGGCCTGAAGGTGCCTGATGGTCACGTGAGCTTTGAGGTTATTCTTCTTCTTCGCCCTGTAGGGACAAAACCCACAGCTGAAGCTTGGCTCCTTGTTGCACTCATATTTCATGTGTTGGTTTAAACTCCTCTTGTATTTGTACAGCCTTCCGCAGTCTGGACAGCTGAACACTTCCAGTTCTTCTACAGAGGAACAAAAAGATGAATTTTAATTTTTGTGTGTGCCGTTCTGCAACACAGATGATGCTGTTGAATTATATCAAAGTTTCATCCACAAATTTAGAGTTGTAATAAAGTTAATTTAAAAAGTTACAAATAAGTATTTTTTTTAAAATCATGTTTGATGACAACCACAACAAATCAATACTACTTATCGAATTTGTTGTACGTTGGCGCTGAAATTCGCGCATTATAATTCTTACCAAATCATGTATGGCTCAACAGAATTTTTATGAAAAAAGCAAGACCCACAATGCCTTTTGACTTCTTTTATTATGGAACCACAAACTCACGGGATTGTAAAATAACCAATGTATTAAGCAAAATTCGACGTTTTTCAACATCACAAACTTTATTCAATCACAGTCAAACAAACCAGAGGTCTACCGGATGCAGAGCAAATTCCGATGTATCAGCAACATGTGGGACTTCAAATGGTTCTTCTTCTTCGCTCGGTACGAGCAATACGTGCATCCGAACGAAGGCTCCTTTTGACATTCGTACTTCAAGTGTTGATTAAGGTTGCGTTTGTACTTGTAGACCCGGTGGCAAGTAGGGCAAGGAAACAGGCCCGCGCCACTTCTGAAGCCTGAAACTCACTCTTATTCAGTAACAAGCAAAAAAATTGTCTTAGGTGCCAGTTTATCCTTGAATATTTTCAATCTATCACTGACCCTATATACTTATATCCACATCAAAGATTCTGATAGAACCAATTTAATGTTACCGTCAATTCATTTCAAGCAAAGCTTAAAGAACAAGATAAGACATCCTTTTACTGACAATATTATCATTACATGTTTGCAAGAGTTTTGCTTGCTATATAATAAAAAATGTTATATTCCTCATCAGGGTGCAATTCACACTGATCTTGAGGAAACAGATGTGGTTTCTTAGTATTTTAATGTATGGTATATTACGTCAAAAATACTCGCTAATTTGCAAAGAAAACTTTGAATAACAAGAGAAAACTGTTAATTAAAGCTTACTTAACACATCAATTATATGTTTTGTCAATTTTCAAATTCAATACGGTATGTAATAAAAATCACATTAGGAAATATTCGAGTGTAATTTTCAGCGAAATAATATCGGGAGAACAAAAACCAATTAATAAGTGTTATTATTTACTGATATGAAGATCTACAAATAATACACAATGATTCGGAAAATGAGTTTGATGTAAATCATTAACATGTTCAGCCAAATTAGAAAATTGTTGTGTTCAACTTGACATTCATGACAGCAAACTAAGCACGTCTCTGGAGCCGGATGAATGTTTGACAGCGACGTGGGAGTTGAGAGTGTTCTTCTTCTTCGCCTTGTAGGGACAGTGAGGACAGGAGAACATTGGAGGCTTGCCGCACTCGTAGCGTTTGTGTTGCACCAGACTTCGCTTGTACTTGTACGCTCGACCGCAGGCTAAGCAGCAGAAAGGGCCGGGTGTCTCCGCTTCATCTGGAATAGGTATTGTCAGTGGAACAGTTACTTTCACGTAAATGATAATACACTAGTATTTACAATAGGGGAACTGTTATTTTTACGAAAATGTTACACGACTAACTTTTGTGGTTTAATTAATCTCCCAGAGGAGGAAAAATAAATAATATCTTATCAGTTTTTACCAAATATTTGATGTAGGGAAAATTTTTAATCTGTATTTGAAATTAGACCACACAAACATTCGTTAAATTAAAGGCAAATCTTTTGCAGATTTTAATAATTTATTTTTTTATAAGAAACATAATCCATCCATTCAATAAATAACAAACAATCAAAGTAACAGTTGTTGTAAAGTTTTGGTTGGAACACACGATGAAATGTTCCACGTCCTTTTCATGTATGCATAATACAAATACACAGCATGATACAACTATAGATAAGAGGCCAAGAACTCATCCCTGTGCTTAATTAGCATGTGGGTTTTGAGATTGTTTTTCTTCTTCGCTCTGTAAGGACAGAAGGAACAGGGGAACATGGGGTCCTTGCCGCACTCGTACTTCTGGTGTTCTTGCAATCCGTGCTTGTACTTGTAGCGGCGCCCGCACTGACAAATCCATTTCTTGTCTCCTACAGTCTCTACAGCTCCTAGGGAACAAGTTGGAATAAGTCTTTAGGAGAAATTACGAAATATTTTTCAAAGGACAAAACTAACAAACGCTTACGACTATCTTACAGTCAGGTAAAATAAAGAGGGTCGAAATTAAATAACCTGATTTCTACAGCTCCAGGTATAAGCATCAAATTTTTATATTTACAAAACATCAAACTATGTGGGGTTTTCATGAAGCATTTCACTTAATTTTTTTTATTAAAAACCATTTTTTAAAAATAATTAACATTGAAACTTTTATAAACAGTATTTATTACTCATACTGTATGTTTTGTGTGTTATGTATAATAATATACGAATACTATTAAGTGTGTCCACTTCACGGAGACGTATAATCCAATCACAGAACTTTTTCAGTTTTAATGGTTATTTTATAGTTATCACTTCCAACGGAAAGAGAAAGGCATTAAACAAAAATAAATTATTCATGATTTTCATCCTGTCAAATCTCCAATAATGAATGTAAATGGTGTGGGTGGAACAAAATTATTATTTTTAAATATTATTTTGGCAATAGGAGCAAAAAGATTTTATTACGATTACTTTTATCGACTTAAATGTATAGGTAGGCAACAATGGAAATACTATACTTTGGTATAACAAATCAAGTAGGTAGTATATTTTAATCTTAGCATAAAGTAAGTGTACTGTATTAAGTTAAACATAAACATCCGCTTTGATATAATATAATTAAAAAAAAATTTCAGTCTTCCAAGTGAAGTAACTTTTAAAAAAATTACTTAAATTTCATAAAAAACTAAAAGAAAGTATAAATTTATTTTTCACTTCATTCAAAAATCGAAAAGCCCATGTTTAAGTCCAATATGTTTCTTGAGGTTTCCCTTTAGTTTAGATCTGTATGGACACTGGGGACATTGGAACTGAGCTTCTTTTCCGCACTCATAATTCTTGTGTTGGATCAAATGCTTCTTGTTTTTGTAACCACGTCCGCATTCACAGAAGAAGTTCCTCGCCGCTCCACTGCCTAGCACTAAACAAACCAAATATTATAGAAGAAAATAATATACAAAACAAAAACAAAATATACTAATGTAATATTTATTGAAAAATAAAAGTGTTAAACATTTAAATTGTATTTTAATTTATACTTATTACTGAAAAAACAACTTTAAAATGCAGAATCAGCAGACAAGTTAGAGATTGGTCAATCTAATAGCCACTAAACAACAAACAACCAAAATACCTGAAACCGTTGAATTGTTATTTGTATTCATAACTTTAAATCTTTTAATCAACAAATTGTGCGGTTATAATTTTGTATACCGTTTATTTTGTTCGGAATCTTTATGAAACATTAAGCATTAAGTAGAAAGAAGAGTAGTGAAATGTAAGTATTGAGAAAAACACTGTCAACAACCTCATTCGTCTTCCCTTGGTTACTCAAGGATTAAACCTAATGTGAAATGCAATAGGGACGATATGATTTGGTGCTGAAGGCCCTAGAACGATTTGAAGTTGAAAGATATTAATTTCTGTATATTTAACTACATTGTTTTTAACATCAAATACTCTATAAATAAATAAGGAAAAATAAAAAAAAACATTTAAAATATAAAAAGTGAAAACTGTTAACTTCAATAGAAACAAACATAACATTAATGGTATACATAAAATATTGTTCTTCGCATACATTACGGTCTTAAATCCTAAGACAAAAAAGGTAAGCAACATTCATGCTACTCCATCATTATCAATCGTTGATCGTCAACACTGCCGGTTGGCAACAATTGACTAAGCTGACCCCATTTTCTTCTCCACCCCTTTCGTCACCTCAGGAAAGAACAATGAACCTAGTGACTAATTGATGGAACCGAAATCTATAAAATCACAGAAACAATAACCCGTAACGTTAAAATCTGGAAATGAACAAACTGCTTGAAAAATTTTCTTCAAACATTGCTGACCGACAATGTTATTGGAGTACTGCTGGTCGAAGAGGTTCTTAATTGGAGTACTGCTGGTCGAAGAGGTTCTTCATTGGAGTACTGCTGGTCGAATAGGTTCTTAATTGGAGTACTGCTGGTCGAAGAGGTTCTGCAGCACGAGGTGGCCGTGCTTGAGGCCGACGTGCTTAGTGAGGTTGCTTTTCAGCTTGGACCGGTGCGGACAGTGGGGACACTGGAACTGGGCCGGCTTGCCGCACTCGTACCGCTGGTGCTCGATCAGGTGGCACTTGTGCTTGTAATTCCTGCCGCAGTGGCAGCCGAACCGCCGGTCTACAACATGTAAACGGAATGTAGGTGGAGAAAATGGAGATTTTGATTTCATAATCATTTGAACTCATTTAATGGTTCAAACAACTCCTAATGTCTTGGGAGTGTCGAGGATTCAACCCGTTATACATCTCGCCTGGAAATTCTACATACATTTAAACCATTACCTTTACGTTAGATATACAACCCGCGAGGTGAAATTGATTAATAACAAAATTAATATTTTTCTTTAGTCAAAACGGCTTTAAATATTTTTAGCGCTTGCTAAATTGTTATTATTGTAAATTTCAATGATAAACTTAGCCTATTTATTTGCCAATACACTAGGATGTTTTTATATTATTTTTTATGATTTTTACATTTTTATAAACAAACACACAAATGATCAAATTTAACTGATTCATCCCTAATTTGAGAAAAAATAAAACACAGTACTTTTAAACGCGGTCTCTAATTGAAGAGAAAGCGTAAAAATGCAATAGTACTTTTAGATATTTGTGACGTTAGGTAGTAATAATAAGGTGAGCAGTTGAAATAACTTTATACTGTATGTTGCGACTTTTAGCAAGACAGATAAAAAATTTTAATGACAGAAAAATACAATTTTTTCTGGAGGACAACGATATGGTTTTAAATATGACTTTTGGTAATAAAATGATTATATTTTAAACTGTCGATGTTTGAGTGCCACGTGTATTTCCAGCGTGCTCTTCCTCTTGGCACGGTACGGGCAGTGCGGGCAGGCGAAGCTAGGCTCGCGGCCGCACTCGTACCGCCGGTGGTACTGCAGGTGGCACTTGTTTTTGTACTTCCGGCCGCACTGGCAGGCATATGGCTTTTCGAGACCATCTGGAAAAACAAAAGTACCTAGAGGAAACGTTCATACAAGGGCCATGAATTGAGTGCGTCGATGAAGGTATGAAGGAATATTGTTTGTGAAATAAGGGGGTAAGGCGTTTCGTTCGTCACGAGGATTGATTTTAACTCGGGCATTTCTATTGATACCTACGTACTTAAATTTATTTGATATTTTTATCAACTATTTGAGTGAGAAAACAAATGAAAACCCAGGGTATATATTTAAACAATTTATTAAAAAATTAGAACCTTCTTCTGGTAACCAAACTTTTATGGTAAAAATAGAGAACTTTGGTATAAAATAAAAATGATATGACTCAATACATAAATAATATTGATAATTTTGTCTTTCTAAGAGTAACAACAGAAATTTACAGTTTTTACACGACCTTTCTACATTTCAATATATACAACTGTTTAATTGACTTTTGACCTATTTGGCCCCGAAGTGTCCGTGCTTGAGCACGAGGTGGGAGTTGAGCGAGCTCCTGCGGTGCGCCTTGTAGGGGCAGAACTGGCAGCCGAACGCCGGCGGTTTGTTGCACTCGTACCGCTTGTGCTGCTGCAGGTGGTACTTGTGCTTGTAGGAGCGACCGCAACCGCACGCGAACTGCTTGGCGCCCTCCTCTGGAAAAGCTGTTAATGACAATCTCGGGGTTAAAGAATGGGATGTAATTTGTTAATTTAGCTTAATTAAGAGTCATCTTCACCCCTGTGCCAGTAGCCCATTGTTGCGCACTCGGCAATGTTAACCATCCGGCTTTTAATGCAAAACATGGTATTTGATTTCCCTGTTTCGGACGCCGTTTTTCAACCAATTTTCTTTAAACTTGGTAAGTGTTTAGTTGAATAGTTATACTATGTCCCTCATACCTCGAAATTTTGAAAATTTAACAAATATTACTTTCTGTAACGTCGCAAAATAGCTCGATTTTTCTTAGTAATATTTCAAAATTTAGTGAAATTTTCAAAATTTCGAGGTATGAGGGACATAGTACAACTATTCAACTAAACACTTACCAAGTTTAAAGAAAATCGGTTGAAAAACGGCGTCCGAAACAGGGGAATCTAATACCATGTTTTGCATTAAAAGCCGTGTAGTTAACATTGCCGACTGCGCAACAATGGGCTACTGGCCCAGGGGTGAAGATGACTCTTAAGGAACTTTGGATATTTATGGAAAACAGATGGGCTTGGTATATCATGGGTTATTTAGTAATTTGTATGATATTGTCTATGCCAATGATGTCTATGTTGACAATAAACATTGTTCTAAGCGATTATTGCACACGAGGATGTAAAACACTGTTGGGAATCGATCATAAATATCTTATACAATGTAGACCTAGTGCTTTTTAACAAACGCAATGACATAATTAGTTTCTAACCTTACTTTTCACCATTAGCCATCCCTACACAAGGACTGAACTAAACGGAAATTCAGCCTAAAAGCACTTTTTATGAAATGAATAATTAGTTTGGGATTACTCCAAAAGTTGTCACGTTATCATTAAGACCAATATTGTATTTATACAAGAATATTTGCCCAGAGTTAGTGCAACAATCAATTGCATCCACATTTTCTTTTCTTAACGATGCAAAATTACCATAAATAGAAAATTCCACACGTTCAGAATCTATAAGTGCTTTAAAATAACTTATAATATGCAAGTATGGTGGATGTTTCGGATTCGTAACTCGAGTATCACTACTAAATGAGTTTAATAAGTGGCTAAAATGAACTAACCAAGTGGCCATTGAACAAGAAATGTGTTATTTTCCAACCGAAACACAGAAAAAGCAAATTTAAATAGGTTTATTCGTTTATATACGTTACTATAAAAACTCTTTTGTGATACTTGATAATTTTATTGTTTTTCTAATCTGGAAATGGCAATATTACATCTGCAATAAAATAAAAAAATTACATTTTTGTATATGAACTCCTATGTAGAAACGGAATTAAGAATGAGTACCTGATATTTTTTTAGTGACACCGTTTCTTTTTTATGTGATATATGTAGAAAGAGGATGAAATGTAAGTAGCTAAAAATTAGTGTTAACACCTCAGAACTGATTTATCACGTATATCTCTCTATCTCACTTTTTAACTAATGGTTTTCAATGTATACACATTTCACTTGTATTTTATATAATTTCTCCTTAATCAATTGTTTATAACAAAACAAAAAGAAGGATTTTTATCTTTGTAGGGATTATTAACTAACACATTTATAAAAAAAATATTTACTTTATATTCAAATCACGAATTTGTATACCACAAACAGTATAAACATTATAGACAAAATATAACACCAAATACCTAAATAAACTAAAACAGGTAACTCCATGTGATTGTCCATATAATAAGTTTTCTAAATAAATAGAAAATATAAATTTTCAAAAAAAAAACAAACACAAAACAAAAATAATCATAACTGTTTCCCATTCCATAAAAAATATTATAAAAATTTAATATAATAACAAAAATATAACAAACTATGAAATATTAGCACAAACTTTAAAAAAGTACAACGTGATATGATACATTACATTGTGCAACCAAATGGTACAAAGTTTAACATTTACTTCTTAAAAGGCACAGTCAATATTAAGTATTTTGACTTTCTCTTATCAAGGATTGTCTTCATACTTTACTGTTAAATGTATATTGGAATGTAATTATTCTTAGTTTTTTACAAGGGTATCACACTTAAACATTAGTCTAAACAGGTACAAAGCATTGATCTCATTAAAACTGCTATTGATATAAAACCTTTGATAAAAGGAGATTTATTGTTCTTGGTTATTGTCCTTATTAGGTATCTTTGAGCTGCAAACAGTTCAGGAAAAATTTATCGAGTAAGTTACCGTACAATGTCTCTAAAATAATTCTAACAATTATTTGTATTTTGAAATGTGTAATATTTTTGGACTAGCACAATACAATTTCTACACAATTTTCACGAGCAGAATGTGTATGGACATTCCTTAAATACTATGAAATGTACCGACATACTAAGCCAAAGGAGACAAAACCAAAATAGAGCCTTTATCGATTAAAGCAAATAACGTACCTCATTCTTTTTATAACGTGTAAAGGTAAATTTGAAACTACTACCAGAGAGATTTAGATATGATTGTCTTCTCCTTATGACATTTAAACACAGGCAAGATAAAAAATACCTTTAATACCTCCTTGAGTATGAACAATTAGAAAAAAATGTACCTTTGGAGTGGTGTTTTAATCAGTTAATTAATAAAATTTTTGCGCATATAAAAAATACGTGTAATTTGTTCGAGAACTAAAATATCAAAAATTTACTTTTATCCTATGTAGGTAAACTACATTTAGATTGATATATTCAATTAATTGTATTCAGTAAATTATAAATTACATCACAGTCAATTGACATAGAGTACGCTGGGTAAGAAAACCTGTGATTTTTTATGACGGATTAGGTTGGAAACTACTATGAATATCCATACAAAACTAATATCTTTAAAAAAGTTTTCATATTTTCAGTTTTTAATTCTTTTGTTAAAAAATAACCCGATTTGTAGGAATGTGAAATTTGTGATTTGACACGGAAATATTAGGAGTAAAAACCATACTTGCTGGCCCAAATAAATATTTGTACAAACTAGTTACTAATGAGAGGTTTTTACCAATCACCAAACAACGTAACTCGTTTAATTCCCTCCAATTAGTTTTAGCCTGTTCTTCAACAGTGCAGTATTAAGATGATAACTCTTTTAGAGTATTTGAAAAATCTAATTATTTTGAAAATAGATTTTCCTTTACCGATAGCCTTTAGTGTTTAAAATTACGCTACGTTTCGGAAGCAAGGATATTACCGTTTTCAACTGAACTACGCTTGCTTGTGAGCAGAGTACTCTAAAAAACGGTTGAATCTCCTTAAATTTCGAAACGTAGTGATATTTCAACACTATAAGCATTGTGCAAGTCCAACGAATTAAAAATAAACCCATAGCTATAAATTTTGAAAACACAAAGACCCTAACCAATCGCGTCTACCGCGCGACCGACATTAACTGTAGTAGGAGGAGGCCGCCTTGGCGCGCGGCAGGGGCGCCAGCTCTAGGCGGTGTTTGGACCGCGCATGCGCCCTCAGGTGCGTCTTGCGCTTCGCCCGGTAGGGGCAGAGCGGGCAGCAGAAGCCCGGCTCCTTCATGCACTCGTACTTCTGGTGGTTGGCCAGCGTCGACTGGTGCTTGTACATGCGGCCGCACACGAGGCACTTGAACATGGGTAGGCCGTCCGCGCCCAGCGTCACCGCCGACGTCAGCAGGGCTTCTGGAAAAACCGCGATGTCAGTGGATAATTCGTGGATCATCACTGGGAGTGTGGTAGGTGAAAAAATAGTAGAATATGGTTTGCTAGACGAGTAAATATATGCGTTGCTAAGTTGCGGTGGGACTTATTTTCTTGGTGAAAATCAGGAACCTTTCTGCGCTACATATGCTCATTCTAGGAAACCGCATATACGCTGTTACAGAATACAACTGTGCTGCTGCTTAGATACGCTTTCGGAACATATCTATTACGCGTCTAGCAAACCACGAGCTGAGCAATATTTTTTCCTTAGCTATTCCAAAAAGTTTGGAAGTTATACTCTAATAATTTAACATTATTAATTTTTCTTTTTTTATCAAATCAAAAAATAAATTAATCTATCTTCTCATTTCTATAAGGGGTTTGTCTGTTACGTCCCTTTTTCTCCCGACCTACTGAACCGATTTTTAAGATTGAGGTTTCATTTTAAAGCTTATAATATAGCGTGTGGACGAATCGTAATCAAAAATGTCATATCTAGATCTCTGTCACTTCATAACCAACATACATGTACTTTAGGTGAGTTTCTCTCATCCAGAATCATAAAAATGCGCAATTTGCGCACGTGCCACCTCGTTACATGTATTAATGTACAAAGATCATTGCTAAAATTGTTTGGACTCAAATCGTTGTTTAAGCATGCAAATAACATATTGTATGAATAAACGTTTTCAAATGAAATTTTTTATTTGCTGGTTTTAAAGTAATCAATTTGTTGGCCTCGAACGGCTTAGCTCAAAATGTAAATCATACTACATTTTCGTCTACAAGTCCTAGTGTAGGGTACAAGGTAAAAAACTAGTTTTAGGCTTAAATAAAGATTTTAGATATAAAAATACCGAAAAATAGAATTTTTATTCCAATAAAAAAATTATGCACATTAAAACAATAACAACATATATAAATCTCTACCAATCTAGGTAAAGTTAACGGAATTTAAAAGTATATACATATTAACATTATAAGTATATTATATTCTTTAACCATAACAATCGAAAATCAAACAATAACCACCTCAATTTTATTGATTGATGATTAAGGTCTTATAAAATAATATGTAGGACACAGTACAGCAATATTGCATCACAAAATCTTAAGGGTGATCTATCTCAATATTAAACATGGAAGGCACAGGTTACACATTTCGAAAACACAAAATTAATAAAATCACCGTATGAAGAAGATGCGGTAAAATATTGACAAAAGTATTAATAATACGAAAATTAATTAATTCATTTTATGAATATAAACATTCTAAATGCTGTCTAAAATAGATAATCTTAAATTGACATTTTCATCATAATATGAATTAAATCAAACCATTTTAACTATTTAATAACAGCCACGATGTAATAACATCACAGTCATTTTATCAAAACATTTTGCAGCCAGGTGCTCATATTTGTAACGAGAGGAAGGGATGGGAGGAGGAACTGGTTAGGATTTTTCAACTTCAAAGATGGCAGCCGGGGACCGTTTTGTGTCTGTCCTCCCTCTTAAAGGTACGTTCAAGGTATTTTATTTGTTTCGACGCTTCAACCACTTCGTTGATCAGTTTTTGTATAACTAGCGGTTACCATGACAAAGTACAAGTCACTACCCCCTCCACTTAGTCTCTCGTCACCCAAATTATCGGAGGCACAGTCTATAAGATTTTTAGGAGACGGTCATAACATTGGATCACATCACGTGTCCCCCCCCCCCCCCCCGAAACCACTAGACATACCAGTAATGGCAATACAGGTGGCATCACCGGCGCTCCAAGCCACCGGCATAATCGTTAATTTTACTGTTGGCACCATGAGGGGGACACCCTAATGCAAGTAGTTTAATAAATGTGTCATGACTATAACAACGATGGGAGCCTACAACAGCCGCTGCTTCTAGTTCCACAGCGCATGTCCCCAAACGTACACATTCCGCAAAAGCTACGGCAGAACCCCCCACCACTTTCCCTTCTGCAACCCAACTATCGGAGCCTACAACAGCTGCTCCTTGTGCTTCCACAGCGTGTGCCCCCTGAGGTGGGTCTTTCGCTTGGCCTTGTAGGGGCAGAAGCTGCAGCAGAACCCCCCACCACTTCCCCTCCTGCAACCCAACTATCGGAGCCTACAACAGCTGCTCCTTGTGCTTCCACACCGTGTACCCCCTGAGATGGGTCTTCCGCTTGGCCTTGTAGGGGCAGAAGCTGCAGCAGAACCCCCCACCACTTCCCCTCCTGCAACCCAACTATCGGAGCCTACAACAGCTGCTCCTTGTGCTTCAACAGCGTGTGCCCCCTGAGGTGGGTCTTCCGCTTGGCCTTGTAGGTTCACAAGCTGCAGCAGAACCCCCCACCACTTCCCCTCCTGAAACCAAACTATCGGAGCCTACAGCAGCTGCTCCTTGTGCTTCCACAGCGTGTGCCCCCTGAGATGGGTCTTCCGCTTGGCCTTGTAGGGGCAGAAGCTGCAGCAGAACTCTCGCTCTCTGTTGCACTCGTAGCGCATGTGGTTGTACAGCGTGGACATGTGGCGATACTTCTTGTAGCAGACCAGACATTGGAACGACTGGCTGCCATCAGGGTTGTCTATAGTCAACCATCTCCTTCCTGGAAAATGGAAGGTTCTTTATGTTCGGCATCACCAATGAAGTTGTTCTACAATATATTTATCATAAACCGAAAATTAGGATTTTAGAAAAGATAGTAGAAATCTGATCTTATGCTTTACTTAGGTTTGGTAACTTATTGTAACTCAGCCAGTTTGTAGCACGAATTCTCAGTATTAAAAAGTAAACAAGATTTAATTACAAATGTTGTATTTGATTTGTAACTACCACAGTTACACAGAAGGTAGTTCTGTATTTACATTGTACCATTTCAAGGTACGAGATACGCTCCGCAGAGACAAAGAAACTTATTTGGTCATATCCACAGAGAATTTTAGGTTTCACTTTTTTATCACTTGTTAACACTGGAACACATACTGTGTATTCGCTCGGTAAAGCCCAGTGAGTGATCTGTCGAATTAGTGATAGTAATTACTGATAGTCTTTCAGTCTTTGGGTCGCGATAGTTATATTTTATTATGTGGAGAGTTAGGCCTGATTATTAATTAGTCCCATGACATCGATACTTTCCTCAGCAAGAAACAACACCTAAGTTTTCCATTAACAACCTCTTTTGCTGTATATATTATTGATTATGTTCATTTTAATTTTTATTGTTTTAATTCCTTTTGTAGAAACCCAAAATAACTTTTTGGTGCCTTAAGTGTGAAGTTGAAACAATTTGTTGTATTCAACTTTGTTTATAAAACCTGCTTGTTTGTTTATAAAAGTTAGCAGTTTTAGTTTGAAGCTGTAAAACATAGTTTACCTATATTATTATGTTAATTAATAATCACATGATTATTTGTATAGCTTCGGACTAAAAAGTTCACCACAATTAATTAAATTTACGTCTAGTCAATTAAATTAGAACTTTTCGAGTTGTAAATTTGTGTTTAATTTTAGTTTTCACACCACTAATTAGGGGCCTATAATGAAATATATTAAGAAAAAATGACAATAATATGCTAGGCTCTCTGGCTGTACCTGTAAGGTGCTGTGAGCCGGCGAAAGGGGGGGGGGGGGGTGCATGTATGAAATTGGGTGGTACGCCAAAAAATTGAAAAGCCTCTGATGGTACGCGGACACAAAAAGGTTGGGAAACACTGCTTAAGAGTTATCTTCACCTTTGGTAGGCTAGTAGCCCATTGTTGCGCAGTCGGCAACGGCTTTTATGCAAAACATGGTATTTTATTCCCCTGTTTCGGACGCCGTTTTTTAACCAATTTTCTTTAAACTTGGTAAGTGTTTAGTTAAATAGTTATATTAGATCCCCCATACCTCAACATTTTTTAAATTTAACAAATATTACTCTCTGTGACGTCACAAAGTAACTCGATTTTCCTTAATTTTAATATATTTTATTGTACTATTGCCATTGATATTCACTCATATATCAGGTATGAGGGATCTAAATCTAACCTCAATGTACAATTAAATATAAAATTTACCAATAAATATAAAAAACCGTCCGAAACAGGGGAATACAGAGGCATGTTTTCATTGTTTTTATAAAGGTGAAGATGACTCAGAAATTTGGTAAAAAGGAGAGGCACAATAAAATCAACCTCTCTGTTGAAGATAAACACCTTGTAATTAAGGAACAACGTGGTTTTGTTCAATATAACACATAAGACCAACAACATATATATCACACACAAAATTAAATGACATCAGGCAGGTTGTGCCCATGTTTGGATATGACGTGGTACTGCAGGGTGGTCTTGCGTTTCGCCCTGTACGGACACAGCGGACACGCGAGGCTGGCGTCCTTGCCGCAGTCCACCCTGGCGTGGAACCGCAGCGACCCCTTGTACTTGTACACCTTGCCGCAGTTGCCGCACTGGACACACTACATGACGTCAGGCAGGCTGTGCCCGTGTTTGGATATGACGTGGTTCTGCAGGGTGGTCTTGCGTTTCGCCCTGTACGGACACAGCGGACACGCGAGGCTGGCGTCCTTGCCGCAGTCCACCCTGGCGTGGAACCGCAGCGACCCCTTGTTCTTGTACACCTTGCCGCAGTTGCCGCACTGGACACACTACATAACGTCAGGCAGGTTATGTCCGTGTTTGGATATGACGTGGTACTGCAGGGTGGTCTTGCGTTTCGCCCTGTACGGACACAGCGGACACGCGAGGCTAGCGTCCTTGCCGCAGTCCACCCTGGCGTGGAACCGCAGCGAGCCCTTGTTCTTGTACACCTTGCCGCAGTTGCCGCACTGGACACACTACATAACGTCAGGCAGGTTATGTCCGTGTTTGGATATGACGTGGTACTGCAGGGTGGTCTTGCGTTTCGCCCTGTACGGACACAGCGGACACGCAAGGCTCGCGTCCTTGC
The DNA here is from genome assembly GCA_030545055.2 of Neoaliturus tenellus. Classification (NCBI taxonomy): domain Eukaryota; kingdom Metazoa; phylum Arthropoda; class Insecta; order Hemiptera; family Cicadellidae; genus Neoaliturus; species Neoaliturus tenellus. The sequence continues at coordinate 36,125,618 of CM061532.1, forward strand.
CGCAGTCCACCCTGGCGTGAAACCGCAGCGACCCCTTGTTCTTGTACACCTTGCCGCAGTTGCCGCACTTGACCCCGCTATCGCCGGCAGCTCCAGCTGAAAAAATCAAAAGGGGCGTCAAATCCATTCGACTTTCTGTAAGTCACATTTGGGGAGATTCACTAAAAGTGTGAATATCAAGGTGTTTTCAGCTTTTAGGAGATATACACCTTTTTTATACATTTAATTTAGAAACTTCGGTTTATTGTAATTAAAATTTCTTTGTTATCTAATTGGTGTGTGCACCCTGAAAATTATCTAATAAAACTTGAAAATGATTTAAAGTGTTCATTATAGAGCCATTTTAAGGTAAGAAAAAACAAATCTATGGCAATCATATTAGTTGTAATTAAACTTAAACATTTTCTATAAGGGTCATAATAATATAAAGGTTCACCGGAGCATCCAAATAAACTAAAACCAAACTTTCTTTGCTTAAAAAACAAAACAAGAATGTCACTCATGATAAAATTAGTAATTTGCTTCGACTTCCTATGTTACAACAAGTTTTGAAATTGGAATTAGATACCTAAATAAAAATAGAAACCGATATATGACCGACTACATACTCATATATGTAAGAAACGATTCAATTTTTTAGGCAGATTTAGGACTTAAGCGATAAAAATCAGATACAAAAGGGAAAATTCTAAATGAACATCAGTTGTTTAAGGCAAATACTATCACGCATTAATCTTAATGGTTGTTTTACAAACGACAACCGTTCCGATTGTCAACAAAACCATCAATTGCGCCTGATAACATCCTCTATACGTCCTCTACATCTGATGTCTCCGGAACATGTGGCTCTTGAGGTGTATTTTCTGCGTCGCCCTGTAGTCACACTTGGGACACTGGTACTGACGCGTTTTGCCCCCGCACTCGTTCTTCTTGTGGTTCCAAAGCGAGGATCTGTGTCGGTATCTTTTTCTACAGTGGTTACACTCGTACATACAGGTATCATCCGGATCCTGGTCCAGTTCACATTTCCTCCTGTCTATGAAAAAGGAAACTTTTAAAGCAACGTGTCATATGGAGGTGCATTGTTATGTAACTGTAACAAACTGTAACAGTTTGTTACAAGGTTAGTATAAACAAACTCACGATGTTTCGGGATATGAAATTTGAAATTTGGTTGTACGACTGAAGGTCCCAGGGTAAAATCAACGAGCGTTAATAATTAAATATTTTGCAGGGTACGACTGAAGGTCCCAGGCCAGGCCCTAATTAGTGATGGGACCCTCAGTCGTCCCCTGCAACGCAGGTAAAGGCCGCGGCGCGGTGTAGCGAGGGGGTGGGCGCGGCACGGACAACCCACGGCAACTGACGCTACGGGCTCTCGATGCACTGTCACTGTCACGGTGCTCCGGGGCTCCTTCGACCCCAGACGTTGCAGACGGAAGCGATCATTCTATTTCTTTGCATAGTTCAACCTCAAAAAAATGAAAGACTGCCTCTTGTGTGAGTGTAGTCTTTCAGGTACATGCAAAGCGCTAACTTAAGCTCTTTACTTTAGTATGTGAGATCATCTTGATGGATACACATAACAGATAATTTTCTTACTGTGATAGAAAAAAGTGTTTTGAAACTTATATTTTTGAAAACAAAATACCGGACGATTTTAATGTATGGCTTTCCATGTCATAATATACTTTACACAAATAATGAAAAAAGTGAAATTAAAACATTAAGACAATAATGAAATATTCTGGGTGAATTTTCCATTCATTACTATAAGGCAAACTTTAAGTACATGGTATAGCAACAAAATACCGATACTTGGTATAAGCGTTTGATTTTTTTCACAAATTCTTGCAACAACTTATAGGCCTAAAGCTGTTTCAAAGCCGTTTAAATTGATTACAGAATACTTAAACACTATAATACCCGTAACTGCCACAAACTTTTGTATTATGAGTTTGTGGTTTTTAGTCCTACCATTAACTATAAATACACAAGACTTGTGTATTCATAGTTAATGATAATATATTTCTCACGTGGAGCTGGTATATTCAGTGATGTGCGTTCTTGCCCCAGCCTATAATATTATTTCTTCTGTTTATATGATGATTTTTGGTAGGTCTAGACTGAATATTTCGAGCTTTTGGCGAAGAGCTACAATTAATAATTATTGTGATTCTATAAATTTCGAGTAATAAACTATGTAACTTAAGTAATCGTTCCATGTTTGGATTATTTGTTAGTAAAATTAAAAACCTTTATCCCCTAAAATTTGCCTTCCTTTGGCCCTTTCAGCCTATTGTAGATTATATTATAATCATCGACATGTCTTGCGGATAATGTGGATTGGAATTGTTCGTATTTTAGTATAAAATATAATTGCGTGGTGGTCTTTTTTCTGATCTATCTTCGAGTCTCTGCCCAAAACTTCATGGAAAAATTAGAACCAATATATACAAAGATGTTTTATTAATACATAAAAAACATCTATTATGCTTTTCTTGTATGCATTTTCCATGATGGAAATTTATTCATACTCTCAGTCGGCTAGGCTTAACTAAAATATTTGTTTAAATAAATATATTACAGGACAATATCGAAAGGCATTTTCAAATTTACCTATTCGAAGGATGGTGATAATACCATTATTCCCGTTAATAACATAGTTCTTTTTTTGTAATAAATTAACTTAAATTGTTCGGAAAAGATTACTCCTTAATTCGTCCCAACCGTTCTGAAAACAATCAAACGGTATTATTATTTTTCCGAAGCGAATAATCTACCGGTATTGCAAGAATATGACACCTAGCCCAAGTCTCAGGTTTGCGTGCTCAAAATCCTTTAGCTATCTATCTCTGTTCTATCCCTCCTTGCAAACAATATGAAGCCTGGCATTCCAGACCCATACAATCTCGCAAAGTTCTTGACGGAATCTTGACCGCTGCATTACCTGGACATTTCAGATCAGGACCCTTCGGTGAACGACCTAAACATTGAATATTTTGAGCAACAAGGGTACCCTTCTCAAATTTAAAAACTTTGAAAATGACAAAAATTGGAAAATACTAAACTATCAACACGTTAATCTCAGCAAACAGGATGTTCGGGTTATTTATTTCAATGTTTTGTGGATTTTCAAACATTATAATGCGTATAAACTTTCCTTCGACGCTAATCAAGTGACCAAACATTAAAATCCAACTAAGATTGTTTTTATATATTGATAAATAAAGTCCTAACATTAAAAAACTCAAATAAATTTTATTTTAAAGGAAAATACATTGCAAAGTACTCATACAGAAATAATTCTTTATGAGCCATAATTGATAAAGTACTAGTATTTCAGTACTCATGCTTCACCACAGAAACTTAAGTATAATTTAAACTGTACAATAGGCTCTTGATTAAATTAGTAAGATAAATTTGATTAAATAAATAATAATAACTTCATTAATATCAGTTTGTATTCGTAGGAGTAACATGTCAACTTTCAAATTCAATTAGACGGTTTTATAATGTGTGTCACAACAAAACAAACTTTCCAATATTATATTTTATACTGTATATTAAAATATCATTATTTTATCCATATATTAATATGTAAATATTGATTTGTGCCTCAGTTAGTTGCTCACGAAAGTAAGCAAAGACCCCTGTCATCCCTCGTCAAATTATCTTAATCCCCAAGTGCAGGGGGCGACTGAAGGTCCCACCTCGAACCCTCGTTAGGGCTGGGACCTTCAGTCGTGGTCTGCAAAAGAGGTACAAAAATTACAGGTCATTTCTGACCCTGGGACCTTCAGTCGTTCTACCATGAAATTTGATCAAGTCTTCAGGTGGGGGTCATATCAGTGATAAAGATTGTACGCAATTATTGACTAAACAATAACATAAACTCAACATCATCAACATTGAACTTTTAACTAGAATATTATTAAAATTGAAAGCTTTGTTTTGTAGCTTTCTTAATCTTTTGATATTATTTATGATATAACAGATTAAGTTCAATAAGTAAAAAATTTAGCTAAATTCTTACATGTTAAATTTTATTGTGGATTTGAAATATTGTATACCTGAAAGTCAGTAAAAGTAAAAAAGGTTTTTAAAATAATAAAATTTACAGAGCTCATAAAAAATCATGTGTAGGTAATCATAGTTATAATACAGTGATTGAAATCCATTTTAGACGCCGTACATGAAGTTACTCACACTAAATATGACAGATCTTAAAAAATATTTAACCTTAAATCTACTTATAATCCTAAAAACAACCAGTAATGTTTCTTTAGTTTTTGTATGTTTATTAAATCACCATTAAGTGGAGAAGTAAAAAACCACAGACACAAAATATATTAAACTTTCATGTTTAACAAAAACGTATAAAAAACACAGTGATGCTGATATTGCACAACAATTTTGTTCTCACACTTCCAATCCTATACCAACTCAGCTGCCCAAGTTAGCTGGTGAAGGCGCCATGCTTCAGCGCGATGTGCGACCGAAGATGGACTGGCTGCTTTGCTTTGTGCGGGCAGTGGGGGCAGGAGAGCCTTGGGGTCCCCCCGCACTCGAACTTCTGGTGGGTGTAAAGCCCACTTTTGTACTTGTACGATTTTCCACATTCGCTGCAAGCGAACTTTTTCTCTCCTTCAAATCTCCCAGCTCTTTGGTAGATCCCTGGAAACGCGACGTATGTAGTAATACAAATATTAAGTATATTGAAGAATTGAATATTAAAATGGTAACTCTTGTATTAAGAAATCACATTTATTTATTTCTAAAGCAATAAATAAAGACTATTTATTTATTCCTATATTGTGTTCTCAATGCTTTAGAAATGATTTCTAAAGCAAATTAAAAATAATAAAAAAATAAATATTAATTGAAATTTTTTTAGTTAGACTAAATGTTGATTTTTGGATATAAATGAAGAGAAAATCGTTGTTTTTATTACATTTCTTTCTTTCGACTATTGTACTTTTTAAACTGAAACCAAGATATTAAACATATGTTTAATAAATGAATTGGCAATATCAAGAAAGAAAAGTAAAGCCTAATTGTTGGGGAAAAATATTTGTACACTTACAAGGATTTTACAACTTTTCCTGCAAAATCTACTTTAATATGCTATAAATTCATTTAAAAAATAAATAAACAGTATGAAACATTTAGGCAAAAAATATTTATTTATGAAGTTTATACAAATTAGAGAAACACATTTGACGATAAGAAAATAATACTTTAAACATATTACGATTATTGGTGGCAAATAAGTATTGAGTAAATGAGCATGTTGTAGGCCTACGATTGAATTTCACAAAAATAATGTAACTATACGTGTCGGATACCATGTATACTATTTTTGGTTTTCCGTTTACAATTTTATAAAAAATTACACAAGCTATGATTAAATATGTTAAACACATATTATGAAAATATATGATGAACGGTTTTATTAAATAATGAAATTGCAAAATCTGTTTACGTCTACCTCTTTTTGCAGAATGTTTAGGCACTGCAATAATTAAAACTAAAAAATCTTTTTCAAAAGTCATTTGAACACATTTATTATATTTTTTTATTTAATTAGTCTGCTCTTGGTGAAATAGTTAACTCATTTAATTCTTGAACTTCTTCCAATGATGCGCCGTGTGGTACATGTTCTTTTTTTTCTATTTCTTTGTCTCTCCGGCCACCTTCTCCTTTGGTTTTCTACTTCTTCAGCACTCAAATCTTTTATGAACTTCATATTTCCTTTTGTTTCTCTACATCGAGCTTTCCTTTTTTACTCATGCTTGTTATCGAAGTACCGGAAATTTTTTTTAGTTTTCGTCTCTTGATTTCTTATATATAGCTGTTTTGCTCTCATTTTTTCATCTGGGTGCAAATATATATCAAATCCTTCAATAATTTGTAAATGATTAACATGTTTATGCACTTCCTTTTTAAAGCCTCGCGATTGTCATTAGTCCTGAGGAATCAAGGAGTGTTTTCACAAACAAAAATACATAAAATAAAACCGATGAAAACTTATTCCTAAAATTTAATTTTCCTAGTTGTTAACTGAGCTTTTACTTATAGAGCTTTTTGTCTTTTTATTTCATGGAACAAAATAACTACATTCAACTTTTTAAGCTACAGAAAGTTTAATTTTCCTCCACCTAATATCTAAAGCCGTATTTTACTCCTTGGAATAGAGTAGTAAAGTACTAATTTCTATCTCATGTGACTTAAATACTTAATTTTTCTACCTAGGCAAACTCAAGTTTTTTCGTACCACGGGGCTAAAGTTAGTTACATAAATAACATTAAAAGAGAGATTAAAAAGAACATGAGCCACAGTCAGCTGTTACTTGTATTTGTTTCGTTACTCATTGTTGACTAATAGCAGCTGTAGCTGCTGCTCACTCACTGCTGACCATTCAGTCAGCAGTGAGTGAGCAGTATCTCTAGTACTAGAGATGGCCGTGGCAGTGTGTGTTTGTTTACATTTCGCTTGGGTAGGCTATTAACCCAAGAAGTTTAAAACATAAGTGTAAAACTTTTGACTAGGCTCAAATTATATTTTGTTTTTTGTGTTCTTTAAAAATGATATGGCCTACCTTGTGTGTTTTTTATGTTGATGTGACTGATCCAGCTTGACGGAGCAAGGGATCATATGAAGGTAAAGTTAAATTATCTACGATAGGCCTATTGGGCCTAAATTTTATTCGCGTAGGTGATGGAGGAAAAATGTTGTGTGCATCAAGGGACTAAAGTACTTTTCTCCCTCAGGGAAATTGTCGCCCTCGGCTTCGCCTTCGGGCGACAACACTTTCCCTTCAGGGAGAAAAAATTTTACTTTAGTCCCTAGAAGCACAAATAACTATTTACCACTTACTAATTAATTTACACTCTTAAGAGACATCTTAAGTATGTAATCAATATTTCCAAAGCAGATAAACTAGCCAATAAAGTGATCAATTCTAAAATAACTAAATATGAACAACAATTTATAATCTTCCTACATTCCTGAGTTACATTATTGATATCGGCAAAATAATGAACCTAAAAAACGTATGTTGTGAAAACTAAACAAAAATGTCTGAAATTCATTGAAAATAACATCTGACTATAAGCCATAACATTCAACTAAATCGAGGTGCGTCAGAAAAACTACTATGATAAGTTGATCTCCAAACAAATTTAAGACAAAAACATACAAACCAACACAATTGAGAAAGGGGTAGGGTGGAAAACGGTTTTATGTTTAAATATTTATTATCTGCTCTTTTACATATTAATACACTTTAACATAGCAAAATATAGATTCTGTAACTGGGTCATAAAAAAATTATCCCCACATAGAATTTTTCGTAACAAAGGAACATCTACAGTTGGGGAAACCAACTATAGTCGGTTAACAGAACATTTCATTCCTCTTTTGAATATGTTAATTGAATATTAGCAATGTTTGAGAAGCACGTGCTTCTTGAGACTGCCCTTGACGTTGGCCCTGTACGGACAGTGCGGACAAGCGAACTGGGGCTCCAGCCCGCACACGTACGTCTGGTGCTGCGTCAGGCCTCTCTTGTACTTGTAAACCTTCCCGCAGTTAGAGCAGACGTGCCTACCGGGTAGTGAGTCATCCACATCTTGGGAAAACTGAGCCAATCCTGCAACCACAGTTAGTTCGGGTGTACATCTTCAATTATTGGTAGAATATGGACCGAACTTAGCTGACTGCAGACCAAGGAGTTAGGGTGGACGAAATAGCAGAACTAATTTTACCGTAAATGATTATTTATGACTGATGGATTATTGTTATGATGAAATTTTATTGATGTTAACTAATCCAACGATTATAAGTGTTTCTTTCGAAAAAATGTATATTTTAAGAAATGATTACACATATAATTTTATAAGAAAGTAAATAATCACCGTTGGAGCACTACTCGGAAAACAATGTATGTAAAATAAATATTATATGAGTTAATGGTATTAAATATTATAAAGTAAGTAAAATGTGTTTCACTTTATACGGTTGTTTTATAAAAATTTGACATTTTTTCAGTTTAAAGTACAATTAAAAAGCCTCTTTATATATAAAAAAAAACTGATAAAGCGATAAAACAAATAGATGTTTTGGACCATCAGATTTGAGTTGTTGATAGATCAGTTTCAAAGTGTTTTAACATGATTTTTCTGTCCTGGATTTCGAATTCACAAATTGTATACACTTGACACATAAAAAAATTATTCAGTTGCAAATAAACTAGTTACGAAAACGTGTGCCATAACCTTTATTTTTATATGAGCAAGTACAAAATATTCATAAAAAAACTAGATAGACAACATGAGGAAACGAAATAGATTTCATAATGAAAAACGTTTATTTTATGTTTAATAACATTTAAAAAAATCACTCGATAGTAAAGAATAAAACAAATTGAAAACGAATTATTAATAATAAAAGTAAGGATTTCTCTTACAAACAAAATATATGTGTTAAAATGAATAAAAGAATGATTGCCAGATTTAAGACAAGAACTGATGCTTGAGGACGATGTGTGCCTTCAGGTTGCTCTTGACCTTCGTCTTGTGCGGGCAGTGCGGACAGGAGAACTGCGGCGTTTTCCCGCATTCGTTTTGCCTGTGACTATACAAGGATGACTTGTGCTTGTAAGTTCTGTGGCAGTCTGGGCACTCAAACATGAACCGTCCCTCGGGCCCCTGAACAATCTTGCATTGGAACTTTCCGTCTGCAAACATACCAGGAGATACAATAATATATAAAATAATATAATAATATGTTCAAAACAATCACGGATGTTAACAAGTTCAAGAAAAAAGAAAAAGCTGCTAGGTACAATGTTTTTATAGATAAATGTTTGTATATTGTGAAGGAATATAACAATAAGGAAAAATATGAAGATTAAGACAAATTTAAGACATTTAAGAAAACATGAGAAGAAAGAAAAAGAAGACACTTTATCAAAACTAAAATTATATTGAGCTACCATTAAATGTCAGCTAAATCCAAAAGGCGTGGAGTGTCGTGTATACTTTGATATTTATTTAAGAAATCTCAATAAAATAATTGTACTAAAACACAATAGGTCAAATGTTTAACAGTCTATATAGTTTAATCTCTTAAAGTATTGCTTATTAATTTACTCATGTAATTAAATCTAAATTTTTATATATGCAGTAAAAAACAAAACAACTTCTTATAACTAAAAAATTAAATTCGGCGATTTAGAAATATTTTGATAACTATAACACCTTAATACATTAATAGGTACATTAACAATCTTGTTTCTTAAACACAGGCACTTCTTTTCTTCAAAAGGAATACAACTCTCCATTGGAAATTCACTTAGATTTTTTTTTATTTGCAGCGGCTTGGTTGAACACTTGTAACTGTGTAAAGAAAAACTAACAACGAATCTCTAAAATTGTCATATAAACTTGAAAAGGTCTGGTTTAAAAATATATTTACACTAAAACCAACTGTAAAATTAACTGGCTGATACAAGAAGAACGTGTCAAAAATTTTCTGGCAGGATTGTAACCCGGGATTTCCAAAAAAAAGACTTCAACTAAAGTACATCGAAAAGCTATAATTTTCTGGAGTTAACTGCTAAAAAATGTTGTATTTAGCAGCCATCCACGGATTTGTGTTTCAAAAAGGTTGCCCTTGACTTTGCTCTTGTAAGGGCAGTGCGGGCAGCTGAACTGCGGCGGCTTCCCGCATTCGTCCCTCCTGTGATTACACAAAGATGACTGGTGCTTGTAAGTTCTCTGACAGTCCGGGCACTCAAACATGGTGCGTCCGTCGGGCGCTTGAACAAGCTTGTATAGTACCTTTCCATCTGCAATCACACGACCAACATAGTTTCAAGTTACTATTAAATTAGGTGTGGAGGTTCCTGTATACTTAAAAATTTATAACACATCCCAATATAGTAGTTGTAGTGAAATACATTGTAGGTAATTTTTTAAACATTAAATGCATTTTTAATCTCTAAAAATATTGCTTATTAATATACTGTCTAAATGGTCATTTTTACCATTTTAAAATAACAGAAAAAAACAATTACTTATAACTAAACAATTGCAACTAACTTCAGCTAGTTAGTAATATTTTGGGAACTAAATACCTTGTTATCTTAATAGGTAAATTAATCGTCTCTTTCCTCAAACATAGGTATTATTTTATAGAAAGCAAAAACAAAAATTCTTTCCATTGGCAGTTCGCAGGGAATCTTTCATATTTTCAGTGGCTAGTATATAAACATTTGTAACTATCCACGCAAATATTGAAAAGTTTGGTTAGAATAGTATCTTAACTAAAATGAACTATAAATAAACTAACTGAAACGACCAACAGCCGTCAAAAAAATTTTGGCAGCAATAAAATCCTCGAGTTAAGAAGGTATTTATCGATTATATAGAACATCGAGTTTGATATGGTATATTTTATTGCTGCCGAGCGTTGATTTTAGCAGCCTTCCATGGCGTTGTGTTTCAAGACGATGTGCCCTTTTGAGACGATGTGTTTTTTTAGATTGCCCTTGACTTTGCTCTTGTAAGGACAGTGGAGACAGCTGAACTGAGGTGGTTTTCCACACTCGTAACGCTGGTGAGACAACAGTCCGTTCTTGTACTTGTAACACTTCCCACACTTGGTGCAAAGATACTTGTTGGTACCATCCGGGGTGATGACCAATGGGGGAGGTGCTGTGAACATAATTAGTGTTAGTTATAATTAAAAATATAGAACCCTTGTATAAACCAAAGAGAACACACAACCTTTTAATTTTGGAATAAATTTAGAAAAAATATCAACATTGTGATTATGTTAAGTTAATTGTATAGGGTAATTTGTTTTTCTGTTTCAGCCAAGTGTCTGCACAATAACGTATTTCCCATCCATCAACTATTATCTTCCTTTTTTGCTGACGTAGAATGCCTGGTTTTGCCTGGAGATAAAATGTAATTGTTATAATTAATTTTCAGTTTAAACTATTTTATTTTCTTCTATAAGCTACAATGATTTTTTGCATTACGGTTAGTTGCAAAAACTACAAACAGTATCCCTGGAATTTGGAAAATTCGTTTAACATGAAAACAGCGAAAAGTAAAATGTTTATCAATTACTGTTTTCCCAATAAAAAGGTCTTTCTATGCAATATTTTTAGCGTACTAGTTGAATTGTAGCTAGAATTCACAAAGAGTATTATAGCTGTACGGAGAATTAATAGTTTGAGAAATTTGTTAGATATCTGAAAGGAATCTTTGTTTAATCTTTTGCTCTAATGTCTCTAAAAATAACTTTAAAACTCCCTCTCATGATACCACGTTTTTGTAATTACTCAATTTATATATTAATAGGCAAGCATGTTTCTATTCCTCCATCTTCACTAGCTTGTGCGCATCGTAGGAGAGATACACTCATTCCGTTTCGCTCATACCGTCAGGGCAGGGGGTAACGTCCTATAGATAAATATAATACAATTATAATTCACATCGGTCCCCAGGGCCACGCCCAATAGGCTTTCAAAGTTTCAATGTCAATTTTATGGGAGGATGATAACTGATTGAGCTTTTAGACAGCTGTTTTGTACTACAAAATCAGGAAGAACAGTTTTTTTCAATTGTTAAACATTTTAAAATTAAATAGTCCAAGCTCTAAACAGGTTGAGCATGCACTAAAACTCTAACGAAATTTGACTTTTGATTATTGTTGGAAGCATTTAGTAGATTTAAAAAATCGATGTTTCCACATTTCCAGAGTGGGCTCAACACGGGATACGCCTCCAAGAGGAAGTGGTAGAGGGAACTGTATTGGCCTATATCATGTTATATATCATTTTTAAGGTCTATCAATGTAGATTCAAATGCCACAAACCCGATCCCTAAAGTTCGAATATAATGCGATTTATTGCTATTTGAAATTTCGGTAAAATTCTTTCATGCAAAATTTGACTGCCTGCCATTTCTGGCTCAAACGTTCATTTGAGGTCGATTTGGCGACATTGTTTTCAAATTTATTTAAATTCTATCTATCTCCTCTTTATGAAAATCCTGAAAATTAAGTTAAATGTTTCATTTGAAGTCTTCATTTGCCGTCTTCCATTGCTGTCCGAAATATTATGATTACATTATTATTTTCAGCCTGATTTGGGACAACCCATGAACTTTTTTGTGAAATATTTTACGTAAGTTTTAGTATTATGTTTATCTGTAAGCAATGCCGCAAAGCCGACCTTAAATGAACAATCGAGTCAGAAATGGCAGGCAGTCAAACTTTGCATAAAAAGCATTTTGCCGAAATTTCAAAACGCAATAACTCGCGTTATATTCGATCTTTAGAGATAGGGGTTATGACATTCGAATCTACATTAAAAGACCTTTAAATTGATATACAATATGCCATAGGTCTATACAGTTTCCTCTACGACTTTCTATAGAGTGCGTCCCCCGTGTTGTGCCCATTCTGGAAATGTGGCAACATCGGTTTTTTACATCTACTAAATGTCCTAAAAAATAATCCAAAGTCAAATTTTGTTAGACTTTCAGTGCATGCTCAACCTGTTCAGAGCCTGAACTAAAATGGCTCGAGATGAAACAGGAAATTTTTGTTGAATTTTGATCAGTGGGCGAACTCTAGTATTTTATAATTGTTTACCAAATGAAAACACTTCGATCTAGTTATTTAAGACATCATTTACAATCAAATGTAATTTTTTACAACTCTGAGAGCCGGCTTCAGCAAACTTAAACTTAAAAATGGGCCCTGAATCGCATTTCTATATCAGCATTTTTTATGTAAGATGTATTAACAGAATAGCATTTTATTGTCAATAATGTTGCATAACAATGTTGTTTACGAATGGCACCAACTTTTCACAAAGCCTGGGACATATTTTTTAAGTAATAAATACATTTAAACTAATATTTATTTTATTGAAGAATGGCAGTAAGAAAATAATCTCTCCAAAAGTTTTAAAATAAAACAATATATTTCATCCTTCAACATCTCCAAAGGACATAGTGAGGTATTTTATACAATTATACATTGAAATTATATTTTTACAGTGCATGACTAGAAAAATAATCTTAAGCAATGGTGTAAAAGGAACGACAGTAATAGTGAAAACTCACTAAATTTATGACTACTGTACTGTCCCTATATAATAACAAGCTTAGGTAGGTATATAATAATAATCATAAAGTATTGTACTAAATATAAAATTCAGGAAGAAAATATTCTTTTGTAATATCTTTTGTAAAAGCACTATATCTTAAGGCACTGAAACACTATTTAGAACGGGTTCTGCTGTTAGTGTACAACTTCCGTTGTACTATCAAGGACGAATTACCATAATTTCAAATTAATTAATTTTACCCTGAGTTTTAAAAAGGCAAAATGTAAGTATGTCAGGTTTAATAAATACATTCACAGTAGAATGTTTCTTTAAAATATTCTATCAAACTACAAATAGTTTTGACCAAAGTGAAACATTCTGTTAATATTGTCGACTTCTATGTCTAAAAGTATTACGACTTCAAAGCCAAAGTCAACGGCAGGTACGCAGGTATAAAACTCATCCATTGTTGGCCACCACTTCCGGAATATCACAAAATCTTGTGATGCTTGAACACCATGTGCCTCCTGAGGTGGGTCTTCCGCTTGGCCTTGTAGGAGCACGCAGAGCAGCTGAACAAGGGGTCGGTGAAGCACTCGTACCGCTGGTGGGCGACCAGGTGCTTCTTCTGCTTGTAGTTCCTGCCGCACAGACACGCGAACTGGCAGTCATCGCTCGGGGACGACACTGGAAACCCAAACGTCTCTGCATGTCAGGCAATTGGAGTTGAAAAGGGACAGATAAAAGTTGAGAGGAAGAAATCGTGGAGATTGTGTATTTTCGTGCATGTTGAGTTTTGGTTAGTAGTATAAATTTAATTTAATGTATTCCGTGTATTTTTTTAATTACATGATAAACTTAACGACCGGAGATCATTACTATGATTAATTAATGGAGAAAAATTATAGTATTTGAAAAATGCCATCATTGAACTTCTAAAGAGCGTCATCTGCTTTGACCAATTGGTGGTTTGCTATTCACAAATCATCCTGGGCATTTTAATTAAATAAAATTAAGTTATAATTCAAAAAGGTTTGTACCAAAAGAACTAGCATTTTAAAGACCTTTTGACAGGTAAAGACATGAATCTGTTACTTATGGGTCGTAATTATATTTTTTTATTCTTTTGTACAACAAAACAAGTAATTACTCCACATAACAATTCACGTGAACTCGTGTGTGATTTTAAAGAAATCTAACTTGTAAAACTTAATCCCAGTTTAATGCGTAAAGTATTACTAAACTAGACCAAAACTTTAGCTGAAACAAATATAAAACCTAGAAGTCAATAAACTATATGTGCCTAATTGCAAGAATCGTTCAAACTACGTAAACAGCACACACTACTTCAAGCACTAAGACTCTACTATAGAAACATCTGTATAAAAATAGTTTAGTAAAATATTATTTACTGTTCATAATAGTATATTTCATTACGAGTACCGAAAGTGGTATTTTAAGGTACGCACTCAAGTTTCAGGAACACCAAATTTCACTACGAGGCGAAGCCGAGTACGGGGAGATAATTGGAGCAAGTGCAGAAAACTCACTTTCGGTACAAGTTATGAACTATACTTTTCATCACGACGCAAAACCACCGTACGCATATTTCTGTTCACATTTAGATTGTTAACATTAAGAACAGCTGATTTAAATTATAAAAATAAAAGGTAAAGAAACACTAGCACCTGTAATGGGCAAATGGAGAACTGATTGAGAGTTAGGCCTAAGGGAAGGTAAATTTTTGAGAGAGGGAAAATCAGCTGATCGTTTTCCTTGCTTTAAATCAGAGCTTGGGAAATAGTTATTTTCTTTTATATCAGCGGAAATAAAAAAAATAGCTACTTTCGATAAGGGTGATGAATAGTACTTTTCATTACTACTGATACTGAAAAAATACAAATGGATACCTCGTTTAAGAATAAAGTACCAGGGGGACCGAGCTTAAGCTCGGTAAATTATTACTTCCGTTCTCATACAAAGCTCGTTCGCTCCGCTCACTCGCCCTCGTCTATTTTAAAAACGAGCTCGTTCGCTTCGCTCACTCGCCAAGCCGACGGGTGCTGCACTTTGGTATAATTGTCTTAAAGATGTAACACATTGGTTTATATCTAAAGTTATCAGCTAATTTTTGTTCAATTAATAAAATCTCCATAAGGATAACATGGAAACTTTGAAGGGCTCTAGCGCGAAAACCGGATTTTTCCCAGCTATGGGACCACCTCCAATCGATTTCTGGTGGCCAAAACCCCCATATTCCATCAAAAAAAGAAAAAATCCTTGGAGCGAAAAAAAACTTTGCCCGGACAAACGGAGCTTGTTTTAGAGTATAAAATTAATTAAAATTTCATTAACTGTTTACTTTAGCAGTTCACTTCCATCTAAATTTAAGTATTCCTCATAAACAGCTGATATACAGAATTAATAAAAGAAATGTCACAAGCTTGCATTACAATTGTAGTCTGCAAGTCGTCTTTTGTTTACATTGGCCTTTTTTGAATTATTATGATTTTTGTCGAAGAAAAAACAACTTTTGAGGTTAGCGCACGGAAAAGATTAACAGATGTTTTTTGGTGCACTTTTAAAAGGCTACAGAAAAGATCAACTTTGTGGACTAAATACGGGCCAGAGAACGGCTGTTCTGCGTGCAGTATGATGAAAAATGTATTTTCATATAGTGTGATACCTAGGTATACGGAACCGAATAAGTAGGCACACCCTTATGGGGAAGTGAGAACGGCACCATTGAAACACAGATAGCACCACCAAGATGTATTTTATGATTCAAGGATTATCCTCATTGGTTGAATGAAAACAGATGGCTAAAATAACTTTGCACAAGTTTGTTATTGTTTTGATACTTTATAAACAAATGTGCAAATTTTGACATTTAGGAGGAAGAAAAAGCGCTTCCCGTGACAATGAGGAGAAGTAATCCTATAGCATCAAAACTTTATTTTCCTCTGGTTTTGATGGGCAAAACTACTTTTTACTTTCTCCCCCTATACCATAGTATATGGAGAAAGTATTGTTTTCGTAAAAATTTTCGCATTAGTTTGATGATGTATATATCCATTTTGGAGCACCCTATCCCCCTATAAATGTATATAGTGAGAAAGTATTGGTTTCGTCAATATTTTAAAATTTGAGTCGTTGGTAAATTTATCCGTTTTGGTGCCCTCTGAGCCCAAAAAAGGGGGTTTCAGAGTGATGTCTGTGTGGATGTGTGTGTGTGTGTGTGTGTGTGTGTGTGTGTGTGTGTGTGTGTGTGTGTGTGTGTGTGTGTGTGTGTGTGTGTGTGTGTGTGTGTGTGTGTGTGTGTGTTCGCACTTCGACACTTGTGAATTCCAAAATGTGTACCCAACCTGAGTTGTGAACTCCGTTTTACTTGTGAACTCCGTTTGCCGGAGTTCATAAGTACCTGACAGCAGATTCGTTATCTGTGAGCTAAGACGAACATTTATGTATAAATTTTATTAATTTTTTCATCGGAGCTCAAAAGTACGGATATTTGAGACACAAACACGGATTTTAGTTCCAGTGTGTATCCATGTAGACAGCGCCCTCGTCGCGTTTTCGGGTCTCCCGCATTTCACATCTGTATTTGTAAACTCCGAAGCATAGCTTGAATTTAACCGGACTTGTGAGCTCCTGACAAAAAAGTTAGTTTCATGGTTCAGTGAATCTGATACCCAGCATGGTTTTGGTGTGTCTCCCTCACAGTTGTAGACTCCACTAGAACCGAATGTATTACAAGCCTTAGTTTCAACTCAATTATTTATTTACAGAAAGTTACAAAGTTTTATTTTTAGTTAACAAACTGTAATGAGAAGGCTTGAGATTTCATTATTTCTATTTGTTACTAAAAACTTTGGTTTTAATACGTTTATGGATATAGTTATATACTGTACAATTATACACGACGTCCCTGAAGTGTCATTACAAACCCTATATTAGTTAAGAAAGTGCCTTAATCGAGTGCGGGATTTTGTAGTGGCTTGAGTAGTGTCGCTCCTTGAAGTACTACAAAACCCTATATTAGTTCTAAGGTTATAGTTACATTCTCTAAGCGTCTTTATAATACAAGAAAATGATTATTTTACATATATTTTAATAATTCAAGTAATAAATTGACTCGGTGACGTATGGTGATAAAATGACTAAAACACGTCTTTTCATTAGCTGAAAAATAAATGCCTTACACAAATGATGGCGAGTTAAATACGGTAGTTTCAAAAATAACATATTGGTACGAATACAAATCCTGATGGTACCCATGCAAAACCTTTTTCTTTTTTTCTTTTGTTAAAGCCGTTTAGCTACTCTACGAAAATAAAAACGAATCTACAGAAATTGCTGCAGTTTTTCTAGTCCTAAAAACGCTCACGTAAATGTAGAAGACAATCTCTTGTTAAGAATTATTAATGCACATCTTCAAAACAGTAATGTTTTCTTTGAAGAATCTTAAATTAACATATAAGCAAATAACTTGGTAGACACAATTGCACAACTATGCTGCAAAACTAGATATATTTTAATTTTGTTAAACTTTTCAAGCACAAAATTTTTTTATGCTAACATAATACAAGAGAATCATGTAAACAATATATATTCACAACAAATTATTCTCTATAATACATTGTTTCTCTACCTATTTGTGTCTACGCACCACTTAAGAGTCATCTTCACCCCTGGGCCAGTAGCCCACTGTTGCGCAGTCGGTAATGTTAACAATATTTATAACAATAATTTAACAAATATTACTCTCTGTGACGTCGCAAAGTAACTCATTTTCCTTAGTATTTCAAAATTTAGTAAAATTTTCGAAATTTCGAGATATGAGGGACATAATATAACTATTCAACTAAACACTTACCAAGTTTAAAGAAAATTCGTTTAAAAACGGCGTCTGAAACAGGGGAATGAAATACCATGTTTTGCATTAAAAGCCGTATAGTTAACATTGCCGACTGCTCAACAATGGGCTACGGGCCCTGGGGTGAAGATGACTCTTGAGCTCTTTAAATTTTTTTGGAGTACCACCCAAACTCATACTTACCACCCCCTCCCACCGACAACCTACCTCTTATACAGGTTTAGAACCTAGGATATTGTTTTCTATTTAATACGATTCCCTATAGCGATTGGTGTTCTAAAAAGAAAACACAACTTTACAGCAACAATAATTTGACATTGTTTTTATTTAATTGAGTGAACAGAAATTTGAATGAACATTCTAGTTCGAAACTATACAAAACATGAATTTAATTATAATATAACATAATTAAATAAATAACCAAATTAAAACAATGTTCTGTATTTTGTATCTGCTATAGCTGCATGTTATATTAATAAATTTGATTACAGTTAAAACGAAAAAATATGCCAACTACACACTTACACCACCATAAGAAAGTTATTTTTCATTTCTACAAAAGTAGCTAAAACAATAAAAATACAAAACGACCAAACTAATAAATATTGACAACAAAAAAGATTGTTATGATGGGAAATTTGCTGCTCTGTTTTTCTCAGGAAAGAAGCAATGTCAGAATTAACTAATCAGTTCTAATAGTATACGTGAACAAATAACTGACCCAACACAAACTATTATGACCAAAGGGATTTTTAAGATCACTCACGGGGATCACGCTTCATGTTTAATTGTTTTTGCGGAGCGTCTCTCGTAACTTAAAATAGTTCATGGTACTAGATCTCGAACTTAAAATAATTTAAGTTGAGATGACTACTATTGACACAAAATCATTATTCGTTAATTTTAAGTGCTTGGAAAACGGAAGTCTTAAATATAATTTACTTTTCTAAGTTATCAATAAATTGCTTTAACCACGCAAATATGCTGGTAGGCCTACCTTTGTCTCTCAAACTAACTATAATGCGTTGTATTTACAGATAACCTACAGATGTACTGTATAATTTATATGTGATTGTAATACAGAACTGAGCTGATCAAAACATCAGTTGGCGTATCATCGATCAGAAAGTTTATTTTTATTTTTTAAGTATTTAATTTTTATTTCTTCGTTTGTCTCTCGCGTACCACCTGTAATGCTCTCTCGTACCACCGGTTGAGAAACCGGTTGAAACAGTGTTAAGAGGACACTGTTACATATAGAGGATATTTAAAAACATAATTATTATTCAAATCAATCAAGTTGTATACATTCAATTAATATACGTGTAACTGGATTTATTCAAGCATACGAGTGATACTGTACTACAGTAGTTTTAAAATAATGTTAACGTATAACCTCAGATAACGAGATAGACATGGTTTGTGTACGTCTGTCTCCAAATGTTAAATCAAAGTTCTTAATTCTAATTATACCTAATAGTCGTCCTGAAAATGTTTACGAAAATATTTTTGGACTCCGTATCCACCTAAAAAATGGTTAAACAATGTCTTCAAAACATTTTCGATTAAAGATTTTATATTAAATAAATAAGAATAAATAGGCAATAGTGATGTTATTGGAATAGTTCACTGCTGTCGTTACAATTAAAATATTATAAATGAAAACGTATTAATTCAAAATTAGATGGATTGGCTTTTAGAGTACAGTATTTATCTATCACTTTTTGTGGTCAACCTAATAACACTTTACCGTTGCAAGGTATCGTAAAAAAGTTTAGTGATGTTTTTCCTTTAAACTTGTAAGATAATAAAATACATTTAAATTTGCTACACACCCACACTCTCTTACAAACTATTTTTTATTTATAAATTATAGTATCTGAATAAATAATCTTGGTACAATTAACAAACAATTTTTATTTAACTCTAGATCACAAACAAATAAATTCTGATTCAAAAATGAAGGGGCTAACAAACAATAGCTTACAATTACTGGGGGGAATATTTAATTTAATTGATTGATATAGTCTTTAATGTCTTTGTGCTCCGGCCTAGTTACAGTGGGTAGAAATGATGACTCTGTCTCTCAGGGGGTGTTGGATCGTGGGGACATTCTCTTGTAAAATTTCCAATTTATTGACTGTAAAATAATGATTCTTGATATTAATTGAGATTTGCAGTTATGTAAAAATTAAGATTTGATTATTCTTTGAAGAGATTAAAATGGATAAAATATGGTCATTCAATCTAGGTTCAGTTGTAGGCTATATCTGTTTGAATGTTAATTATAATTGAATCTTCTTGTAAAATTGAAAAGTTTGTTGATGGATAAATTTAGTCTCTTGATAAAGTTCGACTTGATTTCTTTAAGCTTCTAGGATCACTGGATAAAGTTAGTCTATTTGAGATGGATGGAGATTACCAATATTTGTTCTTCACCAATAACCACTTCTTCTTTGGCCAACTGATAAAGGGATTATTATTAGTGGTATTGGCTCTTCTTCCTATTTAAAATTTGAGATTAATTTGACCCAAATACTAATTTATGGGTTTATTTTACACTTGGGGTTGGGACCCTGTTTAAAATGAAGTTAACACAATGAGGCCATAAATGCAAGAGAGAGAAATTGTAGTTGATGCTCAGCAACAATGTAGTAATCACATGTTTATTCTTCAGGTCTTGATTCTTGCTTTGGAAACACTTGACACTTCACTGAATTTAATTCACTATTTTGAATCACACACTATATAAAATTAGAATGACCATGTTTATGTAAATTATTAAATTTGGTATGTGTTTGAAGTAGTTTTGTTTACATTATAAATATATTATATTAGGCTATGTTTAAATAAATATTTACTGGGATTAGGCTATTCTTATTCTTAGGTGAGTGATGAATTGATTAATATGAATATCTAACATAATTATTGAATTAGGCCTAATTAATATCTATGACAGGTGAGTTTAAATATATATATAGGCTATATGGGATTTTCTAATAAATATTTACATGTGGATCCGGGTTGGATTGTTTATTTATTGGTTTATTTACCAACATAATTTGTGAACTGTTGCAAATTTTAAATTTAATTTAAATTTTAAAGCCCATTAGTACAAGGTAAAAGCGGTTAGAGTTTAAACGTAGGATGCTGATTTTGCCTAAATCTGGCCAGATACAAATTCGCCAGTGGTTGGAGGGTCGACGAAAAGATACAAATTCGCCAGTTCTTGGAACTAGCGCTCATCCCCTCGGGGAACCAAGGAATGTGGCCGGTCGAGCTCTTCCTCACTGGAGTTGAGTGTTGTCCCCGACTTGAGTCCTAAGCTATATTGTTAATTGTTTTCTCCCTGACAAATCACATTAAAAAAATGAGATTCTAATGAAAAAAGAAAAAGTTAACTGAACATTTAATTTAGGCTACATATAGGCCAATGTGAGATTGATTAGTCATTTAATTTCATATCATTAAATAATAATCCTACAATGAAAAATTTATTTTAAGTGTCTAGATATGAAACGACTGAACGGATCCTGGCAATTTTTGTGTCAGTACTGATTACCCATGGCCCCTAAAATCTATTGATTTTCGTGAGATAATTAGAACACTCCCTTCGCTCGTCCTCTATTAACTTACATCTTAACCCGTGGCTTAAACACTTTCATAATAGCCTACAACCATTGTATAAACTACTATTAATTTACTTGTAGGTGATGCTGAGTAACGTTGGCTTACAACATTCCCAAGGCGACATTCCTACGTACGTTATTTTTGAAGATTGTCGGAATGATGGTTTCCGATCGTTGATTTTTCTCAAGGTGACGTTTGCTTGGCAGATTTACCATTCCGTTTAAATATTGCCAGGATAGGTCATCACCGCTGAATAAACACGTACTTGAACCGGAGTCATCTACTGTTTCACCGCGCCGAGGGGCTGCGGGCGGATTCCTGGAACTGGCGAATTTGAATCTTTTCGCCGACCCTCCAACCGCTGGCGAATTTGTATCCAGCCCTAAACTTGTTTGCCATTTTAAATATTTTGAGATAAAGATGACAAATAAGCAGACCTTCAAGGAAATTGAGAAAGTGGGTTACAAACAACTCTAACGCTAGATGACACAGCGGAGAATTTTGGGGCGCTATTGTTTGGCACGGATGGATCCGGGGCTTAATCCTTCAAAGTACAGGACAATGTTCCCGCTTCGACAGCCACGTGAAAAGATCGGCGACCTTGAACCTGTCGCGACGGGGACATACCGACATTTACAACAGACAGTACGCTTGACCAGACATTACTTGTACAGCAGATTGTAATGCAGTGGTGTACGTGACAATCTGAATAAAGTAGGATTTTAAGTCTGGTCACTTTCACAATCACATTTGTGTTTTTATTATAAAGTTTTACCGACGATATTATAATTTAATAAAAATTAAGAATATATACATTTACTGTATAACTGTTTAATGTATAAGAATATAAACTGTATTTAACTAAAATAATTATTTTTAATATAATTAATAATTAGCCAATATAATTAATAATTATAAAATAATTATTGTATAACTGTATTTAATCAGTTTTACTCCAGGGCCAGTTATTTTGAAAGTTCGTTGTATTATTCTTAGTGCAGAGATTTTCTTTTAAATACAGATCTTAATCAATTAGGTACAACTTTCCTTTGTATATTTGAGGAAGTTTATTTTTAACTTCCGGATTTTTTAATTTCTTTTTTTATTTTATTGAACAGTTTTAACTGGGCAAAGTTTTTCTAAAACATTGATTTTTTCGCGAAATATTGCTAGTTTGACTCGTACACCTGATTCTTACATTTTGATTAAGTTTCAAGTATTTTTAATTATCGTATGTCTTTAAACATTTCCATGGCTTACTAATATTATAATGTAACTTAAAGTATATCATTTACAAATATTTACTATATCTGAAACAAGAAAAGTGAAGCCGACACCAGAGCCGTATCATCAGCAAAAAGAAATGGTTTACCCCTGATATTTAATTTAGAAATGTTATTAATATAGATAAAAAACAATATAAGTCATTTTCCTGGATTACACCTTAGTCTACATTCGTCTGATCACTACAGATTCCATTCATTGTAACAAATTGTTTGCAATTTTTAAAATAACCATTGCTTAAAGCACTTTCTTTCACTCCAATTATTTCCAATTTCTTTAATAAATTGTTGTATAAACCAAGTCAAAAGCTAGGTCAAAAAACATTATCAAAACTTTGTTTTTGTCATTTATCTTACTTAAAATAAATTTTGTAATGTCAAACAAGGCGTCTGATGTGTTTTCCCTTTCCTGGAACCATACTGGCATTCGGTGATAATTCCTTCCCTAATTAAATAATTTGTAAGTTGGACTTTAATGCATTTCTCTAAAATTTTATCGACGACTGTTAGTAATGAAATTTGTCTTAAAATATTCGTAAATGATTTTGAACCACTTTTATGGATTGGGATTACTGTTGAAATTCTGAAAGGATTTGGAAATTCCTCTGTTATGATACTGAGATTTACAATGTGAAGCAAAAGCGCTATTAAATGACATTTTTAGTTTTTAATTATTTTTGATGGTATTTCGTCGCATCGAGGAGCAGAATCCCCCTTAATACTACATATTATATCCATTAATTGCGACCGTGTAACGGGCTCCAGTGTGAGGACGGCATCACAGGCGTCTAACCAAACTAACCAAACTCAAACTTTTTCACAGTAGACCTATCTTATCTAGCCTACTTGCGTACAGTTATGCTGTATTTCAAACCAATATTTTACTTTTTTTAGTTGTTTTTTCGTTAATTAAGGGTCTAGTCCAACAGAATACAAAAGATATTGAATAATTAAATTTCAACTAAACTAAAAAATAAAAATACTAAGTTAAAACAAGACATGTTTTTTGTACGGAACTCCTATCATTCAGTTGTTCTTCATTTTCCCATTTGATTAACATATTGCGACTGTAAGGTAATTGAAAGCCTTTAAATAGTAAAAACAGTACACTTTTAGAGCGGAAGACAAAATTATATATACTGTTACATTGTTGCAGTTACGTTGTTATATTTTTGCTACAGTGTTAGAACAATTACATAAATTTTGAAAAGTGCTGGGCAATTATTCATATAACTCTCGAAAAGCGCTAGGATTTCCAAGGGGGTGGAGCCGAGCACATAATATAAAAATAAAAAAAAGAGTTAAACCCAAAAGTGCCAGAGGCCTGTATTTTGTATCTCGATCGTATGGAGAATCAGATGAAATCATCGGTGTTTAGAAATAACAATCGAAACAACTGATATTTCCGTTTAAGTCCGCCCTTATCGATATCGGCGTCCCGACGATATATGGTTGCTTCGCACTTTTCGGACATAAGGCGAGGCACGAAATATCGTTGCTTAGCATTTGGAGAGTAAGACGATAAACGATATATCGTTCCATAATCAAAATAAAAAACATATTTATTTTACATTGTTCATAATTACATTTTATACAAGCAATATTTAACAGTTCTAAAGTAAATATTCTTAATGCTAAATATGATAAGTGAAATTAATTCTTGCAAAGGCTTAGTGCCTGTCTGTGAGAATGAGTCCTGTTTTAGGTTAAAATACAAATAACGACTTACAGGCTACATGTTAAATGCAAGAGTTAAATATTTAATTCATTCGACATATACATCAGCTGTTATTAAGGAGTATTCAAATCACAGTTTATTTTTTTACTAGAAGCGTGTAATATTAAGTGGAATATCTTTGAAAATGAGCTTTTTTTGTTCGTAGTATCTATATATTAATACGCAAGCATGTTTCATTTCCTCCTTTTTTTCTCAGCTCGTGTGCATCGTAGGAGAAATCCGTGCATACCGTTAGAAAGTTACAGTCCTGTAGATGAGCAGAATCACATTCTAATTCACATCGGACACCAGGGGTACGCCCCATAGGCTTTTAAAGTTCCAATGTTAATCTTATGGAGGAAGGAGAATTGATTGAATCATTAGACAGTTGTTGTAAAAACAGCCGCCAGAAAAAACAGGAAAAACAGATGTTTCAGTTATAAAATGTAAAGTTCTTGGGTCCAGTTCAACTGAAATTTTGATCAAATTTTGATCAGGAGGCGATCTCTAGTAATAATGAGTCTCTAATTGTCAAATTTTGAGGTTCACATGATTGAGTGGACAAGCATGATTAGCCTATATTACAAATTAAAGTTCATTGATGGAAGTCAACTACTGAACTTAAGTAAATGATGAAATTTTTAATAATTCGTCTTGAAATTAATTAATTATCTTCTATCTATATCTATAAAAGGCAAAGCCCTCACTCACTGACTCACTCATCACTAATTCTCCAACTTCCCGACTAGCTAGAGTACTGAAATTTGCTATACTCATTCTTTAGGCTCAAAATAGGAAAGTCTGACTATTTTCATATTAATATTCACAAAGGGCTACGCCCTAGACGTCCTCAAAGATATCATGTTATTCTTATGGAAGCAACATTTTTGTATTCTAATATTATGATTATGGAAATTGAATTAGGTTTGTTTACATCTGTCACATGATGATTCATTCAAGAAAATGCTTATAAGCACAGAAGTAACCAGGTATGAGATATAATGTTTATTTATGTTTGACTTTTTCAAGATTATAGTGATGTACTATTACTTTTAGTCTGGTGTACTTTGGTTGTATTAAGTGCAGTTTACTTTATTTCGTATTTTATTACTATATACTTTTTTACTGTTCATAGGTACTAACAATCGGTTTTGCAAATATAGTTTTTGAAGCACTTAAGAACTCCGCCACACTGGATTTCAAAATTACCTTAGGGCATTCGCGGGGTTGAAATTTTTGACATGGACGTTCCTCTTTGCTCGTGGGTGCTCACTAAGAAACTGTTTTACCATTATAGTTTTCGAAATTGTTTAGGGCTCTACCTCAAAGAAGCTGACAATTACTGAATAGCCTACGTGTTGAAATTTGACAAGGACGATTCTCTTAGCTCATAGGTACTATCTATCTAATCTAAGAAACGTTGTGCAGATATAGTTTTGAAGCCCTTTAGGTCTGCACCCCACTGGACTTTCAAATTACTCTAGGACCCACGGGGTTGAAATATGATGGAGGATTCCTTTTGCTCATGGGTACTCACTAAGAAAAGGGTTTGCAAATATAGTTTTTAAAGCACTTTAGGGCTCTACCTAATGGATTTCAGAATTAAATTAGGGCCTTCACGGGGTTGAAATTTGACATGGACATTCCTCTTTGCTCATGGGTGCTTACTAAGAAACGGTTTTGCAAATATAGTTTTCGAAGTTTTTTGGGGCTCTGCCCAACAGGACTTCAAAAACATTTTAGGGCCTTCGGGGTTGAAATTTGACATGGACGTTCCCCTTAGCTTAAGAATTTCAAAAAAAAGTTTGTATTTTGAAATTCTTTAGGGCTCCGTCCCACAAGTCTTGAAATTTACTTTGGGCCCACGGGGTTGAAAGTTGACATGGAAGTTTCTCTTTGCTCATTGTTGCTCACTAAGAAACAATTTAGCAAATTTACTTTAGGGCTCCAACTCAAAGAACATAAAAATTACCATATATGCTAAGGGATTAAAATCTAAATAGTTCCAAATAGTTGCTCACTTACAAACTGCTTTGCAAATATAGTTTTCGAAGTTCTTTTCCGCCCCATAGGACTTCAAAATTATTCCAGAGGCTTCCCCCCCCACAAATCTTCAGAATTACCATAAATCCTACGGTGTTGAAATTTTACGTGTATGTTCCGTTTTGCTAATAGGTGTTTACTAAGAAACAGTTTTAGAAATATAGTTTTTTATGTTCTTTAGGGCTCCGCTCTACATGATTTTAAAATGACTGTAGGGCCTACGGGGTTGAAATTTGACATGGTTGCTCTTTTTTGCTCAATGGTTCTCAATAAGAAAATGTTTTGCAAAATTCCTTCAGAGCTCAACACACAGTAATTTGTTGTTTCAATGCTATCCTTAAGGAAGAAGATTTTGTTGCTCTTTTAAAGATTTTATTACCTAAAAAATAAATTCGGTCACGGGCGAAGCCGTGACGGGAAACAGCTAGTTTTTTATATTTTTGTAGTACCGTGTGTTGGAAAAGTTATTCTAGTGAAGGTGGGAAAGGAAGTTGAGACGAATATTGAATAAGCCATGCAAAGTTCTTAAGTATTGGAGTGCAATAGTTGTTCATTCGTTGTTAAACTACATTTATTTCAATGCATT
Organism: Neoaliturus tenellus; assembly: GCA_030545055.2. Classification (NCBI taxonomy): domain Eukaryota; kingdom Metazoa; phylum Arthropoda; class Insecta; order Hemiptera; family Cicadellidae; genus Neoaliturus; species Neoaliturus tenellus. The sequence goes on from CM061532.1 coordinate 36,152,886, forward strand.
TTAATACAATTATATGCACTGTCTTCTATTTTAATTAATTACTTATAACTTTTCCAAAGTAAACTCAAAACTTGCGACTTACTTAAATAGATTAAAATATGAATAACCACAACTATTCACTTCTTGTAGTATTTTCATGTTATTAGGTGTGCTATTAAGGCTCCGGTCTACCCCAGCCAAAACAACAACAATGCCGAATCCCGTATTCCATAGCGTCAGGCGTTCCATAGCGTAGGCCATAGTGCTAGGCGAGTTTGATGGCTGCAGAGGGGATCGTGCAATGATGGGGGATCGTGTTTCAGAATTAACCAATTAAGATAGAGAGAGGTTGGCTGTTAACTTTTTCTAAAAGTAGAAAAAAAGGAATTAGTCGGCTATCATTTTAGAATTTTTGAATAAAATTTCTAATTTCAATAATAACTGTCTAAAATCATCTTTTTTTTAGTTTTGTAAATGCAGAGGTTTACGGGGATCGTGTTTTAAAACTAACCAATTAAGATAGAGATTGGCAGTTAACTTGTTTTTAAAGTAGAAAAAGGGATCTAGTCGGCTACCTTTTTAGAATTTTAAAATAAAATTTCTAATTTCAGCTATAACTGTCTAAAATCATCTGTTTTTCTCGATTTTTAACTGAAGTTTTCTATTGGTTTTAATGAACTAATTACAAAAGTGTAACAGAGGAAAATTAGTACCGTTATTCTTCTTTAATATGACACCATATTTATAGCTCTAGGCTTTATTTGGCAGAAAATAACACGATTCAAAAAAACCCTTGCATTTGGGTGCGCGCCAGGGATAGAAAGGCTCCGGTCTACCCCTGTCAATTAAACCCGTTTTCTTCGCCGCTGTCTGCTCTCACCCCTATCGGACCGACACCGTTCCCACTACACAACGCCAACGTATTCTAAGAAAAAGAGAAAGTTTTTGACTTCCTTTTGCCAACAGATTTGCCACATGCTCCGTTAGGGTGTGTATGTGGACTTCACAAATTAAAACTTTGATGCCGGAGTCCACAACTACGCGTCCGGTCTTGAAAATGATACACGTGTATGCGGAGTTCATTAGCGTGCAATTTGTAACAAGTGTGTATGACGATAAAAAATATTAGGTTTTTTAAAAATGTGATTACATAGTTAAATTCTACTTATAATTAGAAAAATATTGGTGAAAGAAACACTCGTGTGTATGGATTTTTAAGACGGAGTTTATAAGTACGGATATTTTCATACGGAATTCACAAGTGTCGAAGTTCCAGTATGTGTGTGTGTGTGTGTGTGTGTGTGTGTGTGTGTGTGTGTGTGTGTGTCAGGATGTAAACAGAGTTAGAGAACGCCCTAATGGTCCGATTTTAATGAAATTTGGTACATAGGTCCAAATCTACTATAATTCCAGGCGTTTTTTTCATTTTTTTTGAATTTTTGATTTTTAAGGGTAGTTTACCCCCCAAAACCCCCAAAAAACGTGAAAATCAAAATTTCTCAAAAATGGCTCTAACGATTTTGATTAAAATTTTGTGGTTTATTAAGATTAAAATTCTGAATAAAATGACACCACCCGCATCTCCGGGAAAATGCGTGTTCAAAAGTTATAGAGCAAAATGTGTTAAAAAAGTCAATTTTTGGATGCAAAAACTCGTGCTGCTCACCTGGTGGCTATCCGACTGAGCCATCAAGATATTAATGTTTTGAGGCTTTTAACACCTTTTCATATTCTTGGGAGAAAGTATGTGTCAGTTATCTGATACCATTTACTTAACATGGGATATCCATACTTAATCGGTTCTGTATACATTGGTGCTACCTATCTACCAAGAGGTGATATACCATCAGAAATAAAGCTGATTTGATGTAAAAAATATTTTATTGTCATATGATTTTGTTACTCATAATAACTTATATGCAAATCAGTAAAAAATAACGGCGCTTAGCCATAAAAAAGAAAACCATATTTTCATAAAAAAATGATGAATTTTTTATTAAAAAGTTTAAAATTGAATAAATATAATTATACAACAAAAAAGTCAATGATAGACTAATAAAATAATTTTAAAATATACCTATGCTGTTCTTAAAATCCATTCAGCATAGTGTGAATAAAACACAAAAGAATATTTAATGAGAATGAATATCCGAATCTAATATGCTAGTCTTGTGCCTTAACACAACGTGGGTTCTGAGGTTTCCTTTGCGATGGGCTTTATATGGACAAAACTGGCAGCTGAACGCAGGCAACTTCCCGCACTCGTATTTCTTATGGTTGTGGAGAGATGCTGTATGCGAGTACTTCCGTCCACACTCACTGCACTGGTAAGTGTTGAAACCGCCTGAAATGATACAATGTGGTTTGTTAAAAATTATTACATATTTCTCACTGTTTCTATTCTCATGTGAATTTTGTGAAACATGCACAGAGTCTTTTTTGATCGGAAATCACATAGCCTTAAATTCAACATTTAATGGAAAAGGGGTTTTCAGCTTAAACAGAGCATGCTGCGGTGGTTAGGACAGAGGTTTGGTTTAAAGATTATGAGATGATTTTATATAAACTCAACCAATACCACAGAACGGAGTATAAATTATTACTCCCTTAACATCGTCATTATTTTGTGCATGTAATTTCCAAGTTAATTACACTACAAGGCTACATCATATACAGTAAATAAATATACTCTCGCAATCTCTTTTCGGTTGAATGTGGATGGAAAACGTAAATTGGTGCAGGGTTCAAACAGAAAAAAAACCATGACACAAAGGTTTATGGCGTGTAAGCTTTCTAAAATTAATGGAAGTTAAACAAAATAAAAAAAATTGAAAAAGAAAATAAAAACTATAAATGACGAAATGAACATAATTAAACATAATTTTGCCGATTTCTTTGAAGCGTTTCAAACCCAACAGAACTAAAGAAAGAAAATAATATAGGGTTATAAAATTGGGCATTATGGTAGGGCCTAAATATTTAAGCAATTGAAAGCTAAAATGTATGACATTTGAATTATTTCCTTTTTAACATTTCCAACTTACTGGAACATTATCTAGTATAGTATACGTTTCTGTAATTATGTATTTTTCTCAATCCTCTCGAAAGTTTCTCATTGTTTCATCTTGTGCTTGAATATCATGTGGCTCATGAGATTGCCCTTTCTGTGAGCCTTGTACGGACAAAACTGGCAGCTGTAAGCCGGTAGTTTCCCGCAGTCGTACTTCCGATGCTTGTACAGCGAGTTGGGATTATTGTACTTGCGTCCGCAGTCTCTGCATTGGAGGCTGTCAACACCCACTAAAATAGAATAAAAAAGAACACTAGTTAATTCAATAAATTACATAAACTTTGCATCACATTAATTGGATTGTAAACCCTAGTTAGAAACCACAATTATCGACGAAACATAAAACGTTATTTTCACAAAATTTGATTATTACTCAGATTTTAGGAATACGTCTAATAGGTTACATCTATAAAAGCCACACAATAATAACATAGTAGCCACACGTAATAACAAATTACGAGACTGATTTTACATTAGTTTAACATTCTATGGTAAGTTAGTAAGTTAGGAAGAAAATTCATTAGGGTAAAGTGCCATTTATGATTGTTCATCATCCGATTTGTTTCCCAGAATAATTGGGAGGTTATCGAATAAGTGTTAAGTTTTTATGTTGATTTTAGACTCGTCCAAACATATTTTTCTAGAGAGGGAATAATGTGCATTTTGCCTAATAATGTAAATTTAAGTTCAAAACTTTACTGTTAATTTCGGGAGTGACATCATGAATCTATAAAGTTCAAAATAAAGAACTGTATGTTACTATTGAAGAGGAAAAGGTAAATTAAATAATGTCACCCTATAACTAACCTCTCATTTATTTACATTAATACAAGAAAAACAAAAAAGGTAACAACTCCAGTGTTACAAAAACAATCTTCATAGATTGGCTCTGGGCGGGTATGGAAATATTTTTTCAAAGTCGACAACCTGGTGCTTGAAGAACATGTGGTTTTTGAGGTGCTCCTTGAGTTTGCCCCGGTAGGGACACATCGGACAGGAGAACTTGGGGGCGACACCGCACTCGTAGTTCTTGTGCCTGCCGAGGTGCTGGCTGTTCTTGTAGCGGCGGCCGCACTCGCAGTGGAACCTCTTGGACACGTCATCCGCTGGAAGTGAAATGAACACCGTTGCGATCATTGGTATGATAATCACTCATACTTTGTCAACTGGTCAATAACGTCGTTTGGGGCCCTACTGATATTTAGAAAAACTGTTACAAAGTTGTGAGCTCAACGTTTATTTGGTTTTTAAGTACAATAATGTAAAGATTGTAAGGTGATAGTGTATCTAGGAAACCTTATATGACTTCAAAACCACTTGCAGGAAAGCTACTCAGAGTATTCTTGTGAATTATTTAATTTTGAGTAGAAACTACAAAATCCTAAATATTAATATATATTATAGTTGTTTCATTATTTTGTTATTACAAGTTTTCAGATGTTGTGAATGAAAATTTATACTGTATCATCAACTTAAAAACAAAATCAATCAATTTTATTTCTGTCTCTCATTAACAAACCATGTGAAACATCCCTAAGAAATACTCATGGCCCCGTGAGATAACCGAAAACTTAATCTAGCTTTAAACTGGTACCCTGGAAGATCATGAGTTTGTGCTTGAATTTGAGGTGGTTCTTCAGATGATCCCTCAGTTTCGCTCGGTAGTCGCACACGGGACAATCATGAAACTCAGCAGCTTGCCATACTCGTAGGTCTTGTACATCGTCAAGTGGCCCCTTCTGCTTGTACCTATTATATGGAGCTATGAGCTGGTGGCCTGGTCGATCATGAGTTTGTGCCTAAAGATGAGGTGATTCTTCAGATGATCACTGAGTTTCTCTCGGTAGTCGCACACGTGACACTCTCAAAACTCAGCAGCTTGCCCTACTCGTAGGTCTTGTACATCGTCAGGTGACACTTCTGCCTGTCCTATGAAGCTATGAGCTGGTGGCCTGGTCGATCATGAGTTTGTGCCTGAAGATGAGGTGGGTCTTCAGATGATCACTGAGTTTCTCTCGGTAGTCGCACACGTGACACTCTCAAAACTCAGCAGCTTGCCCTACTCGTAGGTCTTGTACATCGTCAGGTGACACTTCTGCCTGTCCTTAAAGCTATGAGCTGGTGGCCTGGTCGATCATGAGTTTGTGCCTGAAGATGAGGTGGGTCTTCAGATGATCCCTGAGTTTAGCGCGGTAGTCACACACAGGACACTCGAAGCTCGGCGGCTTGCCGCACTCGTAGGTCTTGTGCCTCGTCAGGTGGCACTTCTGCTTGTATCCCCGGCCGCACTCGCACCAGAACTTCTTCAGCCCGTGCCTGCTGGTTCCTGCAAACATTATATTAGTGACAATGTGCAAGTCTCTTGTTTCTGGAATGGTTGGGATGATAACCAACATAAAAACAACCAACATAAAAATTAATGCATTTAAGGCCTTAAATATGACTAGAGATCGCCCCCTGGTCAGTATTCGACCAAATGGTACTTGATCTGGTTCTAACTTGTTAAAATACTTTATATCTAGTGCACCCGTTCTTCCTGATTTCATAACATAATTTTTTATTACAACAGCTATCTAATGATTCAATCTATTGCCCTTCTGATTTAAGATTTACACTGGAAATTTGAAAGCCCGTTGGGTGTGGCACTGGGGATCGATGTAAATTATAATGTGATTCTGCTCATCCACAGGACGATGCCTTTCTAACGGTATGCGCGTGTTTCTCCTACGATACACACAAGCTGAAAGAAATGAGGAAATAGTATATTTCATAACAAGAGTGGAAAGTGTCTTTTACGGGCCGAGATCGAGTTTACGCGCGAGGCTTTAGCCGAGCGCGGAATTTCGATCAAGGCACGGAATAACACTTTCTACTCGAGTTATGAACGATATTTTTCATCACACTGTAGATAATTAATAATAGTAATTAATTAAATAATGCAAGTTTAAGAAACCACCTATGGATGCTCAATTGATTTCCGCAGTACAATGAAAACAGTGATTCTGTTTTACACAGCTGATTACATTATTGAAAACAGCTGATTTCACTTACCTAACCTCCACTTCGCAAACAGCTGATTTTCCCTCTCTAGAGAGGGAAAACGGTTTTTCTACACTCTCAGCTGGTGATGAATATAGCTGTTTCCCGTACAGTGTGATGAAAAGTAACATACCCACAAATATATGGATTTAGATTAACGTTTGGTATAACTGAGTACAGTAATATTTTTTATTTATCAAATTTAGATACTGTATGTTCACTTCATTTTAATTAATTCTGATATTACGTTAAAAATATTTTAATGTTTATTGTATTTATTTATAAGCTACTTTTATATGATTGTGTTTATATCACCCCTTCTAGTTTTCTGAGTTCCGTGCTTTCAATTACTAGAGTATTGACAGTTATTCTTTTCCCAAAAATATTGTTTTAATTATAAAATTGTAGATAATGAAAATGAACTATGCAATGCCAATGCATTAAACAGTTTTCATTAATCCTCCTTGTTTATAGATAGAATTAAATAATAAGTAATGGGCACCAGATGAACAATGTATATGAGCGCACTTGAGTGTCCAGGAAATAATGTTAAAACATTAAATTGCAGAATGTTCTAGCAGAAGTACTTTTTGTAAGATATGGTAAATATTACATTTTAAAATTGGAGAGATGATAAGGAATTGAGGAGATTAACAATGTAAAGGACGATGAATGGAGGAACAAAAACACCAATTCGACAATAGTTACAAGTAAGAAATGTGTATTTTTATTTAAAGGAGGAAACTTATAAATATCGAATAAAATATTGTAACAACGAAACAAATTAATAATAATATAAACTTAACAAAACAAAAAAGTTTCTTATATTACCAAATAATATACAATTTCATTCTTACTTGATATTATAATTAAAAACATATATTTCCCTTGACATTTTGAACCGATTATGGACTAGAAATTATTTTAGATAGTTCCATAAAAAATATCTAATTCACATAAAAAATCTATTCGAAATTTTAAATACATGTTTTATTAAACAATAATAACAAAAACTAATAAAAAACGCATAAGAGCTTGAATCACTCACGTCAGTTAATCTTTGACTGCGGTATCACGTTGATAACTAAACCACAGCGGTAAACTAGTGTTACTTCATGGCGTGGTAAAAACTAGCCAGTTTGTGCTTGAACAGCAGATGCGTGTTGAGTACATCCTTGCGGTGCGCCCTGTAGGGACAGAGCTCGCACCCGAAGCTCGGCTCCTTGCCGCAGACGTACTTCTGGTGCCGGTCCAGGTGCTGCTTCAACTTGTACTTTTTACCGCATTCGCACCAAAACTGCCTCAAACCTGAAAGTGCCAAACAGGTATAAAATGTAATGTTTATTTTATTAGAAAAATCGTTTGTAATATTTGGTCAACTTTTATATTGTTTATTCATTAATTTCCTATCTTTGCGTTCGATATATTGACGACTGGGTAGAAAAGAGTTTAATGGCTGAGTAAATTATTACTCACCAAATAATCATACTAAGTTATCTACTATTAAATATGACGTGCTTTTATATTTGCTAGCCTTTTCAGGGAACAAGCTAACTCTTATCAAGTGAGAAAACATAACGACGTATTAATAAGCCTGTCAAGTGTTGAGTTTTTAAAAACTTATATATATTTATTTGTTTGATTGGGGAACTCTAAAAGATGGTTTCCGAAGCTTCGGTGGATACACGTCAAACCAAACAACTAAGTAAAGCTTTAATCATAGAAGATTCCTCGTTCATTCTAAACTTGTTTTTACCTTATACACAATTTGGTACATCGGGGAAAAAGGAAATAACTATCAAAATAAATCAGTTTAAAAAAACATTAAATGAGAGTGTGTAAAAATATATATTCAGTTTATTTCAATTAAAATACTTAATTGTAATCTTTTAGGCACTAAAGTAGTTTACATATAAACGTTTTGTTTACTCCATAGTTACTTCATCCACTACAATTTTGACGGTTTAAAAAGGCATTTTCCGACTTTCTAATAGGGATTTAAAACTAATAAAAGTATACTAAATATTGATCTTAAAAGTAAATCAGGTATAAAATCAAAAAATAGTCTATGTAACTAAAAGTTCGCTCTATATCATTAATTTTGTCGGTAGTATTTTCAAGACATGATTTGCTTCTTATAACTAAGCTTTGGTCAGTTATAAAATAATAATAAATATAACAATGAGGGGTAAAAGTAAACTCAGCAAGATTATATATACATCTGTTAATAAATTTTAAATCGAGAGTAAAAACTAATTAAATCATCTTTAACGTTCATATGGCCCATGATGCAGAATATGCCGGGTCATAGTAGACTTCTGTTTGGCTCTGTACGAGCAAAATGGACAGAAGAAAGAAGGGTTCTTCCCGCACTCGTACTTCCGGTGGGCCGTAAAATGAGACTTCCGCTTGTAACCTCTTCCACATTCACAACGAAACTGCTTCAAGTCTGCAATAAGCCGGTCAGTAAATAATATGGACATAAACACCAAATTACTAGAAAAAAAACTTAACTATATGTTCAAAAAGTTTAAACACCAAAAAAAAATATCAACCACGGACCCCAGAAGCATCGCACCAAACTTTATAATTGATATTTCAAAGAAAGCTGCTCCAACTGGGAAATCTTCTATCTTCAGTGTAGCTATTATTTTCAAGTTCCTCACTGACTCTTGTACTTCTCAATTAGAACCTAGCGTCTATCGACGTTATGTCTCATTGTGCTTGACAATTACTCAGTGGATACCCAAAGAAGTTTCTTGTAACTAATACCAACTGATTATTTCATTATATTTCTTTCTTCCCGACAACAAGCCCAGTGATTTTCCAGCGACGAGACGTCTTCTTGTACATGATATGGTCTCAGTGTCTCCATATGTTTGACTTTTCACTAAATCACTGGTTGTCCACCGATATTTCTCCCGAATTAATACCGAATGCTTCTAGAATCTAAAACCAACTTAGTGATCGCTCAGCAATCGACGTCCTCTTCTAACGACCCTGATTCGGCAATTTTCCATCAAGACCTCACTGTGTCTGAATTTTACATGTGTCCAGACCCGAATTCTTCTAGAGCCTGACGCCACCTCAGTTACTAACCAGCGAGGTCTCCTTGTGCTTGAACAGCATGTGGGCCCTGAGGTGCTGTTTCTGCTTCCCCCGATATGGACACTGCGGACAGGCGAACTGCGGCTCCTTGCCGCACTCGTACCGCTTGTGCCGTCCCAGGTCACACTTGTACTTGTACCCTCGACCACACTCGCACCAGAACTGCTTCCCTGCGACACACCATCCACATTCCTCGTTAAGTGAACCAAGCACAATAAATTTAGTTTCAAATAACATTCAAAGTTTGAAATATATTGTTTTTTCATACAAAGTGTGTTGGATTTAGGACTAAAAAATTATTTACTTTTCAACATATAGCATTAGAGGGCCTAAAGATCAAACCACCTTAGGCATCCATCTAGCATTTGTGCTAAATGACTTTTCCCCAACAGCGCGGTTTGAATACTTAGGTATAACATTTTTTTAATAAAACTACCACTATCGTTTTTTTATCATTGTTATTATTGTTTTATTTTATTTTAGAACAAGTAAAAAGCTTCTCGTTTTTCTAGATGAGGGTTTGATTAGGGTACCTTTTTATGCTTCTATACTATGTACTCAGCTGCCTTTGTTCAATAATGCCTGATACATTGTATCCATTTGAGCTTCTGCTTAGTGTTACAATAGGATATATTTGTTCAAACACACGTTGAACCCTTTTTCCTCTTGTTTTGTAAGGTACACAGAATACGTACAGTTCAAATTATTATATTGTTATAACAAAATGGAGTAAAATTAGTATTCATATAATCCCAATAATAGTTAAAGTTATTCTACTTTTGCAAAAATACATTGAAATTGTAGAATATAAATAAAACCAAGAAATTTAAGGTAAATTAAACTCAATCAGATTTAATATGTTATATTATAAAATTTCCACACTATTTACGAATCAAAAGTATAAAAATTTTATCTGACTAACTACAAATTTCATAATCAAGCTATCATATCATAATAAATAATAAAGCAAACATAAAGCATTCTGTTCATACAATACACAACATTATTTATAAACAAACATTATATACATTAGAGTAAGTGTAATAAATATATACTCTTCATAGAATTCATATACTTCATCATTACTGCTTTCATACTTCTTTCATATACTTCTTAAATAGAATAGGCTATATTATCTTCATACAATGTACAACATTATAAATAAACACACATTATTTACATTAAAGTAAAGTTAATTAAATCCATAGTTCCAAACAATAATAACTTAACATCATTATCATAACTATGACTTAAAATTAATTAAATTTTTAGACATTACAATTGGCTAATTGATTGGAGTTCGAGTTGACTATAATTTCAATTATGCTGATGGTAATCAGAAAATATTTTAATAATAACTTTCTTCTTTCTTGATATTCGCTAGGGTTTTAATCCAGCTATGGAATGGAAAATTTCAATTCATATTTCGTCTATATATTGTTGGTCTAAATTTCGTACAATTATGAACACCAATCCTATTTGAGTTTGCAACCTCCTTGAAAAGGATTCCAGCTACATTATAAGGGGAAAATCAAGCTTGAGTAGTTATTAGAGGTATTTTGTGGTGAATTGACAAATGAAAAATACTTGAATCTGATCTGAGTCTGTTGAAAGTGATTTGATAATTGACTACAAAACATTTATCTTTAACGACTATGATCTTGCACCTAAAATAAAAGAAAGAAATCGTCTCCAAAACATAAATATTAATTTAATACAACTGTTTTACAGTATTATGTTTGTTAAATTATATACACCATAAATAAGGAGTTTTTTACGACTAGATTTTATAAGATGCTTTTAGCAAAACTGCTAATTTAATAGTTTTATTTTCTACAAAATTTTTAAAAATAAAGCTAACGTTCGTACTGTCCTGCGTGTTGCAGGAGCAAATGCCGAGTTAAGTTGGACTTCTGATGGGATTTGTAAGGGCAAAAAGGGCATATGAAGGAAGGGTTCTTGCCGCACTCGTGCTTCCTGTGGGCCATCAAATGGCCCTTCTGCTTGTAGGCTCTTCCACACTCGCACTGGTGCGGCCTCAAGCCTGGAAATTGGCATCATGTTGATCAGTTTAAAGCGTTGCTATCATTTCAAGGTTAGGCAGTAAGGAGAGGGAGTTTAAGCAAAACGGGGAGAAGAATTAAAAATAATAAATACATGAGCAGAGCACAGTGATTTGCCCGGTCGCCATTTAAAACAAAACTTTAGAATACAACGTAAAAAACCAAATCAGTGTGTATCCTTGAGGTTCAAGTTGTATATCGGGCTGGCTATATTATACTACTACCGACAATAAATTCAATTTTTCCCTTCTAATAAACAAATTTTACCTACACACATTTACTTGCAATGGTCCATCGCCATTTTCCCCCATCCAGAAGTATAATTAGTATAGTAAGTTATTTTTCTTTCTTATTCTTAAAACTGAAAGAATCTGAAAGAAAATTATACCTTGAAACGTTAGGGATCAGATAAAAACTTATGGAAAGAATGGGCTTTAAAAACTCAAAGATTGTTGATTACAAAAAACTTTATTCAGAAAATCAAACACATTAGAAAAATAGTAATTCGTATTACACATTAATGTTTCGCTAGAAGTCACAGTGCGAATGGAAATAAATAAATAAAATATATTAATAGTTACAAAAATTATGACTAAAATTCAGCATAGGCAAAGTTTTTACAGAAATAAAATAAAGTTTGTACGTCAGGATTAAAAATAAGACTAGTCGTTTTCTAACAATATTATGGAAATATACAAGATAAAAATACATAAAACTAAATTTTAATGTGGTCTTGAAACTTCATACGTAAAGAGATCAGTAAAAAATGTGATAGCGATCAAAAAATTAACGTATGTCAACTACAAACTATCAACACAATTCATTTGAAATATTAATCATGAAAAAACATTGATATAAAACTAAGTAAAATATTAGTAAAAAAATTTCATTACTTTACAATGAAAAGTAATGTTTATAGTCACAAATTGAACGTAACTAAACTCTATTTATCACAATTTACAGTGGTTCATAGCCAGTAGTTATTAAATTGTCTAGGAAATATGGCTATTCACATTTGTACACACAGTTTAATTCGTATTAAAATATGAAATAATAAAGTATTACGTTGCAATAATATTATGAAAATAATCACCCATTAAGTGGCGCAAAGTAAAATAAGAATACGATAAAAAAAGAGTCAGTGCTAAACAACACATGAATTCAACAAATATGATTTAGTCTTTCAAAAAAAATCATCTGACAAAAAAGTATAGATTTTTTTTCTTGATTAGATAATTTTGTCATCGTCTGCTAAACCACTATATAGTTTTGAACGTAATTTTAGCCCTTCCATTTCATATTTTCCCTAGTTGGAGTTGTATCTGGGTATGAGTTCCAGTTCGTCCATGATGTGTCGGTGGCGGTACATGATGTGCTGCTTCAGGTGCTGCTTCCTCTTCGCCCTGTACGGGCACAGCAGGCAGCAGAACGTCGGCTCTTTGTTGCACTCGAACTTGAGATGGCGATCCAGATGCTTCTTGTTCTTGTACCCGCGGCCGCACGGGCACCTGAACTCCTTCCATCCTGGCAACACACGGAAGACACATAACTACTATTGCTATCTCGCAAACACGCGATGAAGGAAAAGAAACTAAAAGACTAAGAAGAAAATTTGATGACTTTCGGAGAAATAAAACATTACATTAAAGTCCGAACAAATTTGTCATCGTCTAATAGGAAAGATAAAATACATAAATTATTCTTGGTAACTATAAAACAAATCTAGGCTAACACACTCAAACTAAACAAATTAAAACTCTAACAAAACCATTATAATACAGATTAAAATTATCTACAAAACTCTAACCTAATGCAAAGAAATTGTAACTACACCCTACTGTCCAAATGAATTTAAAAACTTATAAAAAATTAACACATTTTTGTCGAAAAAAAGTAAAATAACAAAATAAGTAAGAGGTCTCCTTCGTTTTACTAAATGTTGCAGTTATATTTCGACTATATGCATCACAACTGCAATACTGTATTATTAATTCAATCACCATACGAAACCAATACAGAGAACTGAAGACGAAGAAAACCTGAAATATTGCCATTATTTTGTAAATCTTTAACATTTAACAATGAACATCCTTAAATCATGAAAGGGAATCAATAAAACTAATAGATCAAATTTTAGTCAATTTTTATTTTTTGCAAAAACAGACTGTTGCTGGGAAAATATATACCTTCACGGTATACAGAAGTTGTTATGGAGTCAATTTAGAAAAGACTATTATGGAAATAAATCAACCTCGTACAAAATTCAATTTGGCAAGTAGAGGCTCAATATAAATATATTTCTATCACAAATAATGAGTTTTGCTCGTAATTAGTTTAACTATTACATGTACGATTATTGTTTTGCCACAATAAAATTATATAAAACTATTAATATATTTTACTTAAGTGATAACACTCATAAAAAATGACATTAAAACTAAAAAATCAGGTAGGTATAGTTATCGAAATAAAGAAATGAACCGCTCTCAGGCGTCGCTAAAACAACATGAAAACCGTCCGCAGGCACCATTTTGCATGTGGATAAACACCAGTGTTGCTAGGCCATCACACGTTAAAAAATCCAATTGTGCTCGAGATTTTGGTAATTTTTATCTGGTGGATTAACACCACTGGTGATTATCACTATGAAAGATTCCGGGCCAAAGAGCGGTTCCAAAGCACACATATAAGGAACTTCTTGTTTTTAATATCATAGATCCAAGTATGAGGGTTTAGGCTGAGAGGAATGCATTGGAGCTAGTCCCAAAACTGTGAAAAGTGTGGTTTGAAACCTGCAGCCCTTAAAAAATTTCCAGGTTAATATTAAGGACGTATCAAAGTAGCTACTAAATTAAACCTTAATCAGCTGGTAACTGTAGAAATAAGCCAACATTTTTTTCAACATATGGTTCATTAAATTTCAACCAAAGTGTTGCACCCTTCGGACTGGCTAGTGCGCGAAGCGAACGAGCACGCATCGTCATACAAGTTCACTGAGCAAAGCTCGGTCCGCCGGTACTAGATTAAACATTGAGCCCTTGATGGTGCTTCATAGCCATATGCGTCTTCAAGTGCTGCTTCTGCTTCGCCCTGTAAGGGCAAATGTGGCAACAGAATGCCGGCTCCTTGCCACACTCCCACTTCTGGTGGCGGTACAGGTGCCTCTTGTTCTTGTACCCGCGGCCGCACTCGCACCAGAACTGTCTCGTCGCACCTGCACCAACATATTGTTAATCTACACTAATCAACGATGTTACACGGTCAGAAATTGAGGAATGGCGTGTTCATCAGGTCGTCAAGTCACTTTGCGTTCATTCCTGGTAATTTTGAAGTAAAGGTTATGAAACGTTTACTGCTCACAGGGAAATGTAATTTTTTAAAGATATTCTATAGTTAACTTTTTTTTTTTACTTGCGGCAAAAATGGCCAGCGAACTTTATACCGAATAAGTATAAAATAATTGAAAAATACTATATAGGACGGTTATTTGTTTTTTTCTGGTGAACAATTAGATAAAGAAAAGATTGCCAGACACTCTATTCTTAAGGTGACTTCATACTCTTGAGAATTTTTGTCTTCTAAATCAACGAGCGCAATGGTAGCAGGTAAATGCAATAACTATCCTGTTGTTCTAAAGGAGTTTACTTTTGGAACTGCTCTCTTGAATAACTCTTGGAATTTTTAACTGTAAATTGTAGTTTTAGTTCTCGCCTCCTACTTGTTTTTTTACTTACTATTCGTATACAAAAAACTCACAATAGTTACTAACAGTTGATTTTTACAAATTTATTTAAGTTTGTACAAACACAGAAATTAAAATTTTGACAGAGCAGAAACCTGATGGACTCGCTTTCAAAAGTATAAAATGTGTTTTAGGAAAGGCATTATTATTTTGTACTAATCGATATTGAGAATTCATGGTCTTATTCTACTTAGCAGTTATAATTACAGAATATGAAAACATTATGATGCTTATTTTGTCAAAGCTAAGGGAACTTTGAAATTATTCTACGTTTCTTCAGACGAGATACGCCGGTGTAGAGCACAAACAATAAATACATTACATTAATTAATAAATAATTTATTTGTTTTCAAGCAGATACAAAAATAGAATATAATAAACACAAAATATCACAAACGTTGTATCATAGTTGTTTGATCATTTACTTTCCATTCGAAGAATCCCACCCAATATACAAACTAATTTTTGTTCAAAATAATTTTCGGGAAAACTGTTTGTATTTTTTTAACTCAGAAATTTTTATCAGAATTTTTTATCATTCCTCAAATTTCCAGAATCACTTTTCAACCATCAACTTTCCAAATTTGTTAGATCTCAAATCATAAACAAGGTATCCCCTAGATTCTACAAGAGATCAAAAGGTGTTGTGTTTGCCGACGATGTGGCTGGTGAGGTTCTCCTTCCTCTTGGTCTTGAAGGGACAGAAGGTGCAGGAGAAGCCCGGGGGTTTGTTGCACTCGTACCGTCGGTGCCTCGAGAGATCTCCCTTGTTCTTGTACCCGCGGCCGCACTCGCACCAGAAGTTCTTTATGTTTCCCCTGACTGCAAATGCATTTGCTTATAAGTCAACTTATTTTAGGGTGAAAATAGTTAACCCGATTGAGATGTATGAGAACAGAGATGATTGTTTATGATTTCTAATTTTTTTTTTACAAAAACGCCGACATATTTCATGTACGCCACACAAAGATTAATGAGAAAAGGGACTGAGTACAAATTAACGTTTAAGTGTTTTTAATGAATTCTAAACTCGATGAAAACTTATGTAAATTAGTTACATGGAATTTATGAGTGGAAGTTTCTAAATGAGTGAAGGAGTATGCAGGGGGGACACTGTGGACGATCGGATGACTCTAAGTTCTACCTAATGGACCTTACCCCTGGGAGATAGTGTATCATGCAATGTAATACTGACAAACAATTAAATTGAAAAATTTTATCATCAATAACTGTTTTCAATTTATAAAGTTTCTGTTATTGCAGCTCGAATAAGGCGTTATTGTGGAAAATCGAAAGAACCTTTTGTGAAGTGAACTAATTAAAATACAGTTATAATTAAAATACACTTTGTAATTTAAATACATATTTCATTTGAATTAATGAGATTATTGAAATGTAATTTTAAATGATTTTTCGCTAAAGCATGGAGGTCAATCATTCGTGTATAAACCCTCTTCAATCTTCCAAATTCCAAACCTGTTGCATTCCAATGAAAGCACTGACCTCAGATAGCCTGTCAAGGGCATGAACAGCGTTGGCGGTGATTCGCTTTTGTTGATCACTTTTTAGTGAAAAAAGAATGATTATTTAACACTTCATAAATAAAACTTTTACTGGAGCATTGGATACACTCAGAGAGAGGATTTGTATGATTTTTATATCAAAGACAGAGCGAAAATAATATTTTAAATAATTATAAAATTATGTTTATTTAAAATTATACAGTGAAATGCATTAGGTTGTATAAAAAATATAACTAATTTATACAACCAACAAACAAGAATATTGGTAAACCTTAAACGTACATATTCTTATAAAGAGTAGGGGGAAATTAGTTTACGAATTTTACACGCACAAATATAAAATATAAAAACAATGTAAATAACTAATAATAATAGTTATTAAATAAATAAATCATTTATTTACAATAATAACATAGGCTACTTTACCTATTACCTTTGGAATCACACGAAACCCTAAAAACATGTCTTAGCACATTAAATAAACTCACAGTATATTGGCCTGTAAATATATTTTACCTATACAAACCACAGTATAAACATATATCATGACTATTTACAGGTCAGTGATGTAAAATTAATATTGAAACAAAATCTTAATCACGTAAAGTGTTCCACCTTGTTTAACACGTTCGCGGCGGCGGGGTTTTCGCTTGACCCTCATCGCCATCCTAAAACTTAAAATTGTAAAAAAATAATTTTATATATTATTATTTCATTGGTATGCTTTTGTATGCTTCTATCACGTTTTGAGGTTAGAAAATTGACGTCTAATTCCATGGGAGCGATCGCACCCATCAGCACCTGGCATTAGGATCGCACTAAAAATCGGTTGAATAATAAATAATACTGGCTTTGTTTACAAAGTATACTGTTATTTTTTTATTTATGACTAAAACACAATAATACAAAATTATTTGAAGCAGAAAAAAAAAAAAATTTTGGGTACGATCGCACCCATCAGCACCTGGCATTAGGATCGCACTAATGATGGGTTGAATAATAAATAATACTGGCTTTGTTTAGAAGGTATACAGTTATTTTTTATTTATTACTAAAACAAAATAATACAAAATTATTTGAAACAGATAAAAATTAAATCGCACCCATTTTGACTTGAAACAATTTACTATGCGTAAAATGAAAGTTAATAAAAGATAAACAAATAGATAAAATGTCTTTCAAAAGAAGAAATAAATGGTGTTCTGTTTCTTCGTAGTAAAGAAATAATAATTCTATAAATACAAAGAAACACAGACCTTTTACTTCTATTTACTGTGTTGTTTTTCAAAGCAGGGCACGGGGCAAAGGGCTGGCTCATTTGGGCACTGCGCACAAAAGAACAAAGACCTTTTTTCCTTTTTCTTTTCCCTGTAGCATACCACACATCTTCTTTGGCGGACTCTGTCAGCACCATGCTTTTTTGCTATTTTAGAAAGCACATGTTTTACGGAGCCTTTTGTGGTAGTTTTAGGCTGACTCTGTATATGCTGCAGCACTGGAGCCGGTGTTTCAAGTATTGGTTGTATGAATTCGTGCCTGAAGTCATACAGTGTCTTCTTGACATCTGAATTAGCAAAGCAAAATAAAAATGAATCAATATTTTTATCCTTTTAATTTTTGCGCAGACATGTAAACGTTTGAAATATATACATTTAATAATCGTAATAAAAAAATTACACCAAGTAAATGACGTTAGAGATGTAGATAAAATATGCATTTAAACTAAATAGCCTCGATTGTTATAGTATTAAAACACATCTATCACCAATCATTGCGTTTATGCTTTAACACGATATGTGATGCCAGGTTGTCCTTCCTCTTTGACTTGTAGGGACAGAAACAACAAATGAAGCTGGCCTCCTTGGAGCACTCGTACTTGGTGTGCCGGTCCAAGTGCTTCTTGTTCTTGTAGCTTCGACCACAAGTGCACCAGAACGCCCTCAGAAGGTTTGGAACACCTGGAACGAAGGACGGAAATGTTTAGTGTGAAACTTACAAATATTTCTTAGTGGATTGAGGTACCTAATATGGACTTAAGATTATGAAGCTTAAACCATTAAAAGAGTTTTTTAAAAATATTTGAAGTTTATATGGGGAACTTCGAGGTTCGAGTTGAAAACTTCAAGGAGAACTTTACGTTCCGAAGGAGAATATTTTCGATTAAAAATCTAGTTGTTTATTCCTGTATATGTATTTTTAAAGAAACTATATTCGATTTAAAGATTATAATTTTGGTGTAAGCTCAAAGAAACTGTGAGAGTAATGTTGTTAATAGTGTCTCTTTTTATAATGTTTGTGTATGTGGGGAAATCGGGATAAATATTGCATTTAAAATTATTTTGTATGCGATTCATCATACTTTACTGTATTATGTACATTCTAAATGTTTTTATTTATTAAATAAAAAGAAGCTGAACAGCAATATCAGATACAAACAAGAGCTAGCTATGCCGCCTTAGATAAAAAATATTCCGGTAGTAGATGACGATCTCGAGCATTCTGTATCTGTGGCTTGTTAGCACAAAGCAGATTTCAGAAGATGGATGTTTTATGTTTCCAAGTGAGATGGCTAAGAAGAGTCTCCTTCCTCTTGGCTTTGTACGGGCAGAGATGGCACGGAAACATTCTAACTTGGCCGCATTCGTATCTTTGATGCCGATTCCGAAGGTATTTTTTCGTATAGCTGCGACCGCAACCGCAAACAAACTGCTTGACAGGCCTCCCTGTGGGGATGAAAACATGGACAAATAAAGACCACGTAAAAGCACATTACAACACCAATATTTCTGCTAACCAGTAGCTTATCAAAATAACATTTAAAACGAAAATATTAATTTTTTGAGTTGCGGATGGAAAAACATACCAATTGTTTGATATGTTTTTAAGAGACTTTCTTTAGCTGAATTAGGCTATAACTTACAAGTTATTGCATTTAACTAAAGGTGTAATTCAAATTAAACCTTGGTTAATAATAATGGTACGGATAGCACACGAAAGAGAAATTTATTATTAAATAAATTAACGCAAACCAAGAAGTTGCCAAGGTTTTTAGACAATGCACTTCAATTATATTATCAAAATGTATCGAAAATAAAAATTATTTTACGCTTCACTGCCCACAATTGAACAAAGTGTGGCTAGAACTAGCATATGAGGCACGTGCGCCCCACGTCATGTTGCGTAAGTTCAATGAGGATGTGGAAACATCCCCGTCTTATCCGGAGTAATATGTCCAACATTTATACAACAGTCTCTGTACTTTCATCCGCAGTGGCACAAAACAACGATAATACAACAAAATACATATGCAACAAAATGGAAATATTAATTTACTAATTAAGTAAAACCACTGTGAAACAATAATGACCTAAATTAGTTGTATGTAAATGCATGTATATATGCCTTTACATTAACTAACTGTTAACTAATTGTTAACAGTTCCTAATACATGTCAACCACGTTTTAATCAAATTAGTGACAGTTTTAGTTAACTTGATTGCATTCCTTTTGTACTTGCAACAATTCAACTTGTAGAAACAAGTTTCATTAAATGCAGATGGTTTATTTAATCCTTTACAGCTTTTGTAAGCGACCGCTAACTGGAATTAGAAGAATATTTACATGAATATGCCGCAATATTCGCACATTGAAAATAAAATAAAAGCAAGAAAATAATAGCACAATTCCTTTTTTGTCACAGTACATCCAAATCATGGGCGTAACAATTTAAACATTATCAAATATGCAAGAGACAGAAGTATATTTTCTGTATAATTACACTAGAACAAATAATAAAATGTGCATGATTAAAAACTAAAATTGTGTAACATAAAAACAAATTTAATTACGCGTATTCCACCACAAAATAACTAATCTATATAAATAAAAATCTATAAAACAACACAATTTAGTTTTAAATAAATCCCTTGACCGACAATAACAACAAGGACGGATTAAATAACAATACAATTAAAATATATATATAAACTCACAGTAAAGAATACAAATTACAAATTATTTATAGATATTGTTCATTATATTTTTACAAACAAAAAAAAACAAAGGACAATTAGTTTTTTTGTGATATAAAAATAGTTTAATACATTAAAAATTACTATGCCTAATTTTAGCCGTCATGCCTAACTTTCATTTTATTCATTCCTGTCCAAGGCGTGATTACCTTCTCGCTAATTGAATCGGTTGCCTTGTAATGCGTATTCATTTTACCTATTACAGTAAGAAAAGAGGAAATAAATAAATCTGAATGTCTCCAATCATAGGTTCCCAAGAAACACTGAATTTTCAGACGTTTAAGGCGAAAATGGCGTTGCTTCATAATTTGCAGTTTCAATAACACATTGGGTTGATACATTCAAAACAAACTAAAAATGATTCTAACGAAACGAAACACTGTATTACTGTTAGATGTATGACTACGTTCACACACATTATATTTCCACCATAAGCCGTGTGGAGTTCGGCAACAGAATTAACAAAAATTACCTGTTATTGTTATTATGCTGATTAAATATGTTATTTTTTACTTTTTTTCCATGGCGACAGGTTGATGCAGGATAGCTTAAGCGTCCGAATGTTCAAATCTCGCCTCTCCTATTTGTGAGTGTTCACATATTCTACGGTGAGTGTTCACATGTCCAGCATGTGCTTCTCGCCGCTGTGCTTGAGCACAATGTGCGACGTGAGGTTGTCCTTCCGCTTGGCTTTGAAGGGGCATAGGATGCAGCAGAAGCTGGGATCCTTGGCGCACTCGTAGCGCCGGTGGCGACTCAGGTGACCCTTGTTCTTGTACACCTTGCCGCACTCGCACCAGAAGCCGGTCGGCTGCCCGGTGGCGCCTCCTGGCCGACATTTGAAAGAGTTATTTAGAATAATGTATGCCACGGGTGGAGAAGTGAGAGGGGAAGTTGTGGCGGGAAGGGGTATATGGTACCAACAGCTAAATAAGCAGTTGGATATCCAGTAAATAAATACACTACATCGCCAACTAAGGTGGAGGAATAGCGCTAGGACCGAGCCGGCTTCCCCCACCAGTTTAAGGTGATAACGCCACCGCACGCCACGCCGTATATCCTTGTTATTGGTGCGTCCGCTGTATTCTAGTTTATTTGTATTCTTTTATTTACCGAATAACCCTTACTGTGGTGGGGGTAGCGGGAGCGCGCCGGTTCGTTCTCGCAGGACGATGTCGGCGACCCAATGTTCTTTTCATAACTATAACTTAACAACACATTTTGTTTGTGAAAACGTGTTGTTCTATCTTTTAACGAGAAAACAAGCAGTGTTATCATCAGAGAATAAACATGAAGGGATTAAGGTTGTCGTTATACATAGGAACAATTCTGGTTTGTCCGTTTCCTCTACGGACCGATTTGTATAATTCTGCCAATTAAATCTTAAATTCCGGTAGTTTATTGAAACAGAGTTGTTGCTGGAATTAATTTATTGGCGGAAAACTATTTTTGCGCTTCTGGTACCTCCACGGCAACCACAAAGAACGACACTACTCTCTTGCTCTCCCTCCTCCTCTTTTCATAAAAAAATCGTCCATCTCGTCACCCATCAAGAGTAAAGTATTCGTACTGTAAATATATAATTTGTCAACAATTTCTATGTATTGATAAACAAAAACCTCAATAAACTTAAACTTAACAGCTCCTTAAAAAGGAAGTGACTGATATTTAAGTACATAGTTGAAAAGTTCTTGACAAAATCAGAACATATTAAAGAATATACTGTCTTTGGGTCTTAAACCTACAGTCATTCAACCTATCGCACATACTGTGGCGGTGTTACAGATTTAAAATTAAAGACGACAAGAACATGTTTTAGACTAACTTACTTTAAAGCTCTCCAATAGTGTACAAAAAGACTTGCCACATACTAAACACATGATTACATTTATCTAAATTAATTTTTCGGTTTACTATTAATTTTGAATAAAAATTCAAACAGTTTTTTTTATCTACTCTAAAGTGATCTGCGATAAGGAAAACTGGATATTTCATCCAGTCATTTGTTTTACAATAGTATTTATCCAGAGTCCATCTTCTTTTCTTTCACTCACAGTAAGTTTATCTCTTTCACTCTTTGGAATTTTTATCTAAAAAGTTTGTTTTCGAATATATAGCTCACAATATTGGCGACAGAGCAGCGGTAAGGTCTCAAATTTCAGTAAATTACAAATATGTTTTGTTATTTTCCAAACAGTTATATTTTTTACGCTTATTGTGTGGCTATGTATGTTGTATAATGCATAATTGAAATAATGATTATTTTTAACTTCCAGTAATTGGGCTTGGAAATTGGGCTGATAAATAAATTAAGTTCACGTTTCAGATTTAATAATTTTAATGAAACCAACAATATAAAAATACAAATTGTAGGACTATACGATTACAGAAACTTATGAGAAAAGGAAAAGGCACTAGATTAAAGTCTTAGTACAAATAAACTATTGACTTTAATGAGTTTAACTTCTTGTACACCAAAAATATCACGTTTTCTTAGATTTATTTCAGTATTGAAATTCTTATGGTTGTAATTTTATAGCCTAAACAAATTGTTTGTTGAAAGTGTAAATACATTCAACTATTTGTATATTAAACTAGTGGAGAAAAAGAAAATATGAAACCATATACTAATAAACAACAACTTTTCAAAAGCTAATACAAAATAATTTATATTTAATATCAAAATGCTGTGATAACTTATACAATATATTTTGTGATTTAAACCACAAATGGTTGGAAAAACATATTTTCTTGAACTAAATCTCCTATTTTTTCTTTAAAGAAAGTATACCAAAAATTAAATAAGTAAAAACTAATGAAATAGCAAACATAAACAAAAACCAGAGACAGTAAAATATGTCACTTAATTTGAAAGTCCCATAGATTTACGCTTGTTCGGTATGGAATCCATTTTCCTCTACTATCCATGTTTCAGGAGAATATGCATCATGAGGTTATCCTTCCTTTTGGATTTGAAATGGCAGTTTGCGCAGATAAAGCCCTTTTCTTTGTTACACTCAAAATTTATGTGCCTCAGCAGATCTGACCTTCTTTGGTACTTTTTACCACAACCAGCACACTTAAAACCGACGCTTTGAACAGGGACACCTATATAACAACAGTCAACAAGTCATAAAATCATTTTAGAAATAATAAAGGACTTATATTTCGTCAATAGTTTTCAAATACTTGTAACTTGTGCTGAAAATTTTTCAAAGCAATCAATTTTATCGTAAGTCGTGATACAAATTTACCTGAGGCAAGTTAAAAATATTTAAAGCTGTGACGAAAGGTAAGAACTTTTAATTAATTGTAGCTGATAGTTTATTTCAAACGAATTGTTATTCATTGGAGTTTCTTTACTTAATGTAGGAGCTATGTTTGAACACAACATGTGACTTGAGTGTGTCCTTCCTCTTGGTTTTGAAGGGGCAGTAGTCGCAGCTGAAGTTGCGTTCTTGTGAGCACTCATATCTCTTGTGCCTGACCAAATTTTGCTTGCTCTGATATCTTTTACCGCAGTCGCAAACGAATGTTGGGAACTCTGATTGACCACCTGCGTAAAATATAAACACATTTTAACATTTATTATGGCAGTTATTTTATTTTGTAACTCACTTTTACATTGATATTATTTACGTTGTAATAATAATATTGTAATACATAAAAAACATTCAAACATTCAAAACATCTTTATTTCACATAATAGGTATATTATTTCATTTTTACAGGCAATATATTTGTAATTGTTAAGTAAAGTGTCTTATTGTAATTACTAGCTAATGTAGGTGAAATTAATTCACACAAAGGCTTGATGCCTGTCTGTGAGAATGAGTCACAATTTACGTTATCTTTTTTTAGGAAAATATAACTAAAAATAAAATAAAAATGGAAGAATATTGAGTTGAGACGGTTCAATGCAACTGTTGAATTTATTCCTTTGGTTAACATGATGTTTTATTATTATTCATTGATGTTTGATACGGAGGCCATGAGACAGATAATATAAGGAAAGAGAAAAGAAACACCCTTCCCACTAAGAACCCCCCCCCCCCCCACCCGTTATACACACTCATCGTTGACCACAGGTACGGATGGACGCACATGCAAACACACACCTCAGTCATCATCAAGGTGTTTAAAATATTTGGAAAACACAGGAGTTCATTATCCCAAATAAATTTTATTTGGGATCCCGTTGATCGATCGTAAGCCATCATACTATTTAAAATTATAATAGCCTATATCGACATAGAATATAAAAATATATTACAAGATCATACTATATCTTTTTTTTATTCATAGTAAACTTATCCAATGAATTTTTTTACAACGTTGCTTTTGTTAAGTCTTCACATTTTTATGTTAATAACAGTCATAAATTGATTTCACACATGATTACAGTTTAATATTATAAAGACAATTTGGCTGTAACACAAAATCTTTCCCAAATATAAACCGGAAAAAAGATCTAATGAGGGATATGTTATCTTTTACTGAAAAGGATTGAACAGAATGAAACATTTTTTAATCGTTACTGAAGGTTTATTGCAATACTCGTTTCTCAACGTAGGAGCTTATGTTTGAACAAAATGTGTGACTTGAGTGCGTAATTCCTCTTGGCTTTGAAGGGACAGTAGTCACAGCCGAAGTTACGGTCTTGTGAGCACTCATATCTCTTGTGTCTGACCAAATTTTGCTTGTTCTGATATCTTTTTCCGCAGTCGCAAACGAATGTTGGGAACTCTGATTGACCACCTGCGTAAAAACTAAACACATTTTATATTCTATTATGCATATATTTTTTATTTTTAACTCATTTTTACATTGGTTTTATTAACGTTGTAATAGTAAGATTATAATACCTAAGTCATCATCAAGATGCTTCAAACATTTGGAAAACAAGGGAATTAATTATCCCAAATTAATTTTAATAAGGATTTCGTTCAAGGATTGTAAGCTATAATAGAATGTAAAATGATAATTCATCAACTATAATACACCATTATATTATATTTCATATCTTTTTTTATATATGCATTGTAAACTCCTCCACTGAATTTTTCTCAACATTATTTATTGTTCAGAGTCTTCACATTCTTATGGTAATAACAGTCATGAATTGATTTCACTTATGATTGCAGTTTAATTTTATCAAGACGATTTGGCTATACCACAAAATCTTTTTCAACCATAAACCGGAAAAAGATCTAATGAGGGATATGTTATCTTTTACTTAAAGGGATTGAACGAAATAACACATTTTTAAATTGTTACTGAAGGTTTATTTCAAAACTCTTTTCTCAACATAGGAACTTATGTTTGAACACCACATGTGACTTGAGTGCGTCCTTCCTCTTGGTTTTGAAGGGACAGTAGTCGCAGCCGAAGTTGCGTTCTTGTGAGCACTCATATCTCTTGTGTCTGACCAGAGATCTTTTGTTTTGGTATCTTTTGCCGCACTCACAATCGAACGTCGGGAACTCGGGTTGAAAACCTGAATAAAAAAATAAACTCATTTTATATGCTAAATATTATATACTTTCTCTAATTTTTACATTTACTTCAATTTTTACATTGACTTTATTAATGATGTAATAATGAGATTGTAATACCTCACCGATCGTTGAAATAAATAAAAATTCAAACACCGGAATTCGTTATCAAAATTAAAAGGGATCTCATTGATCACCCTAAGGTTAAATCATTTTATTTTTAATGCATCCTATCAATAATATATAGATAATATAATATATAGTAAGACTCTCCACTGAATTTTCCCGAACATAATTATTAAGAGTCTTTACAGTTCGTCTTATGGTTTAAAAGTCATAAATTGGACTCACTTGTAATTGCAGTATTATAAAGACTTTTTTTCTATCACGCAAAATCTTTTCCAAATATATCTAATGAAAAATATGTTATTTTTTTTACAAAAAAAAAAATATATATATACTTCGCATGTTTCAAGGAATTGAAACCCTCTGCTAAAGACAGTAATGAAAAGAAAAAATCTGACTGGCTTTGATTTAACTTTTAATATAAAATGTTTGGTCTACAGGCATATATTTCTAAACATTTAACAACTGGTTCTTCGTGGCTTTTTGGTGCTTGAACACGTGCGTGATGAGGTTCCCCTTTCTTTTCGTCTTGAATGGGCAAAGGGTGCAACAAAAGCTCGGCTCCCTGCCGCACTCGAACCGTTTGTGATTCCACAGAGATGAATGATGTTTGTAGGTTTTGAAACAATCCGAGCATTTGTACACTTGCCCTCCCTCGGCGTCGATGGACACAGCAAAATAAATGGTGGCATCCGAATCTGAAAACATCAAATTTTGATTTTTTATTTCACAGGGACATTAACTGAAAATTAATCAATCTCTACGAAATAAGACAGTTGTTGTTATATTTGTGATTTTTTTTTATTTCATTATTGTAATTTGTTGATATTTTTTATTGCAAAACACTTTACAAGGTTTACTAAAAGTTTGTGTATGTAGATTTTAAGGACAATCCTCAACGGTATGAGAGTGGTAGTTAAAAAAATCAGATTCTTAAGATCCAGCGTTAATAAGTAAAATATCAAGTTCTAAAGTATAATAAAAACTGTACTTTAATTAATAAAACTTTAATGAAACAAAACAAATAAACCTTTCAATAGAAAAACAAAATTATAAAACTTGTACACTGTAGGTAATTGGTATTTTTCAGAACGCAAATAATTACAACACATGTAGTGAAGGTAATTTCCACTAAACACCGTTGGCAACACGTTATGATATGGTAGCAGAATCATCAACTTGAATGGATTCCGCCGATATTCCTCACATTGTGCTGAATTCCATGACACTATTATGGCAGGAAAGGAGATGATATTTCAGACAATCTTTGCGCTTCATTCTGTACGAACACTGCGGACAAAAGAATCCAGGGGTTTTGTTACACTTCAAATGTCTGCAAAGATGTCGTTCGTTCTTGTAGCTTCTCCCGCACTCACACAAGAACCTCAACTCTGATGAAATGAAATGAGCAAATTATTAAAGATGTTATCAAATATTTTTTTTATTAAGCATCTTTTATCTCAATAAGTAAGAGTTTTTTAACTTATTTTTACACATGGGCCAAAGATAATAAAAACCTCAGTAAAATAACTTTTCAAAAGACATATGACTAGTTTAAATTTAATTAAGAGCTGGTCAAGGTGAACTTTTAAACAGTTGTTTGGTTCAACGCCAAAGATTTTCACTACATTGGAACCTATCGTATGTTTATTTACTAAGTTTATTGTTTTATTTAGTAACTAGTATACGAGTTCTGAAAAATGTGAAGACCAGATTATAAAAGTATATAATAAAGAACAAAAGATATATTTTTTTTAATTCTTTATTAGAGGTTTTGATGAGATCACAAAAATAACTACATACAACCTACGTGAGATCACAAAAATAAATACACTGAGAAATCAGCCATTGCGTCATTTTTTGGTAAACAGTAAATAATAGTATCGGAAGCAAAAGAAGTTTAACGACATTCCTAAGACTAATAAAATTTGTTGATCTGCATACACTTAAAAATGTAGCTAGGAACTTAGAAAATGTACAATGTAGAAAAGTACATACACAACTTTAAAAAATTGAAAAATGCTACTTAAGTGACAGTAATGTTATTAAACTATTTAAATCGAAAATTGCTTTCTACTGAGAGGTAAGCATAAGACAATACTTTCAAATTCTTCTTAACGTCACAACAAAATTACTCCAGCAACTTTTTGCCTAATCCGTGTTTTAATACTATATGAGTGTTAAGTGTATCTTTTCTTTTGGCTTTGTAATCACAATATTCACATGGAAAAACAGGGCTCTTTCCGCATTCGTATTTAGCGTGTCTTTGGAGATCCCTCTTGTTCTTGTACACTTTTCCACAGCCGCACCGAAATCTGGAACCAACGAGAATCTCTAGACCTGAAACATATTAAGATTTTCCTTAGAGGTGGGGGAAGAGAAAATGTGAGTTAAGTAAAAAGATTTTAAAAAAATATTAAATTAGCATTTGTAGACATTAAAGCTGCGGAGCTCCACAGTTCCATTATACTATTAAATGTTTGTAAATATATTTTATTTCACATTTGTGAATAGTAATTAGAGTTGCAACTTGTTTATTCAATAAAATAAACTAGTTGAATTCCCATGACGCAATCGACGTCAAACTTGAATTAGTGTTCTCTATAACGAACATTAAAATATGCATTATTTTGCAAGAAGGATTATCAATTTTATAAAGTTTCGTAGATAACTAATCACTATTAAGTTTTAATTGATTTTCATTTATTAACATTAAAATCTAACTTAGTTCACAAGAACAAAATTTAAGTCAAATCAAGTTGCGGGCCTTTAAAAATATCCCATTTCTCTTCCTGATCTTTTCTTACCACACAAAATAAACGGATTTTTATACAAGAATAAAACCCAAAAAAATCTCTAAGACTACTTCTTTCCCGTACCTCTGGGGACTTCCTCTCTATAGGAACTCGGGGAAGAGTGTTGAGAATTGAGTAGCTACGAAATTATGTTACCCAACTTACATTCCTAAGGTAAGCTTCTAAGAAGGTAGATATGAACCCAAATAGCTGTTTAATTAATTAATTTTTTAACTAACTTGATTCTATACCCGGTTGTCATATGTCATCGAACCATTAACTAATATCGGTATCTACCAGATGATCGACTTTAGGCAGTGTTTACCGGGGGTTTGGACCGTTTCCCACCTGCGCATCGTCGAGGAGCGCCGCGTAGCCGTGGCGCGTGACCACGTGCGACTTGAGCGTGTCCTTCCGCTTGGCCCTGTAGGGACACATGGGGCAGCAGAAGGTAGGTGTCTTGCCGCACTCCAGCCGTCTGTGTCGTGTCAGCAACCAGCCGTACTTGTACCCGCGGCCGCACGCGCACCGGAACCCCTTCCCTGGAAAACCAATCGCCCAGTTTACTATTGTTTTTCTTTATGCAGAGATTAAAATTGTATATGTTATTTTTTTTATTCAATTTTTTTACAATTTCATCTTTTTTCAGTTATCACTAATTTTTATTATGTATGTAAAAATGGGAAAAGAAGATTTAATATGATTTTCTCTTGTACTATACCATTTTTGTTTACAAGAAATGAAAAGCAACCTAGACGAAGGGGGCGAATGTCTATCTTCCATTCAAAACCTTACAAATACTTTTAAATTTGGTTTTACCACCAGTTCAGGGGCAAATTCTCCAATATGAATAATTTTACTTCAAACGTGGTGAATTAGCATTATTTGCTTTCATAGTCTTCCAAGTTGATTTTCTTATATATATGAAACCTACCCTTATTTAAAAATATTCAGTAATTTGTTTATTTTTCTGATTCGTGGATCAAATACATTCGTGGCAGTTGGGTAAGTTTTAACTTTATCAAGGTACGAATATTCTAAGAATCTTGTCTATTGTTAAACTAAATTGATTTAAAAAATTGTAAATACATTTAGAGTAGGTTACAGGGATAGACAATATATTTTTGCGGGAACTACCTAAATACGGTTCGCATTGTTGCACAACCATTCAAAGGTCTCGCGGGTAAAAATAAACCCACACTTTTATCGGACTTAAAATAGAGGCATAAAATTGGAGCAGGCATGACGTTCTGAGAGAAGTCCTTTCACTACCTCTTAAATGATAAGTCTCAAAACAATTGAATTGGGCTAACTTAACCTTCAAATCTTGAGAACTGCTGTTGTTCTCCATATTCGGACAGTGCAGGCGTCCTAGAGTGACTTGTAATAATTATAATGTAGTGGCATTTAAAACCGTTAAATTGTTCAACTTTATGCTGATAAAGAGAACCATTTTCACTTAATGTTCTCATTTGCACCAACACCAACCAAACTAAGCGGGATTTCATTGTAATTGAAGCTAACATCGTTGTTAATATGACAAGGTTTTCATACTTCAGGAAAGCATAAAACTTAATTTATTTTTTTAAACTATCGTGTTAAGATAATGAGAAATAGTTAAATAGTTCATATACCGATAAGTGGACGTTTAACAAAGCTTATAATATTGGCGTTACATTAATATTGTAATACTATTTACATAAATATTCTTTGAAAATGTTTGATGTAGATTCTGTTTTAAACTATTTCTTCCCCAACCTATTAAAGGTACAGTAAAAGAAACAAATAAATCACATTTTCTTTATTTTATCATATGGTAAAACACTTATAAAACACTTCACAAAACAAACAAAAACATATTTTCCACAGCTTTTTATAGCTCCAAATACCTTATCACAGAAAACATCTACTTCAACTAAATTGATAAAAATATTCCAAGAGCACCTCTCATATTCAAAACACACATCGTAGTTACCTATATAAAAATCTCGAGTCAATTACTTTAACACGCTTGTTTGACACTTATTGCAATATGACAATATGAAAAATGACTAAAAATACTTAACGACTTTTTATATTTTATCATTGTGACGGAATGATTTAAAAAATCATCTACAGTAATTCTACGTTATATTGCGAAAGGGAGAGAGAAAGAGAAGCTCGTTGGCAGAATGGTTGGGACAACTGGTACACAATTGTTGCTATTTTGCCAACGATGACGTCATTGGAAAAATAGCTTGAATGGCGCTATTTCATATGTACTAAAAATAGGTCGCCATCTTTGTTTTGGGCTCATCCTAAGTTTTGCCAACCCTGTTGTTATCAGCCCTTGGTATTTTGTGGTAATAAATTATCAGGCGAAGTGGCAAAACTGCTGATTTATTTAGACAAATATGGCGGACCTTGACAGTTTTTGTGTTCTTAGAACAACCTACGAGACTGCGTTTGGTTATTTGTTAGAGCTGTATGAGTGACTGAAGATTCAACGCGGGGTCAAGTCGATTTTCAACATTATCGGTACTTTAAACTCACTGCTTCAACAACAGCCGGAACAACTGATCCCCCGATACTTTCCTACCGACTTCCCCTCTCGCCTCCTATGGTAACAATTCTACATCAGCCGTCGGTGCGTATCCAGTCCTTGAGGCTGCTGAAGTTGATCCTGATGTCGTGCCTCCGGAAGATGTGGCTGATGAGATGGCCCTTCTGCTTCGCCCTGTAGGGACACAGCTTACACCCCAGCTCCGGCTCCTTGCCGCACTCGTGCTTCCTGTGCCTGATCAGGTGCGTCCTGTACTTGTAGCCCCTGCCGCACTGGCAGTAGTGCCTGTTGTTGTCGTACCGCTGGTACACTGCAAACACAATCAGTGTCAATCCACCACAGTGCACACTCGATGCAACTTTATTGTAATTTTTATCTATATAGTATGTTTAAAATAAACTGTAACAGCGACAAAATCATCTATTTAATGAGATTAAAACAATTTCAATCATTTTAATTTTTATTCCATCATAATCTGAATAATACTACAATATTTGTAACGGTTTCTCAATATTCCGATTAAAGTGAGGTGGTCAATTCAATTGTCTCGCTTTGATCTATTATGCAGTATAAGCAGCTGTAACCTATTAAAATAACACTGACGAAAATATAATTAATTTTTAAACCGTGATATAGAAATGTATTTATAGTTAAAATAAAATCCCTTACTTTTGATCCAATTTGTATGTAAATTATTTACATATTAATGTGGTAAACATAAATAAATGTAGTACTCAACTATTATAATGGTTTTATTTGAATTTTAGAAACAAACAAGAAATACAAAACTGTAATAATGAAAATAAAAAAAAGATATACATTTGAAATTTCCAAAATGGAAAATTACTAAAATATGAATACAGTACTAAGTATAGAACTACAAAACTTAACGAATTGTTGAACATTGTTAATGGAATATTAGTCATATAATGCGCACGACAATAAATGAGTTACAATTGCAACAACAATTTATGGATTTACAAAACCATAAAAGCTTCCTAAGAAAAAAAATGAATTGAAATTAAATTAACTCTTGTCTAATTTTAACCATTAAAAAATCTGTAAAGTGATTGTTGCAATTTTAAATATATTATTTTTCACAGCGTGGCACATCCCTGAATCTATTGTAACGATATGATAGATAAATCCGTCTTTAATGGTATTTTGTACCATAGAGAAGTGATGTAACTTAATCCATGGAAGACCATAGTAACCCATGAAAGAGAGATTAATAAAAAAAAACTTCGCGTTTCAGTTGCACACCGTTACTACTTTTTAAAATTAAATTTTAACAAAGACACTTTCCAACCGAAAAACAAATGTTATCGAAATCTTATGAAATATAAACAGTATGTTATTGCACACAATTGTTATTTGTACGGGAACGCGTTGCAGCCCTCCCGCAGCTTGGGCACGACGGTCTGGTGCTTGTTCATCATGTGGTACCGGAAGTGCTCCCTCCGCTTCGCCTGGAAGGGGCACCGCTCGCAGGCGAACTGGGGGGCGACGCCGCACTCGTACTTGGTGTGCTTGATCAGGTTGGTCTTGTGCTTGTACGTCTTGCTACAGGTCGAACACACGAAAGGGCTCGAGTCTTGATAAACGTGGCCTGGTGGAATGTCGGAAACTATTAGGTAACAAGTTTGGAATATTTAAATGGAAGTAATAAACAGTTAGTGGGAAAGTGTGAAATTAACTTTTGCGGTAGATTACAGGGGTACTTCAAAATTTTTATTTTGATAACACATACAAGGAACAATGACATTTTTAGGATTGTCAAAAGGATTAAATATTCACCAATATACAGTAGCGCGTTGTCGTCGCCTCTTGCTTGAGTGAAAATATTGTCTTTAGAGGTCATAGCAGCAAACAGTTTTTAAAAAGTTTAACATAAAATGTGATGAATTATTTTCTATTTTCTTGAAATTATTTGAAATCTTTAACTATAGCATTCTTAAATCTTTACTGCAAGTTAACAATGATTTTTATTATAAGTGTATTCACAATTAATTTCGCAAAAAATACACAACTATTAAAAAATAGGCATAAAATTTATTTAACTCGTTTACCCACCCCTCGAACAATGCAGGAAATTTTTCAATCTATTGTATCATAAAAAATAGTAATTTAAAACACTATTGTGAATTTTTGTATTGATTAGTGGTTATTAAATTAGGTACTATTATTAAATTACTTAACAGTGCTTTACTTCATTGATGTCTTCTATAACAACGAAATAAATAGAATCCGGGCTAGATGTATCAAGAAACAGTTAGTTATCTTGTGCGATATAAAAATTATATTTTAATTTAAAAATAAAAATGCCAACATTTCATAAATGCAATTAAGATTGTGTATACAACATTTAACAAGTTAAAGAAAATGCTCTTTCCATGTGGAGATGAAAAATCTTGCTATGTGACCAAGATGAATTGTTTCTGGCCATAGCCACTAATGTGAATGTGGCCAGATCCTATCCCTTGGATTTTTTCATAGCGGTTTATCTAAGACCTTGTGCACCAGGTAAGAGTACAGAGTTTTAGGAAACTAAGCCACAGAAGTGGCTGCAGTTGAGAGGATAGCTCCAAAAATGCTCAACAAAAGCATGGCGTAAGATGGATTACAGATTTGACCTCCGAGGAATGACTTTTGGTGATCACATTGAACTTAACTAAGATACCAATTTTTGTTGTATTTATGACATTTTGGCATAGTTATTTTAAAATCAAAATTACATTTTTATACCGCACGAGATAGTTATGTCTTGATACCTCTATCTCAGACACTTTATATAATAATCTGATGTTCCAAATGACATTTCTGGTCATGAAGTAATATAAAAAAATGACAAATCAATAATACATAAAAATTTTACTAATATATATCACAGTCTACAGTTTTGTTTGGTCCATCAACTGCAGGTGGTCAGGATGCTTCATACACACGTGGGCCTTGAGGTTGTTCTTCTTCTTCGCCCTGTGCGGACAGAAGGGACAGTGGAACGACGGTTCTTTGTTGCACTCGTACTTCAAGTGCGTGTATAGGGTTCCGTGGTGCTTGTACCTCTTGCCGCACTGGACGCACTGGTACGGTTTGCTCCTGTCTACAGTGTTAGGTAGAGAAGATTAGTCTCAGTGGTAAGGCTGGTGTTTAACGGTAAATCAAACAAAGCGATGTATGGATCCGTGCGCCGTTGATATACAAATTTAGTGAGGAGTTGTCCTTCAGGCGGCACTGGTGATTTGCTGAGTGACATTGCAAATCGATTGGTGATTTCGACATTGTCAAACGCCGAAAGCGCTCATGCCACTCAGCAAATCACCAGTGTCGCCCGACGGACAACTCCTCATTTAAGTTGTTTAACGGTAAAATTTTGAAAATAATTGTTTGGTGCATTGTGTTGATTTCATCGATGAATACTACTGGATTGCTCACGCCCGTGTTGCAGCGAACCGATTCGCGGTCCGGCCGAGATGAGCGCTGTAGGGCAACAGCGCCGGCCGCTAACACGGGCAGCATAGGGAAAATCGTGACGCGCTTACTTAAATTACATTTTTAAGGCAATGAAATTTTGTATATATACAAAATTTTTTGATTCGTGTTCTCAAGTATACTCTGCTTCCATAGACACACATATTGGCTACTATTTATCGTTATTTTAATTTTAAAATTAGTTCAAACTTGGAATTTAAGTGAAATGCCATTTTTAATTGCTTCTATGAATTGATTTAACCCTTTGTAAATTATGGCAATTCTTTAAACCATTTTCTCTTACTTTTTATTACAAAATCTTACAATTTATGAATTTAAAATAAATGTTTGAATACTTATTATTTTACACAATACAGTAACACAGCTTGTTCTATTATGAAATACAATGAAGCCCAGTATAGCCTATTGACATATTTTAAAATTATATGTAACATTAATTTGTATTATTAACATTATTTGTAAATTATATGTAACATTAACATTAATTTGTATTAAATTTATTAATACAAATGTTTTTGTTGTAGTATAAAATCCAAATTTCAAGATGACTATGTCTTTTTAGTACACATAGTCTTTTTAATGTGTTGCGTGAACTATTTGGTAGTCGTTCATATGCATCAGGAGAAAAATGTTTGTTACATAATCTTGAATAGTTTGAAGGTTTAAAATTTTTTCTTTTAACTGTATGTATCCATTTTTGTAGCAGATTTTTGTCTTTTGGAAATCTGAGAACATATACAAACACATTCGTCAAAATATATTCGGTAAATAGTTAAAGATTAATAAAGAAAGTAAATAAAATATAACGTTATGTTTTGTTCGGTACCCTCCGACGACTTGGCTACAGGTAAAAAAAAACATCTACTACTATTCTAACATTCTACTAAATTTAATAAATAATAAAACACATGGGTATCATGTTGATTTACATAGCTTAGACTTGTTAGTTATATTTATAATTAATTACATACACTGAAAATTATTACAACATTGAATTAGTAGTAATAATAAGAATGTAAATGATAACTAGCAATATAACATTTTTTTACTCAACAAAACTCGATCACATAGGCTAATTAATTAAACTGTTGCTCTAGGACTCAGGAGCTAGGACCCGACGCGACGGTTGTTGATGTAAACAAACACAACTCTTATCCAAGAAATCTAGAATTTGTTCTAGATACATTGCTCTTATCCACCCACTGCTTCACAGGGGGTTCAATATTGTAAAGTAAAAATTCCCTGTTTTCCCCTCTTTCAAAAACATAATTTCCTTCTTTACAATTACAAGGCATACATGGTAAAATTATTTTAATTTTCTTACGATTCCTTGTCATTTGTAGCTGGTTTTTATATTCGATGTAACTGTTGTGTTAACCCAATTATTTTGTTATGAATCGTTAATATTTCACGGCATTTGAATTACAAATGTCAAAATAAATTATTAATTAAAAATGTTTATTAGTACACAGCAACCAATAATTATCGAATGAACTACGAGATTTGTAGCTCCAGAAACCCGCGGTAGCCTCAGTGAGATCACGAGGCTCAAAATGAACTTCGTCGCGCCACTATTATTTATTCGATTGTCAACGATCTAGTCATTTTATCGTAAGTTTCTTGATTGAATCATGAAATTCATCTCATTGGCTACAACTCTCCCGCTGAAAGTTTGTTTCTGACCCAAAAATAAAAAAATCCTCGCTTAGTGACTTTTCCATGTCCGACTAAATTGATTCTCAAACATTTCCACCTTTAATAATTACCTTTAGTTTAGGAACTAAAAAATATTTATACTGTTGGATTCATTATTTAATATAGAAACGGAATATATAACTTCAAAGCACTTTAACCACTCTGTTGTGGTACAGGAGCGTGTAAACGGCGGCGCGCACTGTCGTTGAAATGACGCCGATTCCGCAGTTGCCCTACAGCGCTATCCACGCCGGACCGTTTGGGGCTAATTTAGAGTTCAATCCAGTAGTATACATCGATGGTTGATTTACATTATGGAAGCCGAATACAGTCGTTGCATCACCATAAAATATTATCGTGATTTAAAACCACTGAGTAGTACAACTTTATAGAAGTAAAACTAGGATAGTTTAAAATTAAAAATTAGAAATAATACTTGATGCTTTAGATTGTTGATTTGGTAGTTCTTGGTGCAGTAGGTGGGTGATTCCACCAATTACTTGAAATAATAATTTTCCAGGGTTCACCATTTTTAATAAATCCTAATTCAAATGTTATTATTGGGCACTCAGTTGCCCCACCTAAAGACATGTCTTTTAAAGAAAGAATAAATCCTAAGTAAGCTGTGGTAAAAAATACTGAATTATTTTAATTGTTATGCACATATTAAAATTTATTAGCCAGCAATACGTTTCGGTAAATTAAAGGCAATCTTGTTTCATAGATATATATTTTTGTTAGCCACGTTAAACAAAAATATTTTGGTCCAAAGGAAATAAAAAAGGAGGAATTTTCTATAAAAAATTTTATTAAATGAAAAAAATTAAATTAAAATATTTTTCTTTCTGTCATAATTAAAAGTTAAAATTCAACACTGCTTGTAGCGTCTCGTGTTCTGAAATATATTTAATTTCGTTCCTCACAAGGTAAAAATACAAAGAAATAAATAGTGAAATTAAAACAATTTCCAAAATTATTATGTAAGAACATTAATTGTAGCAACATTAAGATTCTGCAGTAAATTAACTTAAACATACAACTACATGATTTAATTCATTCATTCGCGGGAGATTCTATCTGTTTTATCTCCATTAATGCATTTTCATCCCAACAGAGCTAAAACATGAATTTTAAGAAAGTAAATCATCATTCAAAAACTGTTCTTAAGAACTGTTCGGAACACCCCCATGTTTAATCCCAAAATGTAAGTCAAGGTTTCTTTTTCGTTTTGCTTTATATGGACATATGGAACAGCAATAAGTCGCTTCTTTCCCACATTCATATTTTTTATGGCGGTAGAACTGCCCTCTTTGTTTGTAACTTCGTCCGCACGAGCACCAAAACCTCCTTTCTTCGTTTCCTGCAACAAATTGTATTTGAGAACACTTTTAATTTTAATAATATAAAATGTTGGAATTTGATTACTAAAAGCGTAGTAAATTAACAGATATTTTCCTTAAATTTCACATTTATATAATACTACATTAAATACAAACTATAAACGTATCAAAATAAAATTTTGTCTGGTTTCAAATATAAGAAAGTAAAAATAATTACAGTACCATTATTGAAATCCTTTATTCTTTTAAGGAGAGTTATTTTATTTCCTTTGGCGTTATTTTATCACTAATAAAACCAAAATGTATGTAAGCTTTTTCCTAGTTGTACATTACTGTAAAGTATTTTGCACAAATTCACTATTTTAAAAGATAATATTAGTTTATTTCAATTAAATCCCAGTAGACTTAAGTAAACTAGAAGGTTCCAATGGTAACTCAGAATCTTGTTATAATTTAATATATTTAAATTGCATTTACATACAGGCAATTGTTACATTTATCCACAAAGCTGTGTTTATGGTAGGCCTATAGATATCAGTGTCTTTTATTCATTAACGGTTCAAATTGTTGTCTATGCCTTAGCGCCAGGTGAGAGGTTAGAGACGACTTTTGTTTCGCTTTGTAAGGGCAAAAAGGGCACCAAAACGAGGGCTCCTTTCCACATTCGTATTTCCTGTGGCGGTAGAACTGCCCCCTGTGCTTGTAGCTGCGTCCGCACTTGCACCAAATCTTCTCTGGATTTCCTGGAATAAACCTATGATAATACCATTGAAAATAGGTGGCTGTATGAGCGAGCGTTGATAAAAAACTAACGTAACTCATTTTTCAGTGTTTTAATCACGTTTGCGATCATTTCAGACACCTTCAGACACCTGAAGCACACGATGCTTATATCTATGATTTGCATTTTATAATTAAATAAGAATGTAATGAAAAAACAATAACATAATGCGAAGAACTGCTTGTTCATTGATTGTATTGCGTTATGACAAACTACAAAAGTTATTAATTTAAAAGTATATATAAAAGAATTCCACATATATACACAGATAACACGGAATATCTTGGCCCCTGGCGTACATATGGCCTTGGAAGGTCTACTAGATTAAAATTGGTAATCATATGAAACTAAAAACGGTGTGCAGATTTGTCGATCCACTAAATTTTTTGCCGAAAGTTTAAATAATTTTAAAATGTTGTCACAAGTTTATTGTATTATCGTAGCCTACATTCTTGTACTCAGCATGACATCTTGTTAATAGTACTGTAATTGTATTTATATTTAATGTTAATTTAATAATGTAATAATTAAAACATACATATTTTTGAAGTTATTGTTATTGCAGTATTGTTACATTTATGATTGGTTTTATTGTTGTTATTATAATATATGTTGTTTAGTATTATTTATTATGTATATGAGTCAACTTCTTTTGGTCGTACTGTTGTTATAAATATGTTTCAAGAAGCATCACATTAGCCGAACTAATTAAACATGTTAGAACCACAAACATTAAATAGACTTTTACGATTGTATTCTGGTGGCTTTACAAAAGAAATAAACAATGCTAATATTTAAACATAAAATTTTTAAGTGACAATTACTTTTTCTAGAACTCGATTGGGAGCAGGGGGAATAAATACAACACGTAATAATTTTAAAGAATTGTAAGTAGTATAACATTTTTATTTTCGTCCGTGAAAACATAGTATTAAAAAAAGGTTTGAATCATCAAACTATGTCTTTAGTCGCGCTTTTAATTTAAAGAATGACTCAGTGCACATATAGTTCGCTGTGTCTCAAAATCAAATGTGAGGCAATGGCGTCCTTCCTCTTCGTCTTGTAAGGACACAGGTCGCAAAAGAACGAAGGCGGTTTGTTGCAATTGTACTTAAGGTGTCGCCGAAGGTGATCCTTTCTCTTGTACCGTTTGCCGCACTCGCAGCAGCACACGTATTCTGGACACTCACTCGTCCACTCTGAAATAAAATATATGTTATTTACAAATTGCTATGTCATTTGGCGCTTATTACGATTGTATTAGGAACGGTTAAAACTCTAGTCTTGTCAATAACATCAATGTTGTTTGATATTAACATTAATAACTTAATTTATATTGAAATTAAAGATTGAACTTAATGACTACAAAAGCAAACGTCCTAAATAAAGTAGAAACAACTTGGAATGAACAATTATGAATAGTTTACATTACGTTTCGTTAGTATATTGTTGCTAACTTAGCAACTGAAAATGGAGTCTACATATGTTAAAATTTGTAGATTATTCTAAAATTGCCTTAAAAATCGGCTTGATATGATCACAATCCGTCACTTATCACGGTATAACAAACTCCAAGGTCATATTCAATTACAACAACAACAATTATTGTAATCTTGCTGGATACATACAATTCAAATATATCCAATAGTTGAGCTTATGGGATAGCCTAATTTGTTTTGGCAATACTTCAGGTGTTTGCATTTTTCGTATTTCGGAGTGACGAGGTAGTTAATTACGATTTGTGTACCACCATCATTTGATATGTTATAATGAAAAGTTGATGTACAGGCTTAATGATTTGCGGTGTAAGTAATTATTGTAAAATTGCCTTAAAAATCCGCTTGATATGATCACAATCCGTCACTTATCAAGATATGGCAAATGCGCCAAAAACTGAATAGCTGTCCGAGTGGTGATAGTGCTCAACGATAATAATGAGGTTACAAATTCGATTCCTAACAGAATCGGTGATTTTTGACCCAGATGACATTTTTTATGTAATTTAAAACTTTTTAACATCACGAGTGTGATATGATTTTAAAATAAATAAATAATGTGTTATAAAAACGTATGTTGGTGACAAAAGCTGCAATGGGTTTTAATTTGAAAAACAGATTTTGAAAGAATATCAACAAATGTACTCAAAATATTTTTGATAATAGGAACTTGTCTTTTCACTTATTTTGTATGTAAATAAAACTTCAAAAATTCGAAAATTTGACTATAAATTTGTTGGCGTTTCATGCAAATTTCTAGAAAGGAAGTAACTAAAAGTTCTTTAAACGTATATATTTTATTAATTTGTTCACATCGAATCTACACGATATAGGACGGGTGCCTGGTGCCGAGATGCGTTGTTTAGTATTATTTATGATGTATAACTCATAAGTATAGTATATTATTGTACTATACTTACTTATTAGTATAGTATACTTATTAGTATAGTATACTTATTAGTATAGTATTATTTATGTCAACTTCTTTTGGTTGTACTGTTGTTATAAATATGTTTCAAGAAGCATCACATTAGCCAAACTAATTGAACATGTTAAAACCAAACACATTAAATAAATACACTTCTACGATTGTATTCTGGTGGCTTTACAAAAAAAATTAAATAAATAAATAAATATTGCTAATATTTAAACATAAAATTTTCAAGTGACAATTACTTTTTCTAGAACTCGAGCAGGGGAATAAATACGATACGTAGTAATTTTAAAGAATTATAAGTAGTATAACATTATTATTTTTGTTAATGAAAAACATATTTTAACAAGGTTTGAATCATCAAAAAACGATGTATTTAGTCACGCTTTTAATTTAAAGAATGATTCAGTGCACATACAGTTATCTGTGTCTTAAAATCAAATGTGCGGCAATGGCGTCCTTCTTCTTCGTCTTGTAAGGACACAGGTCGCAAAAGAACGAAGGCGGCTTGTTGCAATCGTTCTCGAGGTGTCGCCGAAGGTCGGGTTTTCTCTTGTACCGTTTGCCGCACTGACAGCACAAGTATTTTGGACACTCACTCGTACACTCTGAAATAAAAGTGTTGTTATTTACAAATTGCTATGTCATTTGGTTATTACGATTGTATTAGGGACTGATAAAACTCTAGCCTTGTCAATAACATCAATGTTGTTTGATATTAACATTAATAACTTAACTTATATTTAAATTAAAGATTGAACTTAATGACTACAAAAGGAAACGTCCTAAATAAAGTAGAAACAACTTGGAATAAACAATTATGAATAGGTTACATTGAGTTTCGTTAATATATTGTTGCTAAGTTAGCAACTGAAAAGGGAGTCTATAGCCTATATGTTTAAACATGTAGATTATTGTAAATTGCCTTAAAAATCCTCTTGATCACGATCCGTCACTTATCACGGTAAAGCAAACTCCAAGATCATATTCAATTACAACAACAACAATTGTAATATTAGATACAAACCAAATATGTCCTAAGGTTGAAATTATCGGATAATTTGTTTTTGCAATACTTCAGGTGTTTGCATTTTTCATATTTCGGAGTGGCGAGGTAGTTAATTATGTTTTGTGTACCAACATCATTTGGTGTGTTATAATGAAAAGTTGGTGTACTGGCATAATGCTTTGCGGTTTAAGTAATTATAACGCAACCAAAAACGGAATAGCTGTCCGAGAGATTATAGTGCACAATTACAAGGTGATTACAATTATAGTGAGGTTACAAGTTCGATTCCTAACAGAATCGGTGATTGTGGAACCAGATGCCAATTTTTATGTGCTTTAGAACTTTTAACATCACCAGTGTGATATGATTTTAAAATAAATAAATAATGTGTTATAAAAACGTATGTTGGTGACAAAACCTGAAATGGGTTTTAATTTCCATAACAGATTTTGAAAGAATATCAACAAATGTACTCAAAATATTTTGGATAATAGGAACTTGTCTTTTTACTTATTTTGTATGTAAATAAAACTTCAAAAATTATAAATTTTGTCTATAAAGTTGTTGGCGTTTCTTGATTATTTATAGGAAGGAAGTAACTAAAAGATCTTTTTTTAAACGTATATATTTTATTAA
Source organism: Neoaliturus tenellus (assembly GCA_030545055.2). NCBI lineage: Eukaryota > Metazoa > Arthropoda > Insecta > Hemiptera > Cicadellidae > Neoaliturus > Neoaliturus tenellus. The sequence goes on from CM061532.1 coordinate 36,195,782, forward strand.
TTTATTTACATCAAATCTACACGACATAGGACGGGTGCCTGGTGACGACATGCGCGGTGAGGTTGCTCTTTCGGTGCCTCTTGTACGGGCAGTGGAGGCAGAAGAAGAAAGGGCTCTTGCCGCATTCATACTTCCGGTGCTGCGTCAGGCACTGATGATTGATCTTCTCTACACGATGGAGGACGGGTGCCTGGTGACGTGGTGAGCGGTGAGGTTGCACTTGCGGTGCTCCTTGTGCGGACAGTGGGGGCAGAAGAAGGATGGGCTCTTGCCGCACTCGTACTTCCGGTGCTGCGTCAGGCTATGATGATTGTTCTTGTCTACACGATAGAGGACGGGTGCCTGGTGACAACATGCGCGGTGAGGTTGCACTTGCGGTGCGCCTTGTACGGGCAGTGGGGGCAGAAGAAGGATGGGCTCTTGCCGCACTCGCCCTTTCGGTGCTGCGTCAGGCTCTGATGATTGTTCTTGTCTACACGATAGAGGACGGGTGCCTGGTGACAACATGCGCGGTGAGGTTGCACTTGCGGTGCGCCTTGTACGGGCAGTGGGGGCAGAAGAAGGATGGGCTCTTGCCGCACTCGTACTTCCGGTGCTGCGTCAGGCTCCGATGATTGTTCTTGTCTACACGATAGAGGACGGGTGCCTGGTGACAACATGCGCGGTGAGGTTGCACTTGCGGTGCGCCTTGTACGGGCAGTGGGGGCAGAAGAAGGATGGGCTCTTACCGCACTCGTACTTCCGGTGCTGCGTCAGGCTCCGATGATTGTTCTTGTCTACAGAATAGAGGACGGGTGCCTGGTGACAACATGCGCGGTGAGGTTGCACTTGCGGTGCGCCTTGTACGGGCAGTGGGGGCAGAAGAAGGATGGGCTCTTACCGCACTCGTACTTCCGGTGCTGCGTCAGGCTCTGCTTGTTCTTGTACCTCCTCCCGCAGTCACAGGTGAACAAGTTTAAGGCTGGAGGAAACAAGTAGGTTAATATAGCAATGCAAAAGTTTCAGAAATATGTGAAAAATTATGTCTGGCCTAGACCGGTCCTTAACCAAGTAATGAATCCATGTTGAAACACTCTCAATTTAATCCTTAGTGTATAAATTTCATTGTTTAATACACTTTTAGAATATGATCCCATGAAAGACTCCTCTGAGCTTTTAAGAAGAACTTGTGATGTTCTTGAGACTTTCTCTGTTATAACAATATAAAGAACAGTAGTTTCTTTGAAATAACATGATGTATAAACTCTTTACTCAGGAAAACTCTCAAAAAAATACTTCAAAGCCAATTGCCATAAATTCAATGTCATTTTAGTTGACAATAATCTTATAATATAGTCTTTTCATGTGTGTGTGTTTCATTTTTATTATGAACTACACGAGTACAGTGCAGTTTTAATTCAACGGACTCTTTATTAGTTTAGTGAAATATAAAACAAAAATTTTATAATCAACCATTTAGTGCGGATGTAGTTTCATTATAATACGTTTTAACACTTATCATTCATCACTTTGTCCCACGGCACTTGACAGCGTGAGAGTTTAAATTGCAATTCCGTTTGGCCTTATATGGGCAGAAACTGCACTGGAAACTTTCTTCTTTTCCACACTCATAGCGCTGATGTTGAAACACGCTTATCCTGTGTTTGTAAGTCCGGCCGCAGTGGCAAGAAAATATTAGTGTTTGAGAGCTGAACAAAACTGCTACTATAAAATAGAGCATCAATTGTAATGCGCATCAGATGCTATGAGCAAGATACATTAAATTATATTGCATTGGTTTGAGGATCATTACATGAGAAATGATTTATGAACCACCATTTCCAATAAAAAGTTCAAAAATAGTTTTACACTATATTTTAGTATAGATAAGAGTAAAAATATCGCGCGTGTACAAAATTAATTGCACAAACTTCATTTAAAAAATATCACAAAAGTTAATGACCAAAAAAATTCGATATGAAAAATTTTAGCATTGGCTTTAAACGATTACTCGTACAGAACGGATAATATTCATAAATTATGAGGATAGAAATTTACCAAAACTAATTATCAAGTGTATATAACAATTCTAATACTATGTCAATATTATTAGAAGAACTACTTTTAACGCCGCAAATTTCTAACATAAAAAAAATCAAAAACATTTCATAAACATTTTTACTTGTTTACACATTGAACCCTGATTAATTTGAAGTTAACAGTCTGGAACTAAAATAAATACTGATCAATTTCAATAAAATATTGTTTATCCTTTAATAACAAGTATTTGATTTTTTTTAGCTTTTTAATTGGCTGTGACATTGCTAATAATAAAACTAATTGTATTAACAAATTATTTTAAAAATCTAAAATAAAAAAAATAAAAACTCAAAGTAACCTTTTGACTATTGCAGTTTAAAATGTTTTGCCATTTTTCCTTTTTTTAACAGAATGTCCCAACCTTGTGCGCCGAGAAGGGTGGTAGAAAAGACAAAAGGTAATCACGCAGTCTGGAAAACCGTGTGCATTGGACACTTTCTTTAACCACCTGTAATTATGCACTTTTGTCAACGATTATGCTGGTTGGTTACTTTGGCAACGATTTTGATTGCACTACAGCTACCAATCGTACCTACTCTGTACCTTACTCCACTTCCCCTTTCGCCTCACAGTACCAGTTCAGGCATCCCCACCCTGGTATCCCCACCTCTTCCCCTCTCAGCGCCCAACATATAGTTTCGTTGTCCCCCACCACTTACCCTCTCGGCACCCGATAAAAATAGAATTTCATCTTACCCCCCCCCCCCCCCCCACTCCCTCTCTCGGCACACAATACAGAGTTTCGTCATCCCCACCACTTCCTCTCGACGCCGGTAAAGCGATTCGTCATCCCCTCTCGCCGCCCAACGTGCAGCTTCCCTCACATTGTCACATTAGTTTTGCTGCTAACTGTAACTGTCGCGGGTGTTTGACCACGATGTGGGACTTGAGGTTGAACTTCTGCTTGGCCCTGAATGGGCAGTATGGGCACTGGAAGGCCGGCGGTTTGCCACACTCGTACCGCAGGTGCTGGGCGAGTCCGTGCTTGTACTTGTACGAGCGGCCGCATGCCTCGCACGTGTGGCCTGGGAAAGCCTTCAGATCACCTGCAAAACAGCGGCGGTGAATAACTGATTATGATGAATTTTTCCAGAACGGTTGTTGTCACAATTTTCATAAAAAGGTCCAATATATATTTTACAACAAAAGAAATTTTATTTTTATTACAAATGGTTTACGTTACATAATTTTCATGTTAAAATTTTCATTGTAAGGAACCATCGCTTAACAAATAATTGTATTTCTATTATTAGCTATTTATCACCAATAATAACCGCCAATCTGATAAAGAGATGTATTTACTTGAGTTATCAAAAGACAGAATTACACCTGATTTAAATAAAGCATTGGGTATGGCTTGCTCTACAACCGATTCTAGATCAAAAACATGTATTCAACAGCCACAATAAAAACTTGTCAATTGAATAATATTTTATTGCAAAAGTAATCATTAACAGAACATTTGGTGTAATACAAATTTGCAAATTGAACATGTTTAAGCTATATTAACTTGTCCTTTGTGTTTTGAGGCGATATGGAGCTTGAGGTTGCCCTTCATGAAAGACTTGTGGTCGCAATATGGGCAGGAAAACTCCGGTGTTTTCCCGCATTGGTACCTTTTGTGGTTCCACAACGATGTTTTCCTCTCGTACGCCTTTCCACACTCACAAGTCCACCGTTTCTCGCATCCTGTGAGTAACAGTAGTTAATAAATTTAAATACAGGGTGGCCAATAAAAAAGGCACTCATCTAAAAATATTTTCAAGGTTTTAATGACTATCACTCCATAAGAATGCTCAGAAATGGTTAGGGACATGCTAAACTAATGGATTGCGTAGTAACAATAGTGAAAAACACTAAAAATATTTATACAGATAGAGCCAGCTTTGTACGGGTACTCAGTAACAATTACAGTGAAGTGGTGAGTACCCTTTTTTGGGCAACTCTGTACTATGAAGAGCACTGAATTATAAATTAATTGTTTAGAACTTGTTAGCTGTCTATTCGAAGGATAGGCTCTAGAGTGACTCATATTGCAAATGTAATGTTCGGCGATTACTCTCGATAAAAGTTATAGATCAGCCTCAAATTTCAGTCAAATATTCTTTATGCAATTTTTAAGGCTAAGTTCGTTGTTGAAAACATTTGGTTGGATATTAATAAAATAAACCTAAAATGTAACTTTTTTATTTTCTCCTTAAGAAATGCATTGGAGGGATTTTTAGTCGTCGGTTCTTTGTTTACATTTTGGCAACGTCTTTGCGAGTCTTAACAGTCAAAACTGAGACGTTCTGATTGGTCTATTGACTGACTCAATTCCAGTCGAAATTATTGGATCCACAACAGAGAACGCGAGCGAAGTGAAGTAGTCGCATAAACAAAGTTGCTAATTTGGAGGTTATGTGGTGATGTCAATTGTCAAATTGGCGGCTCTAATTGGAGTAACGACAGGCCAACTTCAACGTACAAAACTAATTAATATGTATTATCTTTAAAAGTGTATTCTTAAAGTGAAATTTGAACATTAAGTAGATTGCTTTATTTCTTGACATTAACAACTTTTGGTAGGCAAAGCCTTTAAGGACCATTTCAGTTTTTAATTCATTATGCATGTTGTGTATCAACATTACATTTCACCAATTCATTACATTTTGAATTTTAGTGAGTAGGCCTAAACAAAAAATAGTTAGTCGTTAAAAAGCAGTATAAATCATGAATTACAGAAGAATACCATAAAGACCATGTTTATTTCATTCCTGTAACTTTCATAAATGAGAGTTTTCTTTTAATAATTTTATTACGAGTGATTTTAGTTGTTTTAGCGAATTTCCCATGGGGAATAAGCTATTACCGTAGGTCTCATGGTAAGACCTAAGCCCGGGACCATGTTACTTTTTCGTTTTGAGGTGTCCACAAGGAACGGAGATTTCCTAGTTAGGCTTTAGTGTATATAACAGTAAAAAAGCAATTAATAATCAAGTTACTCATCTAGTCTTTCAATATGGTATTTTTAAATTATATAGAGAATATCTTTCTAAAATTTGTCATGTTTAAAATGAAAACACCAAACAAAACGAAAGTGCAACGTATGTTTTGTTTGTTACTTTTAGAATTAAAATAATATACTGAGTCTTGAAACAATTCCAAATTTCGTTCAGTCCCAAAAGCAAAAGAGGAAAATATATATTGATCATCAGACAACAATCATTAAAAACAACTTTAATTCACTTATATACAATTCTCTAGGAGAATTGGTAACCTTTTCAACAATGTACAGCAAAATTATTTAGTAAAAGTTCCATTTAAATTGACGTAACAGTGTAAGGATGCTTGAGGACGATATGCGATTTCAAGTTGAACTTCTGCTTCGCCCTGAAGTCGCAATGAGGGCACTGGAACTGCGGTGGTTTACCGCACTCGTACTTCTTGTGCTGCTGCAGACCTCTTCTATACGTGTAGGACCTACCGCAGGCGTCACACACAAAGGGAGTTGAAGACTTGTGCAATGCCAGCAGAATCATCTCTTCCCCTGGGACATCGGACAACAGAGACAATTCCATCAGCAAAATAAAGAACGTTGGAAACCGTGAAAAAGGTTAGAACACTTTTTAATGCTGGAGAAGATTGTACTTGAATCAGTACTCACTGCTCTTACCAATTCAAGGAACTTTTAAGAATATTTGTCTTTTAAAAAGATGACTGTCCGATTAATTGAATTTATTACTTTACAAAGCTCAGATATCTTAACATCAAAAGAGTTAAATTATAACAAAAGTATTATAACAAAAGTTTAAACTGTAAAAAAATAATGATAACTGTTGTACGTTTTGTGGACCTGCAATTAAATTACTAAAATATTTCCACTTGAATGTCAACTAAGAAACATGAAATGTCAAGTTAACGAAATTAAGTGGACCGAGTGGATCGCAAGCATATGCTTCTTCAAGTCAATCTTTATCCTCGAACTGTAAGAACACAAGGGACACTTGAACGGCGGGGGTTTGCGACAATCGAACCTCTTGTGCTTTTGGAAACCTTCTCTGTGCGTGTAGAACCTGCCACAGGCGTCGCACGAGAAGGGAGTTGAATACTTGTGCATGGCCTGCAGAATCATCTGCTCCTCTGGGGACATCGGACAGACGATTTAATCATAATCAGTAAATCAGCGTACGTTCACTCATTTGAATGTCAACAAAGAAACATAAAGTTTTAAGAGGACAGAATTAAAAGGAACGATAAATTAAACATCAAGAGCTAACCCTATTTATAAAGCAATGACACTGTTTATGAAGCATAATAAAACTTTATAAAGCATTTTTATTTGTGTTCTATGAATAAATAAACAGTACAATAGTTATTTATAATCTTTAGTATGATGCGGAAAGTCTCATCACAATAAGTAAACAAAATAAACTCTGCAATATTAATATGCAATGAAAATAACATCCGATATAAAAATAAAATTATGAAAAGCAAGACAAAAGGCGTGGAAGGAGACATCGGAGGAAGAAGAAAGTTAAAGGAAGGAAGATTAGAATTAAAAAGCAAACAAAAAAGGGGTACGCAAAAAACAATGTGAGGAAAAATGAATTACTAGAGATGAAGAAGGATGAATGGAGAAAGAAGAAGGAAGACATAAGAAAGTAGTGGGAAATTGTTGATTCTGGCTCAGTTCAACGACCTGTGAGGAATGTGTGACGTCACAGAAATGACATGGCGATGACGTAATCACCCATGACGTCAACAAGATGACGTCATCGTCGTCATATAGGTCAAGGTTACGCCGAAACCTAAAATTTTTTGGCACTTTTGCCGTTTCTCGCACTTCTCTCCGAGTTTCAGTCAGAGTCCCCGTGACCTTGACCACTTGGAGCGAATTTTCGAAGAGAAACAGCAAAAGTACTAAGTCAAGCTCGAGTTTGAGGCGTGACCATGCCTAAACGGTCAATCGGTATTCCCCAGGCGACCTTGCCGAACCAGCACAACACCAAAAATTTGCCAGCATTGCCAACAACAACAGAGTGCACGACTCCGATGCGCACCCTACGACAGTCGCCGAGGACTGACTGTCCGGGACCGCGTCCGAGCGAATGCTCGGCCCCCAGGTACTATAACATATTGGGATATAGATAACAACTCAGAATATTACTTTATTTTTTATGTCCTTATGTCACGAATTCTTTTCAGAGATAAAATCACTACCGCAGTAAAAAAAGAATACTATGGTTCCTGAATACTGTTATTGAAAACTACTTTTGTTAGCTACGATAAAAAATGACCACACATGGGATACAAAACAAGACTTGATACATTTTTATTCAACAAATGACCAATACTTCTGTTTTAGACTTAAGAAAAAACACAACTTGTAAGATATTTGGATGCGTTGCGTTGTATTCAAGGGTCTGTATAGGTACTGGCATCTGCATGATGTATCACAAGCAAATGTCTCTTCAAGTTATTCTTTTTCCTCGAATTATAAGAACACATGGGGCACTGGAACTGCGGTGGTTTTCCGCACTCGTACTTCTTGTGCTGCTGCAGACTTCTTCTGTACGTGTAGGATCTACCGCAGGCGTCGCACAAAAAGGGGGTTGAAGACTTGTCCATGGCCTTTAAAATCATCTCTTCCCCTGGAAACAACGGACAACAGAGACAATTTTATCAGTAAAACAATGAACGTTGAATGTAAGAAAGGAGGTTAGAACACTTGTTAGTGGGTAAGAAGATTGTACCTGAAGGGAAAAAACACCGGCGACCCATTTCTCTCTGGAATTCAGGGAACTTTGCAAGAATATACGTGTCTTCCTTAACTATGACTATCGGATTTAATGCGTTTAAGTATTTATTTATAAGGCTCGAGGATCTTCAAATGAAAAGAATTCTATTAAAACAGTAGTTAAATTTGTTATTAAGATAAAAAAAAATTCTTTAAGTTTTATAGGCCTGCCTTTAAATTACTAATCTTTTATTAATGTGAATGTCAACGAAGAAACACTAAATTGTAAATCAACAGGGTTTAAGAATGAGTAATGATAACCCTATTTATAAATCATTAAAAAATCACTCATTGGGATATAAATAATAGCGCAGGATCATTCATTTCGATTATACTTAATCACACTCGGTTTTCAGAAATAAAATGTATTTTTTAAAAAATCTTCGTTTACTTTTAAACATTTTTCTATGTTTCTTGAATACAGCACTTGCAAAAATACTGCTTTTAGATGCGATAAAAATTACTACACACGAAGTAAGAAACATGACGTGTAAAATTTTAAATTAAAAAATTGTTATAATTATTTTTTAAACTTGACAACAAACACAATTGGTAGCATATTTTGAATCAAGTTTGGTCATTTTTATTCTATTAAGAGTTTGGACAGGTACTGACATTTGCATTTACAACACAGCGCCATGGATCAGAAACATATGTCTCTTCAAGTTATTCTTTATCCTTGTCTTGTAAGAACACATGGCACAGTGGAAGCCTGGCGGTTTGCTGCACTCGTGTTTCCTGTGCGCGTAAAAGGAAGACTTGTGCTTGTAGGTGCGACTGCAGGTGGCGCACCTGTAGACAGTGCCACCAACAATTCCTTCTACAGAATCGGCAGGATTCACTTCCCTTCGAATAATTTGTGATGATCCTGTAACTGAAGTCGACACACATTTTTTTATTATTTTTTTTGTTTATTTTTATTGGGTGGGTAAAATGAGTGAAATAAATTATTTCTTTGACTCTTTTGTTAAAGGGGTAGTAATAAAAATTATAATAATAACGTTTTTCCTGAAATATGACTTTTTACCCACTATAGTAGCATTTAGCGTTTACTATATTCATTAAAAGAAAATCTCTATTAATAAACTATATTCTAAAATAGGGTTAATTTAAGGGACACTCTTCAAAGTAGTGCTAACCTTCAGTTTAAACAACAACCACACAACAACCCCTTCAATAACAAAGAGATTGTGTAAGATTTAAGAAAAAAGGCAATGAAATAAAGATACCAAACTGAATTTTAAAAGAATTAATCTTTATTTTAATCTTCGTTTGACCGGTGGTCAATATTTCACCTATTTCACCCCGTATTTTGTTGTATTAGTAACGTGAAAGATTTTACGGGTACTTAAATGTAAGTAGTAAGTTAGAGATTATACAACAATGATCTATTTACAATGGATGTCCCTTTCAATACTTTAAAATTCAGAAGATAGCCAAAATAGAGGCTTTTAGCTCAAAATATAAGCCGAATTAAAACTCATGTAAAAAATGAACAGACATTTAGGCCAGGTATTTTTAAATAAACGTACCATAAAACTACCCAAGATTGTTTTTAGTTTTCTATTTTCCAACGTATTTTGTTAAGCAAGCGCAAAAAATCGTTTTCTCGCCACATTTTGGATGAGGTAATCTCCACAAAAATAATAATTCATAGTTCGTTTACTACAGACAAAAGGGATATTTTAAGTAATTATGTTACTAAACAAGTAGTTATTAATTCCAATGCCAAAACTGGAGTACTACCATGTATAATTAATAAAACAAAATTAAGTGTTACCCGTAAGTTTTTTTAGTATGCATTACAGACTTATTTTTATTTTTAAATCCATTTTCCTTTAAAATATTTAGTTTTTGGCAAAAATATATACCTTCATTAAGGAAAATTAACTCTATCATGCCTCTGACTCATTTATGTGGCTTGTGATAGAAAGTAGGATTGCTTTTATATAAATATTCGAAAGTTCAGTATTAAAATATTTTATTTAGAAAGTTAATCAGGTAGTAGTCAAATGACAAACATTTGTATTGTTTAAAATAAAGTATTGTAATGACGAAGTAAATACTATAACAAATTATCACCCTTTTAAAAAATAATAAATCAAACAAATCAAAACAAAAATCTTTGAATTATGAAATTTTGAATTACATCATATAATAAACTAATCTAAAATCCAAACAACAAAAGTAAGTTACAGATATAATATCACTTAATGTTGAAATAAAAAAGTTATTTTCAAACGGTTCCCAAGCGGGAAAAATCTTTGAATAGGAACAACACTTTGGTTACGATTTTAACGAACGCAGTAGAAAAAAAATATAACAACAACAGTCTTAACAAAAACGATAATAATAATTCCCTGGTAGAACATAACAAGTAACAAAAGGTAATCAGGTGAATTCCGAAAGACTGAGTGATGAAATAAAACTTCAAAATCCACAGGCCACTTGGTCCGGGTGTTTGGAAAAAACGTGTTTTCTGAAGTTGCCTTTCTGCTTGGCTTTGTACGGACAGAACTGGCACTGGAACTGAGGTTCCTTCTGGCACTCGTACTTGAGGTGCGTGTACAACGTGGACTGGTACTTGTAGGTTCTGCCGCAGTTGGAGCATTTGAACACTTGGCCACCGAACTCCTGGGGGCCCGGAGAGAGCGGGACTGTAAACGTCGAGAATTTACATTAGCAACAATACCAACAATCCGGCGGGCTCACTGAAAAGGTCTTCCATCATTCTAACTACACAGTGTATAATTTGGAAATGTCTAAGTACAAAGTAACACAGGGGGTGAAAAAGTAGGTATACAGTTTTAGTTGGTTAATATTCAAGCTAGCCACCTGTTGATTACCTTCATCGGTTAAAACTGTTAATTCTTAACGTAAGTAACACTTTTAAGAGTTCATTTCTGTTTATTAACACTCTTAAAATATATTTTAATACTAGCTTTTTCCCGCGGCTTCACCCGCGAAAAACCGCTGTGAGGTTTAGCTCGTTCGCTGCGCTCACTCGCCGTCACGCTTACCATCAAGTTTAGCTCGTTCGCTACGCTCACTCGCCGTCACGCTTACCCACAATCAATTCTACAAATTATCTAGTTCTCAATAATTTATATGAGAACAGCTGTTTACAACATTAATATTACTTAATTAAATAATATGTCCCAATTCAAAATGTTGCTTCCATAAGAATAATATGGTAACTTTGAAGACGTGTGGTGTGGAGCCCTATGGAGGAACATGGATGTTACTTCTAGTACCTCCCAGAATATGTGTACAAGGTTTCATGATGATTCGTCGAGTAGCTTTTGCGTTAAAGCGTAACAAACATCCACGCTTTCACATTTATAATATTAGTAAGGATTTAAGTTTTTATACAAATAAACTTACTTTTCCAATAAAATATTTTGTTACTGTATACCTACTTTTGCACAACCCTGTATTTTATTATTTCGCTTTAATGCTATAAAATATTAATTTTGTTAATGCTGGTTCAAAATTACAAAATATAATTAAATAAATTTGATATTTAAGAATATTATTACGTGCACTGTACCGTATACAAAAATATAATATCATTTAAAATGCTAATAATGATATTCGGGTAGGTGTTCTTTGAATAAATATTACATTTCAGACAAAACCACAACGTTATAGTGCTTTTTAACTATAGTAACGTATATAAAAACAAATTTAATAAACCATAAAAATCGACAAAGTTAACAATTGAGTTGACTTAAGTTTAATCAAATAGAACAAACTTAATAATAAAATACATAAATAAAAGGATCAATAAATAAAGCAAAGAACAAGTAAACATAATAATATTATTTTGTCCATTATATTGTCAGTACATTTGTGTTTAACTGTGAATTATAACACTTTGTTCCTTATTGCAAACTATTTGCTCCATCTAAAAAATAACAATGTATTTCTAATGATCCTTTACTGATCAAAATCAGATTGTTGGAAGTGCTTCATGATGACATGCTTGTTTAAATTCTCCTTCAGTTTTGATCTGTGCGGACAAAAAGGGCACGCAAACTGCGGCTCTTTGCCGCACTCAAACTTCAAATGTCTTCTGATTGTCGACTTTTGCTTGTAGGTGCGGCTGCAAGCGGCACACTTGAACACTTTGGCGCCATCGGTTAGTTCCACCACTGAGAATTCCTCAACTGAAAAACAACACATTATAACCTATACCATAATTCTTTTTTTTAACCTTCTTAGGACTCGCAATAGGTTTTGATCTGTCATAATTATGTGATTTAATAAGTTTTCGGCCATTATGATAATCTTTCATTTTCTTAGATCTACACGTTTCACAGTTCAGTTAAAATTACAAACAAAAATCTCCATGTCCATACAAGTAAAATAATTTCTACATATTATTGCAGGACAATAAGATAGAAGCTTACAAGGCAATTAAGTTTTTTTTCAGAAGTATTGAAAAAGTTTAATAAATTAGACTAACTACAACAGTATCAGGGCCTCGTGGAAATTTTCACATCAATATTAATTTAAAATAAAATATTAATGCAATAGCAATTTAATTGAAATTGTAAAAGTCCTTTATTAAGATACCATAAGCACCATTTATATGACCAAAGTTTAATATTGTAAAGCAAATTTATACAATCGGTTTTACTGTAGGAGGTTTTTTAACTAGCAAGAAGGTTTTTTTTTGAGTAGGCTAAATTATCATTTAAGAATTTTTTATGTTTGTTTCCTACTTTCAATGTACAGTTTTATTTTTTAATTCTGATACTTAACGAACACGATTTATGTAAGGAGAATTTCATAGTGAAGACAAGTAATAAATCAGCCCATTTTAATAACAATAATAACACATCAAATATCATTTTTGATCAAAGTATCTTTGGCAAATATCAAAATAGTTTCTCGAACGTCAACCATTAAAGTTACAGTTTTAACACCACTAAAAACATGTTTTACACCACAGCAGCTGGTAAGTTCCATCTCGGTAGAACTTCACTTGGACATCTCCTGAGAGAAGTGCTGGCCGAACATGTGTTTCCTGAGGTTGCCCTTCAGCTTGGCCTTGTAGGGGCAGTGCGGGCAGGCGAAGCCGGGGGGTTTGCCGCACTCGAACTTCTGGTGCGTCCACAGCGTGTGCTTGTGCTTGTAAGTGCGACCGCAGTGGACACACGCGAACAGCTGAGTGCCGTCTGGCTGGGGCGCCATCACGAACCTCGGGCCCTCTGCAACGCGATGGTCAAGTATAGCGGTACTGTTGGTACTGAGGGAACGGAATACGAGGAAAATCTGAGGAAGCTAGTCATGAAGTAATCTAAATGATTACATGATCAATCGAATGAGCTAAATGATTTAATAGATATGTCTGTAAAAAATAGTATAAAAAATATGTGATTGCGACACAGTAATTAGTTAGACATAACTCGACAACGGTTAGAAGGAAAAGCAAAGCGGAGAGATATAAATAACACAACAAAAATTTAAAAACTTGAAGGTAAATTGATGATACATGGCTGATATAAAAGTAAAGTATACCTACTTCAAATGAACTCCCATTGTACTTATTTATTGAAAAAAATTGCATTCCAAGATTAATTAATATGTTAGGATGTTGTAAAAATTATGTTTTGATTATCCCGCATTATTAATTTAAATAAGTTTTTTTAGTGTCTACGAAAACTTGTTACCGAATAATAAAACCGTGGGTTGTAATAATCCATTAATTTATTTTTTATATATTATTATTTTAATACAAAAACAATGTCACCATAAAAAATAAGAAGTTTTTAAAAACTTCCTTTTAAAATACTGTAACTTTAAAACTAGCATCAAAACCGGTTGAGGAATAACAAAATAAATAAACCGTTAAAGTAAACTCAAAAGAGCCTTCCAGTTGTTGCCTTTCAGGGGCTTTCAAGTTGCATTAGATTTTCTTGATTCCACTACATTAGTTTTAACACTTTTAAAGATAAAAAGCTATTAATTAATCACTGTTAAATGGTGTTCAAGGGATGGCAGCATGTCTCAGCACCAAATGTTTGGTTAGGTTCCCTTTCAACTTGGCCCTGTATGAACAGTATTGGCAAGCAAACTGGGGAGATTTTCCACACTCGTATCGCAAATGAGTCAAAAGGGTTTTCTTCAGCTTGTATTTCCTCCCACAATTCTTGCACAAGTAAGCTGTACTTCCGTCTTCCTGAATTGTCTGAGCACATCTGTCATCGTATCCTGAAACTTCAATCAAGACATACTCATTATTTATGGGACCAACTAGACTTACTTCTTTGATTGTCTGTTTAACACATTACTGTATTACTCTTTCCAAATATTGTTTTCAATAATACCCATAGAATTAGTCAAAATTATTTCTTAAACAATCACACGATTTTCAGATTTTTTAACAAGCCTTCCAGGATTATCCACCAAGGTTTTGACGGTTGGATTTAGGGTCTGATTGTTTTAATAAAATAATGATTGTTTTCAAATACAAATATGTTTGATTTGTAAGAAATTTAATCTATTCATTACTGTTTCTAATTGAAACTATACATGTATTTATGTCTTAGATGAGTTTTACAGTAGAATGATTACTGTTAATTTGTATTAACAGTAATCTTATTTTCTATTATGATTTGGATATCGTTATTTAATAAATAACATTGCTATGGTAAAAATCGTGTATACAATAATGTTTGAAGTGAAATAAATGAGATAAAACATATGAAGGATAAAAAAGAGACAGATTTTCCTAAACAAATTTATTGCACTGTAATAGCCTATTAAAAGCTGATTCCATATAATACAAAACAATACTTACAATTTATCACACAATGCATCACTTCATCAATAACCTGAATTTTTTATGCTATTTCTGATTAAATGAGTTTAATAATATAACGAATAAAATATAGCTCAAGCGGTCAGACATTGACGCAGCCTCACGGCAGAGACGGAGTGAGGTGACGCATCAGAAGGTGTCTCCGGAAGTTGCCCTTGATTTTCGTCTTGTACGGACACTGGGGACACAGGAAGGAGGGGGGTTTGCCGCACTCGAAGCGCTGGTGCGTGTGGAGCGTGTGTTTGTGTTTGTAGGTCCGCTGGCAGTCGACGCAGCAGAACAGCTTGGACCCGTCCGGGGCCGACGTGAGTGTGAACCTCGGGCCCTCCGAACCTGAGGAACAGCGGCAACGGCACGTTAGTGGTGGACTTAAATAATTTTAAAACTGTTTATCTGAAAACAGTCGCCAGCTAAAAACAGTTTAAGTTGTTGTGAACAGTTTAGCTTAGAGAGATCATACCGTACGACACTGACTAAAGAAATAAGATGATGAGAGTTTTATGAAGGGAAACTGGTGCTTTCTTCTTGATTAGTTTTTGAATTGTTTTTAGCGGGAGGTATAATAATGTTTAAATCATCAAACTATCAAAATATCAAATTTTTACCAAGATAGTAACGACAGTTTCTGCAACAACAAGATTTTTACGGTTTGTGGCATTAAATTGCCCAAGAAACATAAAACTCAAAAGCCTGAAAAATCTTGGGGCAATGAGAAAATATACGTGTAAAATTGTCCATTGTCTTAAAATTTCAACAATCGAGTTTGTTTAAAGTCTCAACAAGAATGATCAGCAATGTCAGTTCTATCGGGAAAAAAAGAAAACCCATAACCGAATTGAAAATATTTTTAATCACCACAGGTTCCTAGTTATTCCTTAAGGATGTGTTTGGTGACGACGTGCCGCTTCAAGTTGCTCTTTCTCTTAGTCTTGTAGGGGCACTGCTCGCAGAGGAACGAAGGCAATTTCCCACACTCGAATTTCTGATGGAACTGCATTGCTCGCCGGGATTTGTAGAACCGCTGGCAACTCGGGCAACTGTGTGGCTGGTTCTTCTTTGAATTCAAGAAAGATGATATGCAAAGGAGTTCAAAACCTGTACATTTTCAGAGAGAATTAGGCAATTCAGTTTTATGAATGAGATGTATTTGATTTGGCGGGTCTTAGTCCTCGAATAACAAATCGTTACAAAGATGGCTGCGAAATTGGGGAGTGACGTTAAACATATGAACTATGTAACTTTTATAAAGAGTGTAAAAGTAGTTTTTGTAACTTCGTAATTGTTTTAGTTTGTATCATTAAATTACTTTAAAATTATATAATCAGAAAACTTTTGTAAAAGTCTTGAGACATTCCGAAATGACAATTACAAAAATTTTAACTGTATGAAGATATCTATGATTGGTTTAAATTTATTTTTTCTTTTAGTAGAATATGTCTAGCTTTGAATCAAATCATTTATTCACAATGCTTACTTGCTAAACGGTAGACTTGATGTAATTCATAGGTCTAACATTTTTCTTGCCTTTACACTATGACAATACACCATTGTTAACATCTCAAAAGAATTATTTTGATGATTATTCAAGGCAGTTCCAGGAAAACAATACGAACGGGCTTCAAGTTATTATTTTAATATGTGGTTGGTAACAATATGCCGCTTCAAGTTGCTCTTAATCTTGGTCTTGTAGGGGCACTGCTCGCAGAGGAAGGAGGGCGATTTCCCACACTCGAATTTCCAATGTGATTGCAGCGCTTTCCTGTGTTTGTAGGACCGATGGCACCTCTGGCAACTATATGGCTGGTTCACATTTGACGTCAATGAAGATGAAATGCAGAACAGTTCAATACCTGCACATTTTCAGAGATAGTTTAGTGTTACTCGTAAAATTCACGTGAACATGTTTTATTTGTTATTATTGATTCAGATGGCCATAGTCCTCGGACGACAAATCTTGAAATAGGGGAAGATAAGAATGCATTCATCACAAAATTGTATCAGTTATAAATTTGTTTGTCAAGACAATCTTCGTGTCAGGTTTTACTCAGTATAAATCAAAACGAGTATTTTCTTGTTCGCTTTTTCTAATCTGATTCACTCATTCTACTTCATATGGTAGAATTTTAGACATTAGAAAAATAAAACTCTTTACATATACGTGGTTGGATAAAAGCAAATCCTGGTCAGCAAACCTGCTTGCAAGGCCCAGATGCATTTCCAGGAGGAATAATATCAAATAACACGGTAAATCAGAGTACTTCGGTGCAACATGTGTTTCCTTAAATAGTATTCGTATTAAACTATGATTATGATTCTATGGTAATTAACGTTTCAGCATTTAACGTTTACATAATAAAACGACTAAAGTGTGAACAAACCAGAACAAACAGAACGAACTGTACTCATAAATAACCATTTTTGAAATAATTTAGGCGTGCTCGTGAGTGAAAACTTTCGGCGACATATTAAGGAAACATCACATTGATTGGAATTCAATGTCATATAATATTGTTTATTAATACGGAAAATGAGTGTTAAAAATACATATCCGAAATCCTTATGTTTATCTGATAAAACCCCATTAGATGAGTATTCAAACTTTTTTGCTCTAAATTTAATCAATATATACAAAGCCCTTCTATTCTTGCTGAAAACAATAAGTGATTAAGTTAGCAATAAAAATTAATAACAGTCAGCTGTACAATGTCCAAATTTCCAGGTATCCTCAAGCGGTTTCCAGGTACTGAAAGGGGACTTAAAGCCATTTATAATTATTGTCCCGAATAACCTCGTTCCAGCTAATCGTGCGGTAACTATCACTGAGTGCCCTTTTTACTGCCACTGTGTGCCCATTTCACAATCACTGAGTGCCCTTTCACCATCACGGAGTGCCACTCAGCTCGCCGTGCTTTACGGCTACATGCCTCCTAAAGTTGCCCCTCCGCTGCGACTTGTAAGGGCACTGTGTGCACTGGTAGTGGAAGGGTTGTCCGCACACGAAGCGCTGATGGTCCTTCAGCGCCTTCGTGGACTTGTACCGTCGGCCGCATCCGGGGTTCAGGCAGGGGAAACACTCCCCAGAGCCCAAAGCGAGGCTCGAGCAATCGTCTGAGCCTGAAATTAATCCTGAAATAAACATAGTCGTAAATAAAATTAGAGCGCATATTGACAATTTAACTATATAATATGAGTTATGTGCCATTAAAAGTTTATAAGCGTAAAATTATTTAAATTGAATAAGTTTTCTATAAGATCAAATAAGTTTAAAATCCAGAACTAGCACAAACATACTGTGTAACTTAACATCTCACTGGAAACCATTACTCGTATCTTTGTCGTTAAAATGCGTTTATTTATTGGTATATTATCATCATAAGCGTTATTAACAGGTTTTGACATTTTAGAAATAAAAATAAGTATTAATAAAAAGTTTCCAAGGAATTGTTTTGACGAATGTTTAAAAAATGCAATTTATTTGTAAAATATTATTTTTTTATTTTGCTTAACACTAATTGGAAATAATATGTGCACATTATCAGGGCAATATTGGAAAACATGTCTTACAATTTATTACAGTAATGAGATAAGTAACCAGAGACGGGGTAAGATTCCAGATCCTGAAACGTCGTGAATTTTGTTTTTACCTATCAGTGATGGAAAATGTCCGCAATAATTTGCTAATCAATAACATAAACTCACGATAACCAAACAACGAACTTTCAACAAAAAGGTTATAAAATAGTTAGACCATCTTATGTTTTTTTTTATGAACGAATATATTTTTGTTAGACCCTACTGGCAAATATTTATTTTCCCAATAAATGCATATAAAAATAAATGTTCTCTAAATTAGTATTATAAAAAATCAAGTAAAATATTAATGTATTTACTTAAAAATTTTGTTATAAGAGATTTGAAAGGAACAAATAAGTACAGTAATACAATATCGTTATTTATTTAATTGGCGAAGTCAATGTGACATTATCAAATAATATTGTAGAAATGGTAAAGAAACTTAACTAAATAATAAATTAAGTATATTAGGTAAACTAAACCAAAAAGTAGATAAGTTTTGAAAAACATAAAGCGTATAATTTGTGATCAAGTAGGCAAATATGTTTTAAAATGTACAACGTATTAGACAATTTGTACTTTATCGTAAATGAGAACTGGCTGTGCATCTAAGATATTCATAATTTTTTGTAAGAATGAGATATTTTATTAAATTATTTCAGAAAATGTTAAGTACGTTTCATAAAACAATTTTTTTAATGAAGGATCGAGCTACTAAAGAAATTAACTAGTATGTTATGTTTATAACTAACGTTAAATATACAGTAAACTATACAAAGTAGGTTTTAATATAAAAAAGGACATTAAATATTAATAATGAAGCATAAATTAAGATAAAATACAATGTAGTCGGAACCTATCAGTAAAGTGCATATAATTTCTTATTTGGAAATCAAGGAAATCAAAAGTACATGTATAGCATTAACAAACCTATATAGTTAACATTTTTATATAGTTAGCAAAACTTATGTTAAACAGCTAGATTTAAAAAGCTAATTCGTTTGCATGACAAAATTAACATGTAAATGTTTTACACAAAATTATATAATGCAGATTCAAAAATAACAAATGTAAAAAATATTGAACCTCCTTCGTTAAATAGGCGATTACACTCCCTTTTTTACATGACTGAGAGTGACGATTTTTTTGTTCAAAGTCTGTCTCATAATAGGAAACCTACTCTACGATAATCAATAGCAAAATGAGAATGTATTCGACTTTAACATATACATGTGGATTTCTCCTTCTAATTACTGTACATTTGTCAAATATATACTAATGTTTTACATGAGGAAACTAAATTCACGTTGAGATTCCATGGTTAACAAACTACAAGATTTAACAACATAACCAGAACAAAAAATAACCTCGTACAAAACCTTGGAGAAATTTTCTAATTTCCCGAGGCACAAAGGTTAGCTGTATACGTACCAAAGGTGTAAAATTAAATAAATCGAACAAAAATTGGTGTAGTGACTGGTTATTTTATTCAACCCCTTTTTCGTTCCAAGAAAATGCAACTTTCTCCTCCATGAACTTTAACCCGAGCATTACCTTCTTCATTAATTTAATAAACTTCTATTGAAGGTAATTCGCGAGACCCTTCACAGTCGAAATACTGTCCGCATGTTTGTTCACCATATGTTTCTTCAAGTTTCCCTTTTGGTGGGCTTTGTACGGACAGTAGGAACAATGGAACTGAGGCGGTTTGCCACACTCGTACCGCAGGTGAAGCGTAAGTGCCTGCTTGTACTTGTAGGTTCTGCCACACTCCACGCACTTGTACAGTTTGGTTCCGTCCGTTTGCAAAATTACTTCGGTGGCCGAATCGAAGCTTACATCTAAAAATATTAAATTGTAATTGTATTAATCTAATTACTGGATTTCAAATTGAATAGAGGGGCACCAGGTCACAGCAGATATCACATAAACAGAAAAATAGCAAGCATATATTATTTGATTTTCTACGAATACATATTTACTTTGGCAATTGTATATGACAAAACTTTTCCTATTTGGCTTAACAACCCCGAGAGCTTAGGGTTCCTGGAATAAACACCTTGAGTGGATATAGACTTGCTTAGTAAGGAAACCTGTATTGGTCGGTTATACGTGCCACCAATTATTTTAAAGTTATAATGAAATACGGCACTCAATCATTAAGTAGACCTACTGATCTTCGCTAACGTTATTCAAAATTTTCAGGTGTTTGAGTTGATGTATATTATACAACCGAGTTCCAATGTCAGTAAGTATAGTAGAGAGTCCGCCGCCAGAGTGGTTCGGTTAGGTTAAGTTAGGTCGGACTACCAAAGGTGAGTAAAAAAATAATAGTTCCAATATTTTCGTGCACTTATTTTGTAATTAAAACTACATAAAATATATACCGCGTAGACCGATTAAGGCTGCGGTCTACCCCAAACAAAACAACAATGCCGAATGCCGCCTCGCGGCCGTAGCGCTAGGCGCTGCAGAGGTTTACGGGGATCGTGTTTCAGAATTAACCGATTAAGATAGAGATTAGCTGTTAACTTTTTCTAAAAGTAGAAAAAAGGATCTAGTCGGCTATCTATTTAGAATTTTTAAATAAAGTTTTTAATTTCAGTAATAACTGTCTAAAATCATCTGTTTTTTAGTTTTGTAAATGCAGAGGTTTACGGGGATCGTGTTTTAAAAAAAAACCTCGTAAGATAGAGATTGGCTGTTAACTTTTTTTTAACGTAGAAAAAAAGATCTAGTCGGCTATCTTTTTAGAATTTTAAAATAAAATTTCTTATTTCAGCTATAACTGTCTAAAATCATCTGTTTTTTATCGATTTTTAACTGAAGTTTTCTATTGGTTTTAATGAACTAATTACAAAAGTGTAACAGAGGGAAATTAGTACCGTTATTCTTCTTTAATATTACACCTTATTTATAGCTCTAGGCTTCATTTAGCAGAAGATAACACGATTCTAAAAAAACACTTGCATTTGGGTGCGCGCCAGGGGTAGACCGGGGTGGTCCCGGGCTCCGGTCTACCCCTGGCGCGCACCCAAATGCAAAGGTTTTTTAGAATCGTGTTATCTTCTGCCAAATGAAGCCTAGAGCTATAAATAAAGTGTCATATTAAAGAAGAATAACGGTACTAATTTCCCTCTGTTACACTTTTGTAATTAGTTCATTAAAACCAATAGAAAACTTCAGTTAAAAATCGATAAAAAACAGATGATTTTAGACAGTTATAGCTGAAATAAGAAATTTTATTTTAAAATTCTAAAAAGATAGCCGACTAGATCTTTTTCTCTACGTTAAAAAAAAGTTAACAGCCAATCTCTATCTTAAGAGGTTATTTTTAAAACACGATCCCCGTAAACCTCTGCATTTACAGAACTAAAAAACAGATGATTTTAGACAGTTATTACTGAAATTAAAAACTTTATTTAAAAATTCTAAAAAGATAGCAGACTAGATCCTTTTTTCTACTTTTAGAAAAAATTAACAGCTAATCTCTATCTTAATCGGTTAATTCTGAAACACGATCCCCGTAAACCTCTGCAGCGCCTAGCGCTACGGCCGCGAGGCGGCATTCGGCATTGTTGTTGTTTTGGTTGGGGTAGACCGCAGCCTTAAGAGGGCGTTGGAGTCAATCCAAATTCCGCCTTTCCCCCATAAGAGCAATGTTAAACGGGATGTCAAATAAATCTTTTATTTATTATCAGAAAATAATGGTTTAAAGATCTAAATAAAGGGTTAATCAAGGCGGATTTGGTTTGCGAAAGGAATTTTTTATAAAAATTTGTGTTTTTTACTAACTTAAAATAACAAAGCAAGTTTTTTACTACTTTTAAAACATTTTCTACAGAATTTTATAAATTATTTACAAAGAATCGATCTCGCAAAAGAAACGGGGAATTTAATTGTGATTCAAACTCTATTTATTCTGAACCCATCGGACAAAAAATAAAGAAATTATATGACAAATGCCGGGGACAAGTTTAGCATTGCTCTTATGGGAAATAAATCCAACATGGCGGCACTCCAACGCCCTCTTAAGCACCCAGACGTCTGCTAGCGACAGAGTAAGACTGACGATGAGCACTTGACATCGAACGTTCTTCATCAGACGCATTGTTGTCAAACAAGCGATAAGGAAGATTACAGAAGACACATAATTTTGCTAACTTAATCCACCCTCTAACCTTACTAAGTCACTTTTAAAATAAGTGGTTCGAGTATAACCGACAAGCACCATAAAATTTTACGTTAGAACAGTAAGTTTATAAAAACGAAAGACACTTCATCCATTTAAAGAATTATGTAGATTTTATTTTAAAACTAAATAACCACTATTAACCGAGTTTCGCTTAACAATCAAGCACACGTTAGGAGGCTACATGTTGAATAATTATGTGTTTATTCAGGTTACCCTTATGGTAGGAATTATAAGGACAATGAGAACACTGAAACTGAGGTGCCTTTCCACATTCGTATTGGAGGTGTCGCACAATTGTAGTCTTATATCTGTAGGTTCTACCACACTCGGCACACTTGTATGGTTTTGTAGCATCTGCTTGCAAAGTTACTCCGGTGGCAGGCTCAAAGCTTCCATCTAAAAACATTACATTCGAATAGTATTAAATAAGTACTGAAATTGGAATTAGATAGAGAGATATGGCACAATTGATGCAGCAATATGCCAAGAGCAAAATGTTGATTTATTTTTAATCCATACGAATGTGACATCACTTTCCTATTATGCATTTTAGACAAATCTATTATCTCCACAACCTATCCGTATGTTTAATCGCCATATGTTGCGCCAAGTTGCTCTTTAGGTGGGCTTTGTACGGGCAGTGAGGACATTGAAACCGGGGTGGCTTTCCACATTCGTATTGCAGGTGTCGATCAAGAGAACGTTTGTACTTGTAGATCCTGCCACAATCCGTACACTTGTACGGACTTACATCTGCTCGCACAGTGGATTCAGCGGTTGACTTGAAGCTTCCATCTACAAATATTGCATTTTAATAGTATAAACTAATAACTGAATTTTACAATAAAGCTGGAAGGATCAGGTTACATTAATCAATGCAATGTGACTTATAAAATGTTGATTTATTTACATTTTACATATACGGTATTTCATTTTTCCTCTGTTAACCATTTTATGACTAATCTATATTGCTCAATAAGGCTGAGCTAACGTTTGGGATTTCTACGAAAACAACTATATGAGTACAAAATTACGCAATTGGAAAATATTTCTAACCACTGCAATAAAGTTCTTGTTAAGTTTCTGCAGAAAACAATACTATACTTATTTAAAGAATGATGTCTAATTTGAAAACTAAGCTAGATTAACCGTTTGTTTTTGAAATCTATCTAAATTCCTCCAAGTTAACCTAAATAAAAATTGAGGACTCCCTTCTATACCAATATTGACAGAGGAATTTGTATCCAAGGCGCAGTGGAAAGTCTCAAGTAAGGCGTTCAAATATTCTACACATGTCGTTTAATTATATGTGTAGCCAAGTTACCCTTTAAGTGGGATTTGTACGGACAATAAGCACAGTGAAACTGGGGTGGTTTTCCGCATTCGAACTCGAGGTGTAAAAAAAGTGAACTTTTGTGCTTGTATTTCCTGCCACAATCCGCACACTTGTACAGGCTTGTTGCATTTGGATGCTGAGTGGCTTCGGCGGCTGATGCAAAGTTTCCATCTAAGAAAAAAATGAATTGGATCAAACGATTCACTGAGTTTTAAACTAAAGAGAGAGAAAGAGAGAGACCAGTTGTCAATATAGATACTGCATATAAACTGATATCAAAATACCAATGATGTACAGTATTTAAAATGTTTATTAGTTTGTTTTCACCGTCTCGACATATTTAAAGAAAGCATGCATCGCATTGGCCGCTAGCCAAATCACAAAAAATCTAACACACTTTTTTGTTTTTGTTCCCGGTCCTCTTAAAGGCAGAGACGTTAACAGTTAAGGAAAGACATAAAAATATAGAAAGAGTAAACAAGAGGGGTAAGAGAAGTAAATTTACGATAAGGAAGTTACCAAACATAAATGTTAAAAAGAACAAATAAGATGAGGGTAAATTACATAATGCAGAACAAACAATTGGCCCAGGAAACATAAACATTGTAAATTTTTAGCGGGTTGGTAAAATATTTCAAGGCAATATTTACTTATAATGTAACAATATTAACTTATGTATCGTGGTTTTAATTGGTATTACAAGTTAATCATCACACATCAGAAACTACGAGTACATTAAAATTATAAAATACTATTTAAATTATGGTGAAGGATATGAGGGTTAGATTTAGTTACAATGTCTATGAATTTTCATCCTCGAAATTCACTCAAAACCATCTCATTTAGTCCTGCATGAAAGAAAATTTTGGTTATTTTACAAATAACCCTAAAAATGTTCTGTACGTACATGTAGATTGAGTTTTAGAATGCGAAGAGCCACGTCATTTAGAGCTTTCGCCAAATTTTTCTTCAGGTTTCCCTTTTGGTGGGCTGCATGGATTGGCTTATGCCAGATTAGAATAACATTTGGATTGAGTTGAGCATTTTAAAAATCTGTTAATGTACAGCTAGGTGCAGTTTTGAGTGATTACTGATAGTCACAATAGTACCAGGTTAACGAAGCCTTGCTCGTTGGTTTTAATTCACTTTTGTTATAGTGTCATGGTAATCGAGCTATTTAATTTACACCACCGACCATAATGATAAACCACCACCACCTCCCCACAGTTGTGAAAAAGCTGTTAAAAAAAGACTCCTTAAAATTAATGGTTTTTTATTTTTGTTTACCTTTCGTTGCCAAAATAGCAACCCATTAGACCAATGTTAAAAATTACAATTTTAAAACTTAATTTTATACAAAACTTGATTTTTCCTGAGTTGAGACTGTTTCTAAACTTATTTTTGGTGCAAAACACTCTTATATGCAAAGTTTAAGCAAAATCTAAAATTAAAGATCGTGGAACACACATCGCTTCAGCTACTCCTCTATTATAGTATAGGATTTGGCTTGGTCGGGTGACATTGATTTACAGTAGGACTTAACTAACAGTCTTCGCAATAACATAGCGTATTTTATATTTAGGAGGTGGCCCGTGCGCAAATTGCGCATTTTATGATTCTGTATGAGTGGAACTCACCTACAGTACATGAATGTTGATGATGAAGTGACAGAGATCTATTTTTGTTTACTATCTGGCTTTTAAAATGCATTTGAAGGTAATCAGCTGATAAAATACAATTCACATTAAAGAACTTGCAATAAAAGTTGGTCAACATTTAAAGCGCCCTCTAGAAATAAATAAAAGGCGAGGGGGGCGAAGCCCGAAACAATATGACTTTTTTAATTACTATTCGTCACTGCGCTATATACTAAGCTTTAAAATGACACCTCAATCTTAAAAATCGGTTCAGTAGGTCGAGAGAAAAAGGGACGTAACAGACGAAACCCTTATAGAAGTAAGAAGATAGATTTTTTAGATTTGTTACATGTTATGATAATAATTTTACATCACAACAGATTGTGTATCAGTTTTACAATATTGGTAGCAGTTGTTTTTATTCAGTTTTCTATAGAACTGTTACTTTTAACAACGCATAGGTTAGGCTAAAAATATAGCCTAACAGCTGACTAGGAGTCACTGGAAGACATTATAAACCTATTTAAAATGTTATTTAAGGAAATCTGATACTCAAACATGTTTGTCACGAGTTTAAATTTTTGTTTACAATTTAAATTGTTTGTTTACAGCTTAAATTGTTTGTTTACAGCTTAAACCCCCCCCCCTACCAAAATATTTTCAAAAGGGATCAGGTTAAAATAAAACTACCTATAGTTCTATAAAAGGAGCTTAAAAATAGTATTCAATTTAAAATTAAGAGAATTTTTCAAAAGCATCTAATTTCTCGCACTTAGCTGAATTTATGTTATTAATACAGCTTTACTTTATCGTTATAAATTCATATCACAGAAGAGACTTGATATCCATAATTATAACACCATATTCAATAACCGATATTTTTTAGAACTTCAAAAATGTACAAAAAGTCAGAATTACTGTCGGAATACCTAACAGCAGATAGATTCACAACAAGAATTGATTTTCTTTTTAATCTATACCTATTTTAGTGTCAAACAGTTGAACCCTTTTTTTGTGGTGAACATTTGAAGGGATATCTTACTTAAACTAAAAAATGCAAAATATCAATTTTTATTTTTCTAAGCTTGTAAACTAGTTAAATGGATGCAAATAATACATTTTTACTAAGAATTTATCACTGATTGTAAATTTAAATATTTTTCGATTAACCGCAGTGATCCCCAACTGCTAATCCTGTAAAGGTCAAAAAACTTCCTGACTCAGTTTTGGTTGCTTTTATTTGAAATGTTGATAATCCTAAATCTGTCAATGAATATTCATTTAGTTATTCCAAGAATAAGGAGATAGTCAAGGCGGATAGGTAATGGTCCAAAGGTGCACAACCAGAAAGAAAACAACCAGTTGCAACGGTTCCAGTAGCATTTATTGGACAGTTACAACCATTACGCGCTTGTCAAGTGCCTGACGAATACGTGGCGCTTCAGGTTGCCCTTCACCTTGCATTTGTAAGGACAGAAGTTGCAGTGGAAGGACGGCTCCTTGCCACACTCGTACTTCTGGTGGTTGAACAAGTTGCGCCGGTATTTGAACGTGTGGTTGCAACTGTTACAGACGTGCATCAGTTGGCCGTCACCCGCTGCAACCACAATTGCAACATGGAAATATTAGTACTTACAAAGGTTGGCATAATTCATATTGAGACATTTATACTGAAGCTAAAGATCGAGAATGATAAAGTTTGGATATTGTTTTTTTATGTTTAAATCTGGTTACATATATGATTTCTTTGTGGATTCAACAAGTTTATCATTTAATTTCCTTCCCAGCAGCAGCCCTCTTTCCACTCACAAATTGTGAATTACACTTCAGCTTATTAGAGTAGGCAAGATGCTATCAATCTTTTTAACTAGCAAAAGAAAAGAGTAGTTGAAAAAGCAAGTTTTAATTTAATTCAAATTTTATAATTGAAAATCTTTAAATGCAAACAAACAACAACATTCTCTTTTTACAAACTAATTTTAACAAAGCTAACTCAAATAAAGCTCGATCGCTTCGGAGTTGCTGAGGTGCCGAATGACCATGTGCTTTTTCAGATTTCCCTTCAGTTTCGACTTGTACGGACAGAATGTGCACTGAAAAGACGCTTCCTTCCCACACTCGTACTTGAGATGGTTGAGGAGATTCCGGCGGTACTTGAATTTATGGTTACAGTTTTTACAGACGTGCGAAAGTAGACAATCCGCCATTACGATAGCTGCAACATTACACAGTTAATATTACATTTTCCAAGGGCAGCCGGCTAGCTAAGCCCTACAAAGTATGCGAAATCTGACCCAACGAGAGTCAGAAAATATACTTTAAAAATATGACTTTTTACGTTAAATTTATAATAGAAGTATATGTCTTTGTTATCGTATTTTACTAATTCAACAATAAAGTAGCTTTCTGAATTCATAAATTTGATTTCTGTTTGACAAATGTTCGTCATATTAATGACAACGGAAATTAGGAAAGAATGTCATATCCGCACCAAAAGTAGGTTACAGAACAAGACCTCTGATCTTGGGATGGTGTTGGTGTGTTTGACACTCCAGAACATTAATATAACATATGCAAACTGCTCAACACACATAGTATTTCTGCTTAGCTTCCAAAATTGTAATTGCATTCACTTGTTAAACCGAGGCATTGCAGATTCTTTTAATGCGCTCGTTTTGCGATAAAATACCACGTTGTAAAATAAGATAATTGTTAAAAAAATGAAACACTTTTTGAGAATATTTAATTTATTAAAATTACATAAACATTTGCGACTTAAAATGTTTAATAACATTAAATATGATAAACTATCAAAGAATATTATTGGAAGCTACCTTAACCTAAAGTTACGTATACAAGTTGTAAATATCTCTTTCGTTTAAGGCACTTATCATTTCTAAAGTATGCATTGTCATTGCACTTGCATCCTCCCTTAAAAAAACCACATTTACATTTTTGCGTATCGCAGAAAAGTTTAAGAGGTACATAACTAATATATCTATTTAATCGTCATGGGTAATTGGCAAAGCCTCACTAGGCACTCATTATCTCTTGAGTAAAATTAAATCATTTTTGTTTATAAGATTATTGTTGTTCAATCAGTTATTTTAACATACTATTAAGTTCAAAGTGTGAATAATTAAGATTTACAATTTCATTATTCAGTAAATTAACTTAGTTAAAGCTATAATATTATATTTTAACTAACTACAATTTTACCCTTAAATATGAAGGCACTATCAAAAAGCTTTACAACTCTTAGTCAAAATGTTTATTAAATTAATCTAACAAGCCTACTACCGTGATTACAAATAGGAGTGATATTGCGCTTTCCCTGGAACTGACAGGACAGTTTAAATCTAATCTAATCTAAACGTATACAATTAATTAAATAAGAAATTATCTAACAAAAACATCCATCGAAATGCTGAGAAAACACACAAATAAATTTATAGAATTTTAACAATTCTTCTAAATCTCTAATTGAAGATGTAACAAACTATTCTAGTAATAAAATACGTTCCACAAGTGACGCTTAGGAAATCCTATACATACTTTTCATAAAGAGTATTCAATTTTCGGTTCAGGTACAATAACACCTGGAACCAAAGGAACCACTGAGATTATTATGATTCATTTGCATTATATTACTTCTAAAATATTTTAAGTAGCAAATTATCAAGGAAGACCGATTGGTGCGTTTAATACGTCGCAAACCAATTAAGTAAACATGATTTTTCATAAACAGTTAAGAGATATCAGACATTTTAAAGACGTTGAAGTTTTCTTTTACCTTATGACTGCCGAAATTATGAAAGAGATCTGGAATTACTACAGCATCAACCAAATTTAATAACCGAATATCAACTAGCCCAACAACTAAAACTTCAAAGGAAGAAACTCCTCTAGCCACAAAGGATTCCACGTTTCTTCTAGGTGTCCAAATAAAAAAATCTAACTTTCAACCTTCTCCCTTCTCGAAATAGAGTTGTATATTTTATAACTCTTCATAATGAATATGAATTGCAGATGGACAAAACTAATGAAATTTTATGTGTTTAATTATCTTGAATAACAAAAGCAATTACAAAAGATTGAAGTCAATGTTTAAGAACTGTTTACAAAAAATGTGCAGTTAGTTCAAATAGACGGGACAATCTGTTGAAATTGAAATGTCGCAGCCCCCCCAAAAAACCTCCCTACTACATGGTCAGCCCCAGCGCCTGGACGACGTGCTTGTGCTTGGCGAACACGTGGATCTTGAGGTTGCTCTTCTGCTTGGCCTTGTAGGGACAGTGGGAGCACTGGAACTTCCCCTCGATGCCGCACTCGTACTTGGTGTGCTTGTACAGGCCGCTGCGGTACTTGTAGCACTTGCCGCACCGGTTGCAAGGGTACATCGTAGTCCCCTCGTACTCGAACACTGCGGACACAATTGCAGAAACTTTTTACAGTAATTGTAATGAAGGCATCAAAATAAATCTGAATGATGTATGATTACGGTTTTTATGGGATGGGTTTTTTATGACATGGTTTCAGCACATGTATGATTAGAAACTGTAAATGAAAATAATTAAATAAATAGTTATAAATATTGAACAATTATACGGTTAGATACATTAGGATCGAATAAACTACGAATCATCAAATGATAAATACGAATTGATTCCTATTAATATACTGATTATACCATTTATTTTTACCTTTAGGTATTTCCATTTCACATAAATCCGCTTGTACTTGTTCTGATGCATGGTTTGAAAAATTGTATGTTCTCTATTTTTAACATTGATACATTCATTAACAACTGACACTCGATGTGTTTTGTTTTAACAAAAAATATATGTTTATTGCAAAAAAATAATATTTTATACGAGAAAAGATCAATACTGTTAACATAATAAATCAAAGTGTATCGCTCATAATTAATGGAATAAATTTACTGCTGAAAATAACCATGGCTTCGTATAGTTACAATAAAGAATCATTAGTTATGGAATGGTTAAAATTCAATTGTTAAGAATGAAGCAAGCGTTTCTCATGCTTTTGAAAATAGTTTCTTAAGGTCAGATCATTGCACCTTCACATTCTGTTAGTTGAAAATGTACTCTCTACGGTTCGTTAATGTAGAAATTTAATTTTTTAATAGTAAAACACTCACCTTTGAAATATCTATGTTGGCATTATGTTGGCTTTCCTGATAGGCATGTAAAATTTTAATAGATACATGATCGTAGAAGCAAAAGTTGAACAGAAAATGAACATTTAGAGACATTGGTTGCAGGCCAAATGTAAAAATAGTCAGTTTAGACTAGTATAGTCAGAATTGGAACAAAGACTAAAGCTCGGATATATACACAGCCAG
The DNA here is from genome assembly GCA_030545055.2 of Neoaliturus tenellus. Taxonomy (NCBI): domain Eukaryota; kingdom Metazoa; phylum Arthropoda; class Insecta; order Hemiptera; family Cicadellidae; genus Neoaliturus; species Neoaliturus tenellus. The sequence goes on from CM061532.1 coordinate 36,226,575, forward strand.
TACATATAGCCTTAAATTCGAGGAAATATGGCAGTAATAGAATCTAGAGCCCTCAATAGGGATCATAACTTCAATAAAGTACAATATGTCTTGAATTATAACTAGGACTTCAACCTAAAAACATTTATAGCATAGCCCTAAATTGAAGTCAGGACTCCACCAAGGAATCAATAGTCCTGAACTGATGAAATTTAAAGCCCTGAATTTTACTGCAGCCCACAAAAAAATTATTAATCTACAATACGTGCTAGGATTGCCAGGAGTGCCCTGAAATGTATAAGCTTGAATTGAGCCTGCATTGAAGTCCCAGGATTTAATCCGATACTGCAGCTCAGAAATCTAAGTACTGAATTCAAGGCCACATTGCAGGACTAAAATCTTAACCTGAATTGAATAGATTAAAATGAAGCTAACGTTACCAAAATGGTCTAGTGATAACTGGCACAGCTGATCCACCCAACACCTCCCTCTCTCAGTTCTGTGGCCAGTTTTCCTAGATGCGTTTCAATACGGTGCGTTAATAAACCGAATTTTGTTTCATATCATTAAAAGCAAAATGGCACAAATTTTGCAACCCGGCCTCCGACATCAACGGACCATTTTGGTGACGGTACTAGTACAGTGAGTTGCGCGAGACGTGAGAAAGCCCGCCAGGATTTGTGCTACACATCGGAAGTTTAACAGCCTGCATTTTAAATTAAGATTTTAGTAATGATTTTACTGTATATCATTATGATGATTAATCCACTCCATGTTAGCACAAGATAGAGCCATCCTGCCCATATGTAGCACAGATTCAGAAGGGTTGTCTCATGTCTCGTGCAACCAACTTTACACACAGTTATCACACAGATTTATAAACCATTCATGCAAAATTTATGATCACTTATTAAAATAGTAAGTGCGCAAAACTGTTTAAAGGTCTTAGGAAAAGTTAACAAAAATACTTTTTTTACGTGAATAATTTTCATTATTCTTTAAAATAAATGAAATGATTTCCGTAAATTTCAGTAACTTTAAATTATTTACTGAAAATCATATTTAATCGAACAAAAATAGCCGTTATATTTTGATCTAAACATCTGGTAAATTGATTTTTCATCACACTACATCGATATCACCTAATTTCGACCCTCACTTCTACCGACGAAACATCTGTTTTGCCGGCCTAGGAAAACAAAATTTTCCGGCCTAGGGCGGTAATGGAAACGGTAGCAGAGAAATCTAGAATATAAGAAGATAGGTGACAACAACAAATAACAGATCAGGGACGTAGTTGGTAGTTCAGCTGATAGCAACTGTTAAATATATATGACGTAGATGGGAAAATAGTGCTTTTCCCTTGGAATCAGCTCTAGTTGTCACATACCGTTAGAGTATTCAAGTTTCGGTGGCCTTAGCTGATGTGAAGTGGTTGCCTAGCAACCAGAAACACAAACAGTACATCTCGCTATGTTAGTCGAGGTTATATTTTCTTCGTTATGAGCAAAAAATTATTTTTTACTTGTTTAGAATTTATTGAATTTTGTAGTGTGATGAAAAATATCGTTCGTAACTAGGGCCGAAAGTGACGTTTTGCCGGCCCTGAGATCGTGTTTCAAGATCTTAAAACACGATCTCGGGGCCGGCAAAACGCCACTTTCGGCCCTTGTGACGAAATGTACTATAAGACAAGTCTCTCAACAATTGTTGCTACCGTTATTATCATGAAATATGAATAGTTTTATTTTTAATTGTAACATAAATGGCTGAAATATTTAATTTTGTTACAATTTATGCTTAAAAATTAAATAACAAACATTGTTTTTTATATGCCTAATGCAGCAAAATAAAATTAGTATATAACATTTTATAATTGAACTAATTAATTTTAACGAACTATGCAAAGTCCTCAGCAAATAATCATTAATATACTGGGTAAAACTTACAATACAATAGTGAATAAAGTATCTGAATTATTCCTACTCAATTTCTAATATTAAATTTACTACACTCCATTATTTAAACAACGAGTATTATAAAACAAAAAAACGCCATAAGTAATATATCAAATATTTATTCGTAATAATTGTAGCGTATCACATTTCAGGGGTTGGCCCTGCGCCGGGACCGACGTGACCGTGTGCCCCTGCTGTGCTGGTTGGCCAGGTGCACCATCAAGTTGCCCTTCCGCTTCGACTTGTAGGAGCACATGTGGCAGGGGAACTGCGGCTCCTTGCCGCACTCGTACCTCCGGTGGTTGTAGTAGCCGGCTTTGTACTTGTACGTTTTCCCGCAACCTTCACATGCGATCTTCCCTTCGTCGTTCATCAGGTCAAACAGACTCCGAGGGATACCTTGAAAGAGAAACAGGCATCAGAAAACTACGTTAATGTGTTATTCAAAATTTATTTCTAATGTACTATATAAAAAGTTTTTCGACGGATGATTTTAGACAATTATAGCAGAAATTAGAAATTTTGTAGAAAAATTCTAAAACCAGAGCCGACAAGATCCGTCTTTTTACTTTTAGAAAAAGTTAAGAGCCAATCTCTATCTTAATTGGTTAGTTTTAAAACACGATCACCGTAAACCAATGCATCTATAAAACTCGCTACTAGAGAAAAACATATGATTTTAGACAGCTATAAATGAAATTAGAAATTGTATTTAAAAATTCTAAAACCAGAGAAGACGAGATCCATCCAACACCACCCTCTCTCAGCTTAGTGGCCAGTTTTCTCATGCGTTCTAATGCGTTAATCCACAGTCGGCATTGCTATGCTACCTCATGTGAGTATAGGATATAGAAAACCTGTCTGCCAATTAGCATTTAATAGGAAAGCCGAATTTTGTTTCATTATCATTCCAAGCAAAATAGCACAGATTTTACAACCCTGCCTCCGACATCAACGGTCCATTTTGGTGATAGTGTCACACAGTTATCACACAGATTTATAAACCACTTATACTAAATTTATGAACACTTATTAAAAATTGTAAGTGCGCGAAACTATTTAAAGGCCTTTGAAGCAAAACTTTAGAAAAATACTATTTTTTTGTGAGTCATTTCAATTTTTTTTATTACTCTTTACAATAATTGTAATGATTTCAGTAACTTTAAACTATTTACTGAAATCATAGTTAATCGAACAAAAATAGCCGTTTTGTTTACTGAACAGCTAGTAAATTAATTTTAGTGCAATAATTTATAACGATTCTCTCCAAAATTTTTGGTCCCATTATAATCATGAGATACGAATATTTTTATTTTTCACAATAAAGGGGATGAAATATTTAATATTGTAACAATTTACGCTTAAAAACTTAAATAACAAATAATCTTGTTTGACAGGACTACCGCAGAAAAATAAAATTAACATACAATATTCTAATTAAAATAATTTATTTCAACGAATTTTGCAACGTCCTCAGCAAATAATTATCAATGTACTGACTAAAACCTACAATACAGTACTGAGTTAATAAAGTAAATTAATTATATCTATTTACATTTCTGAAATTCAATTTGCTCTTATACTACACCAAAATTTGTCGTCTTTAACAACGACAATTAAAACCAAGGCAAATAGTTAATTGCCTTGATTAAAACACCAAAGAATCAAACGCCATAATCAATATATCACATGTTTATCTATACTTATTTAGTAAGCTAAGGATTTTTTAAATAAAGAACTCTTCCTACAATTATCAACCGATTTTTAAGTTTTTTGTGTCGTTGGATAGGGTTTGGTATGTAGTTGTTTCAAAAAAAAAATTAATGAGAATCGGATTTTAAAAAATGGCACTCTCCACAAATTAAATTTGAAATTTTCCCGTTAGAATAACATTGAGATTGATTTGAGCATTTTAAACATCGGTTAACGTACAGCTGTGGTTTTTGGTGATCACTGACATTCACAATATTGGATTAGATGGATGTCATTGATTTAGAACTAAATGTTTGTATTGTATCAAAATAAATTGCTCGATGTCGAGCAACACGTGCTCTAATTCGTAACGATTTCAGTGTATCACATATCAGACGAACGCGGGGCTGGCGCTGTGCTTGTTGGCCAGGGGCACCATCAAGTTGCCCTTACTCTTCGCCTTGTAGGAGCACATGTGGCAAGGGAACTGCGGCTCCTTGCCTCACTCGTACTTCCGGTGGGTGTAGAACCCGCACTTGTACTTGTAAACCTTACCGCAGGCGTTACAGACAAACGGGCCATCAACACCGTTCGAGGATATATTTGCTGGAAAATTTGTATGTATTTTAATAGAATCCACTCTCCACTCAACACTGCAAAGTGCATTTGTTGTATTTCAATTAACTGTGAATTTTATATTTACAATTTCAAAAATATGTAAAATAAATTGTTTTGGATAACAAATTATTAAAGTAAAACTTTACTTGGTCTGTCAAGTACTTTATTGAGGAATAAATAATTTAGGGACATTCCTTGACCTACAATTATTTATATTTAAAAGGGAATCGTAGGACTTTATTTTATTTTATTTGAAGTCTGAGTTTTTCATTTAAAACACGAATTTGATCAAATTACACAACCAATGTACCAAAATAGTTTTTTGTTTTTTTTTTACAAGTAATATTTTAGGGAAATCTATACAATGAAAGAAAATTGGGCATGGTCATATCAAACAGTATTTATTTATTATAGGCTAAATCATTTCAAATTATGAACGACCAAAAGTTGTCAACTATAATTATTATGTTTTTAAAACCTACTATTGATTTTTAAAGGAGGGAATAATTCTTCAGATTTACATTAACATAATTTGTGTTTTTTTATTAATTCTTTTTATGTTACGTTATTTATGTACTGCAATTAGTTTATTCTTACCTGGTATTCCTCAAAGGAAGATAGTAGGTGTCAAAAATATTTACGGTTGAATAAAGAAAATACCAAATATATTTGAAAAAAACATGTATAAACATTTATATTGTTTTCATAACAATGAAACGGCACCAGTCAAAACAGCTCGACGAAATGACAACGTGACAAATGTAATGAGTATCATCGCGAAGGATTAAGTACTAACTGAATATACTTAGAGTAATTAATTATTCTGTTAAAACATATCTTTGAAAGACATTGTCAGAAATCTCCTAACGTAATCCGTAACGTCTGATTGTCTGAGCTCAAATAAAACATACGGTATAACGGTAAATACTTGAATTGAAATAGAATCATTCATCTCTCTTAGACATGGCTGTCCAAAGTTCAGAGACCTCGAAGTCAACATTAACAAGGTTTTAAAAATGTATAATAACCAGATCTCACAATAAAACTTCACATCTCCAAGATTTTAGGTTTAAGTATCCCAGAGCAACCTAGACTACGAAACAATGGAACTGAGCCGACTCGTTTCATTCCTATAGGTCATCATAGCCCGAATTCTCTAGTCCGTTCAGCGCCGCTATTCCGTGTCTACCTATCATATGAGACTTCAGCGCTCCTCGGGTCTTGCCCCGGTACGGACACGCGGAACACTGGAACTGGGCCGGCTTGCCGCACTCGTACTTCCGGTGGTTGTAGTAGCCGGCTTTGTACTTGTACGTTCTTCCGCAACCTTCACATGTGATCTTCCCTTGATCGTTCATCAGGTCACGCAGCCTCCGAGGGATATCTTGAAAGAAAACAAACATAGGCATCAGAAAAATACTTTATTGTGATTTTTAAAATTTACTTCTAAATTATTATATATATATTTATTAATTATAAAGTTTTCGAGCTTCTCTTAAAAAGATAACGATCTTCTAGAAATATTTTGTTATTTAAGGTAACAGTATTCATTTTGTCAAATCAATTAATTGCGAGCTTCAGTTTTCGCTCTAAAAATATTGGCAATATAATTTAAATGCAGAACTACCATAACATTATGTAACGTAAACAGCATTCATTGTTTTAAAGCTATCTAAATGTGATTAATAAATTTTAAAACTTTTTGTAAAATTGATGAATTGTATAACATATTTTTAATGCTTGTGACATAGATTGTATATTTATTGACATCCCATATGTTTATTATGTAAATTTATTTGATGCAATACAGAATCTGGATAGGAATTAAATATAGCATTTTAAGCTTCTTTACTTTACCGTAGAATATAAATATTCTTTAAAATTTATGGTTTCATTGCACACCTTAGGATTGGTTTGAACAAAATTCAAAGTTTCTCTTAGAAAATCCCCGCATCCATGACGAAAAGTCGCTAAATACATGTTTAAGTATTTGTATTACACATATTAAGAATCTTCTATATATATATATATATATATATATATATATATATATATATATATATATATATATATATATATATATATATATATATATATAACGAAATCCCACTCACTGACTCATCACGAAATCTCAGGAACTACCAAACGGATTTACTCGAAACTTTGAAAATAGGTTCGTCTTGCCTCCTAGGTGTTCACTAAGAAACGGTTTTGCAAAATTCCTACAGGGCTCCGCCCCACACGTCTTCAAAGTTACCATGTTATTCTTATGGAAGCAACATTTTTGTATTGGAACATATGATTACATTAAGGAATATTAATTTTGTGAACAGCTGTTCTCATTTAAATTATTGGGGGTAGTAGGGGATATTGGTAATAAAAAACTAGAGGATAGTTGCAGCGAGTGAGCTTAGCGACCAAGCTAAACCTGACGGGGAGTGATTACTGACTGACTCATGAAATCTCAGGAACTACCAAACGTATTTACTTGAAACTTTAAACACAGGTTCATCTTGCCTCTTAGGTGCTCACTAAGAAATGATTTAACGAAATTCCTTCAGGGCTCCGCCCCACAGGCTTTCAAAATTTCATAACGTGATCCGCATGGCCAATTTTAAATACAAATTAGGAAATTTGGAGTGATCTGTTTTTTCTTAGGTTCTGATAAATAAATAAATAAATAATTGCTTTAAACATCCTCTTTAGGGCCCCGCCCCACAGAAGCTCACAATTACTGTATAAACTACGTGTTGAAATTTGACATGGACGATTCCCTTTGCTTATAGATACTTATTAGGAAACTGTTTTGAAAATATAGTTTTTGAAGCACTTTAGGGCTCCGCCCCACTGGACTTCAGAATTACTTTAGGGCCTCCGAGGTTGACAATTGCCATGGACGTTTGGTTTGGTCATGGATGCTCCTAAAGAAACGGTTTTGCAAATATAGTTTTCGAAGTTCTTTAGGGCTCCGCCCCACAGGACTTCAAAATTACTTTGGGGCCTCCGGGGTCGATATTCGACATGGACTTTTCTCTTTGCTCATGGGTGCTCACCAAGAAACGGTTTTGCAAATTCAGTTTTCGAAGTTCTTTAGGGCTCCGCCCCACATGACTTCAAAATTACTTTTGGGCCTCTGGGGTCGATATTTGACATGGTCGTTTCTCTTTGCTCATGGGTGCTCACTGAGAAACGGTTTTGCAGATACAGTTTTCGAAGTTCTTTAGGACTCCGCCCCACATGACTTCAAAATTACTTCAGGGCCTCCGGGATCGATATTTGACATGGACGTTTCTCTTTGATCATGGGTGCTCACTAAGAAACAGTTTTTCAAATACAGTTTTCAAAGTTCTCTATGGCTCTGCCCCGCAGGACTTCAAAATTACTTTTGGGCCTCTGGGGTCGATATTTGACATGGTCGTTTCTCTTTGCTCATGGGTGCTCACTGAGAAACGGTTTTGCAGATACAGTTTTCGAAGTTCTTTAGGACTCCGCCCCACATGACTTCAAAATTACTTCAGGGCCTCCGGGATCGATATTTGACATGGACGTTTCTCTTTGATCATGGGTGCTCACTAAGAAACAGTTTTTCAAATACAGTTTTCGAAGTTCTCTATGGCTCTGCCCCGCAGGACTTCAAAATTACTTTTGGGCCTCCGGGGTTTAAATTTGAATCGGACGTTCCTCTTTGCTCATAGTTACTTACTAAGAAATAATTTTCCAAATTTCCTTTAGGACTCCACCCCATAGAATCTCAAGATTACCATAGATTTTAGGGGGTATAAGTTTAACGTGGATGTTCCGTTTTGCTAACAGGTGCTCACTACGAAATGGTTTTGTAAATATAGTTTTTGAAGTTCTCTAAGACTAAGAAACAGTTTTGCAAATGTAGTGTTTTATGTTCTTTAGGGCTCCGCCCCACATGACTTCAATATGACTGTTGAAATTTAAACTTACTACAGGGTTGAAATTTGATATTTGACTGGGTTGACAGGGTTGAAATTTGATATGGTCGTTCCTATTTGCTCATAGGTTCTCTCGGCCTTTTCTATTTAAGAAACCTTTTCTCACTAAGAACAGGTTTTGCGAAATTCCTTCAGAGCTCCACTCACACTACTTCATTGTTTCAATGTCATTCTTAAGGAAGTAGATTTCGTTGCTCTTTAAAAAATTTTATTACCTATAAAATAAATTCAATCACGGGCGAAGCCGTGACGGGCAACAGCTAGTAAAGTATAAAGTAAGGTAGGCCTACTCTGGTTATTTAAAAGGTATACATGTAAATTAAAACTCTAATAATCTCATCAGACACTTGATTCTTATGCAATACCTAAAATCAATGTATATTAAACAAAAATGTAAAAAACTTTTTTACAGCGTAGTCAAGATTTTTTTCAAGCGTAGTCTAGACTTGAAAAAAAGTCTTTTTTTCAATACCGTTAAAAAAAAAAACGCTTCCGCCGGGTTACGTCGCCGCTTCCGTCCTCAATGTTTTTCAGTGTTTTTAATGTCCATTGATCGTGTCGTGTTCGTGTGTGTATGTGTAAAGTTTTAAATTATTCGACAACCTTCATATGAAGAGCAAGTTTTAATCCTTGTACGGCCTGAAGATGACCCCGTTATGAAGGGTCGAAACTAGTTGCCATTTTTGCAACTTTTGGATTACTTAAATGCAGGTATTTACACCACTTTAAAAAACTTTTAATGTATACAAACTAATTAATTTAGTCCCCAATCCACTCAGTCTTAAAACAATCCACTAGTGACCATAACCCAATTTTTTTTTAGCCTGCCCATCGTTACTATTTCTAGTCTAGCTTTCACATATGAATCTAAAGCTCCCAGGGTTTTTTTACCCCGACTTGGACCCGCGGAATACTGGAAAGTAGCCATTTTGAAAAACTGTCATCGGTCACTAAATCCAATGAAAACTGAGGCTTTTACAAAAATCAGGTCCTATGTTAGATTTTCTGGAGTTGTTTTAATTAATTGGGCGGTCCACCACGAGAGGTAGCGTCGAGCGTTGGCTGTTCCTTCTTCGATTACTCCCCCATCCGTTCCTTGAATCGGGAAAATCACCACCGATAGTTTCGAGCGGTGGCTGTTCAAACCAGCGAACCACAGGTTGTTCCAATCGCACTACACAATGTATTCTCTTTAGCATAAACAACAACGTACAACTCACATACATAAACAAATTTATTTTTCTTTTTTAAAAATATTTAAATTTAAAATGGGAATTCATTGAAAAATTGTTCGTTACTACAAAAATTACAATAACCATAAGATCGTGGGTGAAAGAGATAGTACTTACAGGAAGAAAGAAATTTTAAAAAAGGATGATTTTAACGTGTGTAGTTTTAAGCGCTTTAGATCAATTCGCCGCTTTAAGCCACATAAATCCGTGGCCATAATTATTGTTGAGAGTCATTAAAATTAATTAAATAATATTACAAAATATTGAAATAGTTTATAGATTATACTATAATCTTATGAGGTAAAATTATTTTTTATGATTTATAAATAAAATTTATGCTTTTTAAATTGAGAAAACACTATCCAATTTATAAGTAAAATATTCCATAGAGAACCAAATTACCAATTGTTTTTAATTAAGTGTAAGTGTTTATGTTTGGAATTTATTTTATTATGACCTAAATAGGAAATTTTAAAAAAACTGTATCTAAATATGGGGTTTGGAGTAAAATAAAACACAAATAAAACATTATTGAAAACCATAATATATAATCTTTAAAAAAAATCAAACATGCCCAAAACAATCGTAAGCGGAAGTAGCACCAATCATAACGGCCCGATGAAATAACATACGACAAACTGTGTAATTAGCAATGTCGCGACCAAATACAATCTTGATTTATTCAGTTACACGAAAAGGCAGTTGCAGAAATATTACAACAATTCCGAAACTTATGAGGAGACAATAATAGTATATGACGAGCTAATCTAAATAAAAGTCAAATGGATTGAGCATTTCATTCAATGATGACAGGCTGTCCAAAATGGTTCTCAGAGTCAACTTAATTATTACAAATGTATTAATAGCAAAATCACAGATATATTAATAAATTACAAATTGGGAACGTTTTTACAAATTCCACAGTGAATATTTGGAAGACATAGGCCTAATTTTATCGGTAATCTTGGGCACGTATCACAGGAATTGAGTAGTCTCGTTCTACTCCTATTTTGCGTCATAGACCGCATCTTCTGATAAGTTCATCATCACGCCCCAGTGTTTGTTTATCACGTGAGACTTGAGCCCCTCCCGCCTCTTGGCCCGGTACGGACACGCGAAACACTGGAACTGGGCCGCCTTGCCGCACTCGTACCTCCGGTGGTTGTAGTAGCCGGCTTTGTACGTGTACATTCTTCCACAATCTTCACATGTGATCTTCCCTTTGTCGTTTACCAGGTTCCGGAGCCTCCGAGGTAAATCTTGAGAAGAAAAACAAAGGATCAGAATAATAATTGTATTATTTAGACTAAGGTATCAAACTTGACACTGTAAACTGAAGCTTGATCAGAAATAGTCTAAACAGGTAAATTCAATATTTATTCAACAAATAAACATTATGATTTATGGAAAAGCTAAGACGGTTTTTAGGAAATTTCCGCGAAACAAGCTTATTGGAATCAAGCTTAGTTGGCGTGGCTGTTCTGGAGAGAAATTTTAATCAAAGCCATCCAAGAAACCTTTTTAAGAGGATGTTAAAGCAAAAATTTTCTCGCATGTCTGCGAGACTAGCGGTAGTGAGCAGAACTACGTGGACTAATCCGCGCCGGTCGCAGCACCACGAAAATAGTGCGCCGTAGTACTACGTTGCCCTTATCACGCCCGGCGCGGACGAGGTGGGGAACACGTCTGACCCAGATGAATGAAGTATGTATTCATCCGCCGCGAGATGTTTTCGGCAAGTGTCGCTAGGATCGCCACTATCAGCTTATGCATGCTTTCGCGCGGTAGCATATTACGACTACGCTATTGGATTTAAAACCGTATATTAGGTACCATATTAAAGATAATAAAATTCAACACTAACTTCGCTTTTTAACTTTTCGATTACTTACGTAGTTACTTAGTTACATTTCTTCCAAAATGGTTAAATTTGGTTAAATTCAAATGCTCGTATGAGCTGTATTTTTAACAATAGCGGAAAATGGAAAAGCGAAGTTAGTGGGAAATATCCTTATCTTTAATTTGGTGTATAGTTTATTATTGTACGTTGAGATATAACGCCAGGATATGCTACCGCGCAGGAGTGTTTTTGCGTCCGTTTTCGCGGGGGTTTAACATCCTCTTAATTATAAAACAATTTGTTGAACTGATCTGTTCCCTTTAATAGAGGCTATGTAACTTGAACTTTTAAAATGTTTGGTCACTGAAATTAAGATGGTTTTCTTTGATATAGTCTATCAGAAAATGATATTTTCTTCATTTCTATGTTTTTATTAAGAATACAGGTTTTGATTTCTATGGACATTCTCCAATTCCTGGATGCCTTATACATGAAATATAGAAAATATAGTATTTGTGATAAGTACAAAAGTATTATAATCTTGTTTTAACAACTTGTGTTCTGCTGGTTAAAAAGACAGCAGCTATGCACAAGAAGTATCACCATCACAGCAAAATATTTTTAGCCTTAGCTATTACTTTCTAAAACAATTTTCATTTTCTGCATCTTTACATGATAACAATTATGAGGTAAACACAACGAAACGCAGAATTTAAAATAATTTTATTGAAAACAAGGTTAAAGAATTCTCTAAGAAAATTTAATCAACGTAAAATTGAGAAATTTAAAGTACAGCCTCCTCCGGTCAAGAATGTTGTCGTACCAGTTGTTTTTTAGATTGTCCCGTTGCCAGTCAATTTCTACCAACGATGTTTTCTACAGCTTCCGTCTCCTGCTGGTCAGAGTGTTGCCGCAACATGTGCCTCCTCAGATTGTCCCGTAGCAAGTTCTCTACAGACGATGTTCTCAACAGCTTCCGTCTCCTGCTGGTCAGAGTGTAGCCGCAACATGTGCCTCCTCAGATTGTATCGTAGCAAGTTCTCTACATACGATGTTCTCAACAGCTTCCGTCTCCTGCTGGTCAGAGTGTTGCCGCAACATGTGCCTCCTCAGATTGTCCCGTAGCAAGTTCTCTACAGACGATGTTCTCAACAGCTTCCGTCTCCTGCTGGTCAGAGTGTAGCCGCAACATGTGCCTCCTCAGATTGTATCGTAGCAAGTTCTCTACATACGATGTTGTCAACAGCTTCCGTCTCCTGCTGGTCAGAGTGTTGCCGCAACATGTGCCTCCTCAGATTGTCCCGTAGCAAGTTCTCTACAGACGATGTTCTCAACAGCTTCCGTCTCCTGCTGGTCAGAGTGTTGCCGCAACATGTGCCTCCTCAGATTGTATCGTAGCAAGTTCTCTACATACGATGTTCTCAACAGCTTCTGTCTCCTGCTGGTTAGAGTGTTGCCGCACCATTTGTCTTTTCAGGTTGTCCCGTTGCCAAGTCAATCTCTACAGATGATGTTTTCTACAGCTTCCATCTCCTGCTGGTCCTAGTGTTACCGCGCCATGTGCCTCTTCAGGTTGTCCCGTTGATAAAAGTCAATATATACAGTCGATGCTCTCTACAGCTTCCGTCTCCTGCTAGTCCGAGTGTTGCCGCACCATTAGTCTCTTCAGGTTGTCTCGTAGCCAAAGTCAACCTCTACAGATGATGTTTCCTACAGCTTCCCTCTCCTGATGGTTCGGTGGTTGCCACACCATGTGTCTCTACAGGTTGTCCCGTTAAAGAAAAGCTCAATCTTCAATATTTACAGACGATGTTTTCTACAGCTTCCGTCTCCTGCTGGTCAGAGTGTTGCCGCACCATTTGTTTCTTCAGATTGACCCGTTGTCAAAGTCAATCTCTACAGACGATGTTTTCTACAGCTTCTGTCTCCTGATGGTTCGTTGGTTGCCACACCAAGTGTCTCCTCAGGTTGCCTCGCTGCCAATGTCAATCTCTAGAGACGTTCTGTACAGCCGCCTTCCCCTGCTGGGCCGAGTGTTGCCACACTACGTGTCTTTTCAAATAGTCCCGTTTCCAATGCTCTAAACACGATGTTCTGTACTGCGGACTTCACTGGATGGTCCGTGTGGTGCCGCACCATGTGTCTCTTCAAGTTGCCCCGCTGTTTGGACCGGTATGGACATCGAGAGCAGCGGAACATCGCCTCCTTCTGGCATTCGTAACGCAGGTGGAACTTCAGCGAACTTTCGTACTTGTATACCCTGGCGCACTGCACACACACGTGCCCGGTACCCGGCCAAACTGGAAATACACACGAGAGAATAGTTAATAACAAATCCGTGATTGTTTTCAAAAGGTTGAAAGAAAGCTCTCTACAAAGAGTAAAATTTCAAAAGCAATCAGAACTGGTCAAGTATTTCATACGAGAGAAGCCAGAGATGTAAATCATACAGTAAAGTAAAACCCTCATGTTTTACGAATATTTCATCACTTACAGTTCAAAATGAGTAAAACTGACAAACCACTCTTTCCATATATCAAAACATACCCTATTTCATTCTTACAATGATAAGTAAAATATAGGTATTTAAGTCCCACTTGCCCTTTGTTTTGGTGGATATCATACCTGTGACAACTTTGTCATGTAAAATATCTTTAAGAACCTTTTATGTACCAAGTGAAGTCTATCTTTATTGAATTTTAAAAATTGCTCAGCTGAGAAACCCCACATACTTGTTCGACCCACCCTGGATGACTCAAAACAATTTTCTCGCACCCACCCCCCAACCTCCCCAACTCCTTTATGAATGGTTAAGGTCTAGGAAAAAAAACTTACGCTTCTCAGTTTATTGCGGCTACAAGGAGAACATGAGACTGGCGGCGGCGCCAAACCCCACCAGCTCCAGAGGGTCTCCCGGTATGCCATGTTGGCCGTGGACGTGGCCGAGGTGGCGCTTGAGCGTGGCCTTCTGCTTGGCGCGGTACGGACACTGGGGGCACTGGAACGAAGCCTCCTTGCCACACTCCCAGAGCGCGTGGCGGGCCAGGTTACGCTGGTGCTTGTACCGGTGGCCGCAGCTTAGGCAGACGAACTCGCCTGGCAACATCAAATTGGAGGCATTACTAAACAGACAATCATGTGTATTTCAGTTTGTCCAGCGGATACGTGGCTTGTGAATTTGATTATAGGGATCTAAAATTTGAAACACAAATACTAGTTGTGCGAGGATTAGATGGGAGGTCATCTTAGAATTCCAAGTAGCCTTGACAGGATTTCGAGGGGGATCGAAATTTTTACCATTAATTCTTATAAACAACACAATTTTAGGTTACGAATCTTATAAGAGCTCAAAAAATGTTTGTACTGTATTTTCAATCGTTAAATATCTTGTGTGGCTGCACATAAAATTGAAGTAGAAAATCTAATCTAATCCGACGTAGGCCTACTGATATTTCATATGATGCAATACCGTACAACAATGGATTTTTTTGGTTCGACTTCATTATTTGTGTATAGTCTACAACACTATCGAATATAAAATCTATCAATATATCGAATTTTATCAAAAATCGATCCATCGGTTCAGATCAATTTTCTTTTGTAATTTATCTGCAGCCACTCATGATAATTTAACTGTTGAAGATACTAAATTGTTTTAAATTTTGAGCACTTGCAAAACGTTTAACTCAAAGTTATCTAATTAAAAAATTAATAGAAAAATTTTTAAAACCCCATTTTTTAAACCACACAAAACCCTACACATGGAAAACCTATGATCTCCTTTGGTATTTAAGTATTTGTGTTCTTAATTTTAGATATCTATCATCAAACGCGCAAACTTTCCACACATCTGCCGGACGCATATAATCTTATATAATAAAAGAGTGAATTTAAGGGTCTAGAGAGAGAACTACTGAACGGATCGAGGCCGTTTTGGTGTCAATGGATTTCTAATGGCCCCTAGATTATAGGAAAAATATAGAATCCCTTAGAAAATGCCTTATAAAGCCGCAAAATGAAAATTAGACCTTATTTAGACCAATCTAAGACGTGGTTTTGTCGATTTGTTTACTGCTCCACTGACACCACTGCTGGTTTACAATTTTTTTTTGTAAACAAAACAGACAACTTTTCAGTTCTATGATAATTGACAGATACAAATAAAATCATGACACGTAATGTAGTGGTTTTTCAAAGCAGTAAAATAAATATTTAACAGCTGATGATTTACTAAAATTTTGGTTGGTATACTATAAAGAGAGTTTGATTATTGAATTTATGTGTTTAAACTTACAAGTTATTTATAATTATTTGTTAACACATATGTTTTTATAACTATCAACTAATGAGCTTTATGTTTTAAAATATATAAACATATTCTTTTGATTGTAAAATTCTCCCGACCGTATTTTAATCCATTAATTGTAGTTATAACTAAGTCATATAACGTCCTTATATTCTTATTTTCATCCTTTTAAGATCGTGTAGGCTTATGATTCTATATTTTTAACAGTTTGTTTATTGTTCCCACTGATATAAACAATGGAGTACAAAAATGTGAAAATGCGGAACTATGAACTGGAATAAATAAGTCTTGAAATACACAAGAAGAAATGCCAAGAATATCACTATATCACTATTTTGAGACAGGGACCTCACATAGTGGGTATTTTAACCTGAATATGAATGAGAGATGAGTGTATAGGATGATTGTGGCGCGATATTTTAGCCTTGAATAAGAAAATGAGATTTAAAGTGGAAACAAAAGACAGAGAATAAACATTTTGAATAGTGTTTTAGTGAAGGTAAAAACCCTACTATACGATTGACTTAGAGGACAATATATGCAGTAACACTAAACTTATTACACCCAGGAATGTACTTCTATACCATTGCGTGAAAAATTCAAGTCAGAACTTGAAAGCAAGGTTGAATTAGATGCATAAACACTGTGGAGGAGCTCACAGAATGGTGCTCAGCGATGGTGGTGATACCAAAATATAATGAGGCCTCTTCGTGGATCTAAAGGCCCGTTGTCCCTGAAGCGACTCTTGCGATAGTAGCGGAGCGATAATCGCTGAGCGATAGTCGCTAATCACGTCGTTGTCCCTGAAGCGATTTTTAAAGAGCGATTCTAGTGCATTGTTATGCTGAATTGCGAGTTTTAAATGTACCATGAGTTTGAAGCAGAAGTAAAACAAAAATTACCTTTCAGGTGAGGATGTCTATGACGAAGATGTCATGGAAATGTTATTTGCTGCATGAATTGGTACTCATGACATATTGTTCAACTAGACAAGAAGGCTATTTTAATATATCTATACTTATTTAACACGCTGGCTAAAGGGAGATATATATATATATATATATATATATATATATATATATATATATATATATATATATATTATTTTAATGGACCTATAATTCTCAACCGAAGTTTTTGTGTCGTTGGATGGATAGGGTTTATCTGTACTTGGTTTTGCCAAAAATTGATGAGAATAAAAAATTGAAGGCAATATCTAAAATTAAAATGTGAAATTTTACCATTCGAATATTATTAGGCATAATGGGATTAAGTTGAGTTGGGATTAAGTTGGGATTAAGTTCAAAATCTTTTAATGTACGGGTGTAAATATGTGTAGTTTTGGGTAAATTAATCACTATTGGATTGGTCGGAAAACTAAACGCAATAAATTTAACAATAACACGTCATAGTTTAAATTAAATTGCTCGATTTCAAGCAATAAGCACACTAGTTAGTTAATATAAAAGACGCCTTAGGAAGCTTTTCATCTTCATTGCAGTTCCGTATTCATCGAAGAAATTACGAATAACAACTAAACACGTGAAAAATGACACCAATCGCTCCGCGACTGCGACTGAACCTGCCCCCAGACCGGACCCGCGATAGTCGCTCAGCGATAGTCGCAGCCGCGCCAGTCGCAGTCGCTTCAAGGACAACGGTCCCATTTGAAACAACGCTACCAGTGCCGTAGCGACTGTCGCTCAGCGATTATCGCTCAGCGACTATCGCCAGAGTCGCTTCAGGGACAACGGGCCTTAACAAAATTAAACAAGAACGTAAGGAGGTAAAAATGTCAGAGGTTGAAGACACACTTATTTAGATCGGTATATCTCGAGTGTTTAACAAATAAGATACAAATTCCAAAATCTGGCCAATTAAATGGGATCTGAGTCAGCGAAATTATACCAGTAAGTTAATTGGTCATACAACTGGAATGGAATAAATTGAAATGCTGTAAAAAACCTTTGATCTTTATCCCATAGGCCTACTATATTGTAAAACCATATGATAGTAAGTATTATAAACTATTAATGATATACTAGAGACCGCCTCCTGGTCGAAATTAGACCAAAATCTTTGTTGATCTGGACCCAAGAAGTTTAAAAAAAATTTATAACTAAAACATCTGTTCTTCCTAGCCCTGGAGTCCAATGTTAATTATAATAGGAATCTGCACATCTAAAGGACTATGCCTTTCTAACGGTATGCGCGGATTTCTTGTACGATGCACATGAGCTGAGAAAAGAGGAGGAAACGAAACAACACGTTTGCCTATTATAGAAGACTAGAAAATCGCCCACTGGTCGAAATTCGACCAAATATTTAGTTTATCTTGAGCTAATTAGTAAAAAATATAGATAAAACAAACTATTCTTCCTGATTTGCTATAATTTGTTATTACAACAGCTGTTTCATGATCAATCAATTATACTTCTCCCATAAGATTAACATTGAAACTTTCAAAGCCTGTAGGGCATATAGGCTCGGAGGCCGATGTGAATCAAATACCATTCTGCTCAAAATACCTTTCTAACGGTATGTGCGGGTTTCTTTTACGTTGCTCACAATCTGAGAAAAAATGAGGAAAACAAACATGCTTGCCCATTAATATTTAGATAACATTGCTAAAGAAATGGAAAAAATTAGTTTCAATACTATGTTGTCTGTGTATTAATAAATTCTGTGACCATTTTCAAACGTGAACATCAAATTCATGAATAATCATAATGAAAATTACCCGTCATTTTTGACGGGCTGTATGCTAGTAAGGACTACAGAATGATATTCGATTAATCGGTCCAAATTTTGACCAAACTTACCCCCCTCAATCCCAAACGTTTCCCACCTATGGAACCAACTTATTATATGTACAAGTCACGCTGGCCAATCGAGCAGCTGATTTTCGAGGTAAAAAAACATCAGATTTTATACTGATGTAAACTATTTATATAACTTAACCGAGTTTTAGTATTTCAAGCCAATGTAGTTGGTCTAAACAGAATTTGTTTTGGTATAAAAAGAAGGGATTTTTGTTTGGTACCCATTCCACTCACATAATGGTAAGGAAAATGATAGTTCAAGAGAAACCAAATAGCCAAATTACCTAATAAAATATTTGGTATTCAATTTGAAAATAAAACTGTTCAACATATTACTTAAAAGGGTATTTTATACTGACTCGACCCAAAAATAGCATAAATCCTTTTGAATGGAAATGAAGGCATGACTTTTACGAATGAATGTCCACGTCTTACAGCTTAAGATACAATTGAAACTGTCAAGGTATTTCGACTTCGTCGGTGGAAGAGATGATTATCCCTGAATTGATTATTCAGGTTGAACTACCTGGTGATTATCCCTGAATATGGTTGATGTCCCTCAGCTATCATCCTCTGGATACTCACTGATCGACGTTATAGCACCTACAGCGTCTACTTCATCCAGGAGATAAAACACTTTATCTGCAGACACTACACTTGACAAAAAAATTAGTAATAAAATTAAAAATATACAAAGTAAAAAAAATTAACTCCAACAAAAATAAATTTTACTATCTTGTCTTCGGTAATCCTCATTGAACCTTTTTTTAGTTAAAATTGACTGTATTTACTTTATTACATACTCCCATTGAATATAAAATTTTACAGATAGTCAAAACGTTTAAATATTGTGATTTAATAATTATTGACTTACCAACAAAAAATACAAAATCTGAGCAAGGATATTTAATTTTGAGAACCTACTTTAAAACGTTGTATCCATGCCGAACATGTAAAACGTTTTAAATTATAAGCTTGTAGGTTCGATAGACCGTAATCAACAGTCATAAGAAATTCAAACACTAACAATCAAATCCAGGTTGAATACCCTAAATTCGTCACAGCGAAGTAAATGGAAAATATTTAAATTTTAATAGTCAAATAAGGGCGGGTTTGCTTGCTGCGCTCAGTAGCAAATTGAAATCTTCTGCCGGGTAATCTTGGTTGAGGATCTCAATGACTTCAATTTGTAAACCGTATATTTCTAAACTATCTTCTTAGATCTTAGTTTATACATGTTGTAATGTAAACATGTTTTTCCTGTAGGGTCATGCTTTTCCACTTCTACTAGATAAAATAATGTGTGTTTTACTAATGTATTTCAAAAGTAATGGATATTTTTAACTCTTATCATGATCACATAACAGCTTTTTCCAAAATTCCAGCTTTTTACATCAATCAAATACTTGGACACTAATCATATATATTTTAATTTACCAGGATTTCAAGGTAGACCTACAAGTAATTTAAGAAATTACAGAATAAAAGTTTAGTATGCTGCACCACTATTACGTACAGTAACTAAGTTGTTAAAATGTGACGAGTACAAGTATGGACGAATGTCATTATCTTCGTATGCTCTGGAGCAGAGCCGGCAGTTTTATTACGTTTGTAGCGAAGGGGAATGAGACAAGTGCTGCTGATAAACCACGAGAAATGCACAAGGATATTGGTTTTAATGCATGTAATTTTGACATATTAATTCTGGACCTAGTAGATGATAACTCAAAGAGGTGTGAACCTATTACATAATAACTCAGGATAATTTTGAAAACTATTATACATTGTGGGTAGTTGAAAGTAAACTACAGTATTAAGTTAAATCCAACGGAGCCGATTTGTTTAAGGAACATTGCTAATGCATGTATATGTTTAAGCACAAAATTTTACACAAATTTAGCACAAATGTTTAATGATGTCATCAGCACAAAATTTTGGTAATGTAGCAAAAGTGCGTTCTCTCTTATATAAAAAATATATAATAATGAAAACTGCAGAATATGCGCATCGTATGGTAACGCCCAAGCTCATATCATTCAATATTATTCATTTATGCAAATCACTTTTTATCACCCATCCATGCATGTGATGTTTTTACCTAAACGATTTTGTTACCTTCTTCTTTCTTCTTGTCATAAATGCAAATTCTTCACACACATCTTACAATCTTCTACGGCTTCACTACAGCTGGAGACTAAAAGTAGAATTGAATAGTAGGCCTACTTTCACTTTACACCCAGGGCGAAATTTCCATCGACTTTCTTCTAATTTCAAGTAAAGAAGTTCTTCAATTTTTTTAAAACAATAATCTCTGTCGACCTCAGAAGGTAATTAGGTACCAATACGAATTAGGTATATAAAATATTGAATAAAACGTTGTAAGAATATTTAAGCAACATAATTCATAAAACTAATATTGATGTCATGACCCAATATTGAATACAATTTTCAACACCTTTATTTGGCTTGGTATTAATTTTTTTAATGGGGATTAAAACTTTTTATGCCAAACTGCCAAGAAACTAAATTCTTTAAAACTGCCTTTTTCCCAAGTATTCTTAAAAATCGAATTGTGTTTCCTTTAACAACTTTCTATTGGTCTTGTTTATTCATACTGAAATCTCGGAGATTTTGGAGCTCTAACAACGAAAATAATCGTGTAAAACAGCATTTATTTGGAGTTTTGAATTTCGAAAAACAATTTTTGGGGCCGAAGCCCCACTTTCCCACCACCACCCCTGGTGAAAAATCTTAACCCTATCCAGACGGGGATAAGAAGCCTATTATTAACTAATAATTCGTTTTATTATGGATGATATAAAAATAAACGCAGCAATATTTTTAAAAAGTGAGTCTCCATTAATTTTATTAAATTTATTAATTCATAAATCAGCCTTAAATTTGGAAATAAAGAAATTTTCTATCAGGCCAATATACAGGGTGTTTTTATTTATTTGCACCTCAATTTATTCAAAAATTAAAACAATTATTACTGTTCAGTTTTCTGGAAACGTCTATCAATATTGGTGGAGGAAAATTTAACATTAAAATTTCAATCCCTCAGTAACCCCCTTCTCACTCCAACCCCTAACTCAAAAATTTCAAGTACGAACTCTAAATTTGTATGTCATTGTTGGATCCTATACATAATTTAAAGGCTTTTTCATTTTTAGTTCCATAAGAATAACATTGGATACACTTTAGTTGCCTATATTTCCGAAACCATTCAGTACAATAAAAAATACTCAAGGATAAAATTGGCTTTATGAAGAAAAAGTAATAAAATTTTTAAGAATAGTTTTTGTTTTGAAGAAATTAACTTAAAAATAATTTTGAGACTTTTTATTTTTTTGTCCTTTTCTATTTTAATGAATGGTTTCAGAGATATAGGCAACTAAAGTTTGCACAATGTTATTTTTATGGGACTAAAAATGACCTTCAATTGCATGTAGCTCATTAAGCGTTAAGTTTAGAGAAAAATGTCAAATAATAGAAAAGATTTTTTTTTAATTGCGTATAGGATCCCAAAATTACATAAAACTTTGGTGTTCGTATTTGAAATTTTTGAGTTAAGGGTTGGAGAGAGAAGGGGGTTAATGAGGCGTTGAAATTGTCATGTTAAATTTTCCTCCCCGACGTTGGAAGACGTTTCCAGCAAACCGAGCAGTAATATTCTTTTTAGTGTTTAAATAAATTAAGGTGCAAGTTTAAAAAATAAATAGAAACACCTTGTATAATTCAAATTGTTTAATGCCGTTACTATTACTATGGCTAGTTGTAGATGAATACTAAAAAAGATGTAATGACCATCTCCATCTTATTATTTTTATAAATATTATTTATTAAATTTTTTAGTTGAGGAATTATTAAGCCTAGAAAAAAAGTAAGAAATATTTCCAACATTGAATTGCTTTAAGCATTACTTCTTTTGTTTATTTGAAAATCTTTTTTACTTTTTTAAAATTTTAACACTCTAATGTTAATCTTAGTTGTTTTATTTGTACTGGGAACACTGAAAATAGTCTAACTTGTGTAATATTATAGGCCTAAAATAGCATAATGTCTGTGTTGGTATACTTAAATGGCGATCTCCTGTATAACCTAGATAGAGGCAGAAAAAATAAGACATAACTTAAATACTTTATTAAGAGTATAACACCTTACGTTGATGTTAACATACCTACATGTGTTGTATCATTTGTATTTTGTAGGAAATAAAAACCGATTTCCGATTTACTGATTTCTGTTTTCAATATCACACGGTTTTGTCACGGCGTAAACATTGATGGAATTTATTAAAGCTCCCTATCTTGTAAGATAGTGTTATGTCCAGAAAACCGTAATCTTAGTTTTTAACAAATGCAAATCACAGATCTGGATAGGGTTAAGACTTTTCACCAGGCTACTGAAAGTTTATGACTACTCCTACTCTTTATTTATATAAGGCTACAGCTAATACTAGGCCTAGCACTTCGACTTATTTTAGGCTCAGGCCTACTTAACTTATTTTTACTCTACCACTTTCTAAGTTTTTTATTTATTTATTTTTATAACTGACAGTCTAATGTCTGATTATAATTGTAACGCATGGTTCCCTGATATTTGGAAAAATAAGTAGTGTTTTTATTATTTTACAATATTTATTTCATTTAATCACATGAAATAAGCTTGTTAAGCTTGTTAAAAAAACGTTTTTTTTAGATCTTTGAGAGGGGAAGCACTAATTTTCTTGCAATGTTTAATTACTTTTTAGAATATTTAACAAAATTTTGGTTCACCCCTTTAAACATATTTCCAAAATAACTGTTATATTTGTTTAATTTTACAATTTATCAACTTCTGACATTGGTTTTCGTAATTTTTTTCATAAATCAAATAAAGGACAAGGTATTAAATAACACCAAAAATACACTAATAACATTAAGTTTATTATAAATCTATAAACATTAATCCATTAATTTATTTAAACAGAGCAATGAAACATCTAGTATTGAATCAATAGTAGCTTTTTACAACAATAACAAAACAACGAAAATGTACAGATAACAACAAACATTGGAATAATACAAACAATACATACTTCGATTTTAACAGAAAACAAATCATATTCACAAAAAATATTTACAGGTTTTAAGTAAATTCTGTTCGATAAAATTCAAATAAAAGAGTAAAACAATCCAATTTCATCTACTTGTACTTAGGCTACATAGAATAAATCAGAGTGCAAATGATGGAGATTCTTTAATTATTTTATGGAAACTTCTGAAATTTAAAGATGAGCAATAAAAAAAAATAGGAAATTTGAGATCTATTCACAAAAAAAGTAAGATCTTCATTGATATTTTCTTCAATTGAAATAAGCAAATCGTTGAAATCTAACAGTTGGCAGTTGTTGGTAATGTAATCCAAGCTTTTAAAGGGTTAGTTACACAGTAAAATTGTGTAAAATTATTTAAAAGCCGCATGACGAAAGTAAAAGCAAAATACACAGCTTATTTGTACTTTTGTACACTTTAGACATCAACTTAAGATATATCTTTTTTAATACACAGTACCTATATTTTAATTATTAATAAAGATTATTAATGCAGAAGTTTGTCGCATCATTAATAATTATGTATTAGTATTTTGATTGGAGTTGGACTAATTCATGCCAACCTTTTGAAAACTACCCGGTTTCACAATCATCAGAGAACGTATCCCGGCCCGGCGGCCAAGGGCAGCCAAGGGCAGCCTGGTAGTTGTCTACCAGGGGCAGCACCTCACGGACCATTGCTCAGATACTCAGATCACCTCGTGCTGTAATCTACTTAACTACATTAATATATTTATATTTAAAATAATTCATAGTAGTTTCAATCGTCGTTTAAAATAACTACTGTGTACAGAAATAATCTTTGCTATACTTAAAGAGCTCTTATTTAATTTCCTTCTTAGAGGTGAAATTTGTAGGCCTACTTCTTTTTACCTAAACAATAAAACTAGAGAAACGAAAAATACTTCAGTGGACGTGGAAAACATATTTTATAACGATGCAATTTTTTAACATCCCTTTTAAAAAATCCCTCTAGTTTTTAACATCTTCAGCGCTTGGAGCTCAACTTGTTAAATAAACTCAAGTGCACTCTGATCAATGTTTAAAACTAATTTGCTTTGAATATAACGGTATACTTACTAGAAGAAAAATACTCTCCTTTATACAGTACAGTTTTAAAATATAGTACGACAGTTTTCGATATCTGTTTTAAAGGTTCCGTGATAGGTTTAAATATAGACTCTAGAAATTCTTCCCTTTCACTTAAACTAATATGATTTGCTAAAATAATTTTAAAGGCTTAGTTAAAATTCTATTATTTTAATTTTGGATGGCAAACGATTTTTTCTCCTTTATACAGTACAGTTTAACGTATAGTAGGTACTATGATTTGCTAAAATAATTTTGAAGGCTTAGTTACAATTCTATTATTTTAATTTTGGATAGCAAGCGATTATTCGGTTTCAGCTATAAATTAAAATAAAATATTCATTCAAAAATCATTTTTTAATCGTGAAATATACGTAACTAGCGGTGTACCCGTTCTTTGTACGGAATGTGTGTAATTTATTTGGTATACAAATTATGTACTGTAAATTCAATATTCATGCACGAATGCAATGTAATTGCATCAGTTGGTTTTCCAATGCTGTATTTAGGTAGTTTTAAGCTAAAAAGTTGCCAGCTGGCTGTACTTCAAACGCTTGTTGTTGTTAAGCTATTACTAAACAAATATATCCAATCTGTTGTGTTTATAAACATCTCAGATCAAAAACTATAAAACCCCCCAAAACATGGCTACGATTATGATGGTACTGGGGCTAAGCCCTGAGGGCTATAAAGTAAACTAGTGGCTTACAAACCCACCCGATAAAATTTCCCATACATCGAGGTTAATGGAAAACGGTCCCGTGGTTTTCGAGTCCGTCGATTGCAAATATATAAATAGGCCTACATACATAACGACCTCCTCTTTTATAAATAGAAATCTAAATTTTAAACATATTTCATGGTTTATTATTTACGATAGATTTAGGACTGAAATTAGTTATATGTATTTATAATGCAAACTATTTAAAAAAAAACGCGATATCTTAATTTAAACATATAAAGGAGAGTTTACAAATAAACTAATTTATAACCAATTTTTTAAGAAAAAATTCAACACTTTAAAAATAGTATTCTTAAACTAACTAAACATAACAATGTTAACAATACTAAATTTAAATAAACACTGAAGCAAAATAACACAACTGAAACTATATGAAATACCGGCAGTGTTTTAACAATAATATACATGAATACTACTGTACTTATTTAATGTTAATTAACTTCCTACCTGTCTACAAGTTTAATATAATCCTATTGCAAACTATTACGAACGAAAATTAATACATTCAAAATTACAAACCCTCTAAAGTTAATGATACGACAAAGATTGTGAAAAAATCTGTGAGAAATAATTTCCAACAACTTCCTGCTATCCTGGCGGCCAGGAGTAGTTCGCGGGTTCTCTACCAGGGGCAGCACTGTACTGTCAAGTATTGTTGCGCGGGCAACCATTGCTCAGATCACCTTGTGGTCTAAATTTACACTAAGGCAAATAAAATTATTTATGTTTGTAATAATGTATACGAACTACATGCCTAACCATGAATTTCGAAATATGAAATTAACTTATTACCAAATTAAATTTGTTACTTTCATGCTTTTAACTGATTATTATTATTAAGGCAATTGTGCAATAAGGTTTTAAGATTTAATTATATGGAAAATACTAGCTAGTTATAGAGAGTGTAACTGATGTTTTTAAATCCGATAAGTTAGCTTGACGAAGAACATAAATAGCCCACAGAGCCATATTGCATTTAGAGTTAAAATTTATTCAAACGAAAAAAGCGTTTTATTTTTTGCATTAGAACTTTTGGGTCAAATTAGATTAGAACTTTATCTGCCAGGCATTTTTAACCTAGTTTGAGTATTTGTGTAATAATAATTTAGAAGAAAAATAACACCATGTGACAAACTATTATCAAATTTAATTTAAAATTAAAATTAAAAACTAAATACGCTTTAGGTATAACCACAAAAAATTATTTAAATGTCTTATTTAAACATTTTTTAATAAATTACTTATATAGTGTCAATTAGCCTATACCTCGATTAGCAACTTGCAAGGAATTAGTAGCTACAACCCGAATACCGTACTACAATGATTTACAAGGTTTAATTAGATCAAAATATCTTCTAAAGTTTTCAAGTGATAACTACAAGAGACATATTTCAAGGAATATAACCCTTTAAACGGCACGGAAAACTATATATAGTCTGCAAATTAATAGTTACTGTAATTTAAAAAAATACAAATATGGCTTAAATTTTAACAAAAAACAATAAATACTTTCAATTAAAGTAGACTAGTAATTTTTTTTTATTTATGAACATACTTAGTTAAAACTATTTATATACTTTTTATCAATTAGCCTACGAAATTAAATTAAAAAATTATATTTTAATTCCCTATTGTAAATATTGTAAAATTGCAATTTACTACAACTACACACAACTAGGTATTGAATATTGTTAATATCGTTAGAAAAACACACTAAAATTTCAATAAAACACAAAAAATATACATACATCCAACATTATACAGATCATTTTGACAAAAAAACAAAAACAACAATTTAAATTAAGTAAGAAAGGCTTAATAACACAAAATGTTACTTGGGGATAAAGTACAATAGAACAACAAACAACCAACCATAGTACAAATTTAATATCAAAAATACAGACCGATAACAAACTTTTAAACAATATCTCACAAAAATTAAGAACAATCTAAGAAAAATATGGTAACTGACAACAGTTTGAATACCACTTAGTAAGGCTAATTTAATACAATAGGCATTTCACATAATATTGTTTACCAAAAATGTTCAAACACTTCAAAAAACTAAATAAATTTCATCAAAACAAATGTTTCTGGAAGTTGGTTTAATATTTAATAGCACTAAAGACACAATTTCTTGACAAACAGCAAGCACTAAAGTCTTTTTAACAAAACTGTATAAATAAAAACATTTAGTTTTAGGTATTTTAATAGTTCTACACATAAAAAAATAACATTAAACAAGTTAGGCTGATAAATTTTATAGGAGACAACATGAAAGAATAGTCTACACTTTAAATAATGTTAGACAATTAAGATAAAAATAAAAATATTTTGAATTAAAAAAATGAAGGGTGCAGCACTCAAACTATTATTTCTAACTACCTTAATAATCTATTGATACATACATCATTACTTTTATTTAGCCTATATACGCTAAAAACTTATTGCATAATCTATTATTACAGAAAGACAATATTATTGTTACAAATGCAATACAAAAAAAATACAATGTGGTCTCTGAAAATATGTAGATTTAAAAACAATTTGGGTTACCTAAATTCACTTTTACATTACAAATAAACAAAAAATACTTCAGGAAATATGTGCATCTAATGACAATTTAATTCAGTAAATTAATGAAATTTAAGTGAACTACAATGTACATTACTCTGAATTTAGTAGTATGAAGAATGTATGGAAAATGAAATAAATGACAATAAGAACAATCTTTTATGACATTTACATGCTACTGTAACTGTAACTAATTAAAACTTAAATTATGCTGCACCCAATTAAAATTCAAAAAGGAAAATAGCAACACAGAAATTAAAAAAATAGGCCCAGAATCTAAAATTATGATTCCGCTATTGAGCTAGAATTAATTGAATGCTGTGCACTGATAGTGAATAAAACTGTTTTTTAAATAACAAATTTTAAACTAAATCATAAAACATAAATTCAAAATAAAGGACTTATTTTCTTAATGTCCTTGAACTCAAAATGAAAAAAAGTTAAAGTAAAATGTGTAAAAACAGAACTTTGTACTGGGCCTTTTAGAAAAAAAGAACAATGATTTAATGATATAAAATTAAAATACGTTATATCTAAATTAAAATTAAAACTCACCTTTTTAGTATCTTATGAAGAACAATAATTAAACCTCCCCCTTTTGTCCGATGAACATCAATTTTCACTCCACAACGATTCACTATAAAATTGAACCCTAAATACAGGAAAACTATTTAACGAAATAACAAACTTTCATAAAATTTCCCTTCTTCTTATGCATTCTTCAATTAATAAGGTAAGAAGGTTTATTGCAAAATTGAAAAATAAAGAAGGGTTCTGTACTGTACACCGAACTTTTAATGTAGCATTTAAACCCGTTTGTTTCATTCCGTTTAGATTGTTCTGTTTTAAAACATCCAAGAAGTTTTATATTTACTAGGCCTACCAAAATTTATTTTTAACTATCAAAATTTTAAATTATAACGATATAAAAATAAAACGTAGACAGAGTTAAAGTAAGAATAATTTTGGATAATAACTTTACAATTTACTGTTTTGATTTTAAGCACAAAATTTACGCGCCTACAAAAGTTAAAGGAAAAGAATAATTAAAAATCATTGTGAACCGCAAAAATTATGACATTGAAGAATATCACCGATTAATTTATAAAATTATACATACACTTGCAAAATTGTATCTGTCAACCATTACCATTAATAACGTGTTTTCAGTAGGCCTACTGTAATCACTTTTTTTTAGAATTACACTTTCTGTTCATTTATATCCAATAAAATAATAATTTTACTGAATTAATTAATAAACTTCGACTAGGACATGTAATGGTTGACAGAAGGATATTTTCTTGTATTCAGGCAAAACCAATAGAATTAAATACTGCATGCAAAAAATAATATCCCACCTACCTTTGGTTGGCTTCAGCTGAAAATTCAACAATAGGTATAATATGAATGAAGGTATTTTAAAACCAATAAACTAACATTAAATTTTGACTTTGTTGGTTAAACTTAACAATAAAATATTTTATTGTGGTTTGTACTGTAATACACCGAGGGGGAAAAATGTTAGGGGACATATGAAGAGAGAAGGTAATTTTTACTAGAGTTGATGACACAACTTCATGGAGCATGGGGGCTTGGATCTGCTAGTGGAAGTTCCAAAATCATTGAACAGCTATCTGAAAAAGGAGTTCTGTTCCTATTCCATAACATTTAATTGACATTGGAGAAGAGAATTTTTATGATAGGAAGGAGACAATGGGTTTTTAATACAGTAGTATATCTCTCCACTGTCTGCAAAGGTGAACGGCACAATGAAACTCAGTGTAGCACGCTTCAAAAAGGAAACTTTATGAGAATAATTAAGTGGCAAGCTTGATAAATAAGTCAATAAAATATACATCTGCATCAAGCAGAGATGTATGAAAGTTCCAATGACTTCATCAAATTAAGTGTCTCAAGGACACTGGGACTTAGATGACTATGACACTCATTAAGTTGTGTTCGGAAAACAAAAATGGAACTTTGAGTATTACTGACCACTAATTACTAACCACTAATTACTACTGAGTGTGGTGGATAATTTTTCACAGAAGCTTGTTTAATATATCTATGAAGTAGAACTTAGTAACTCTATGAAACAGGCCACTTTCAAATTAGACAATGGGCTAAATATTTTTTTTTAATTATATCATTTCAAGCTGATATGACAATATTATTGCTTTAAACTCGAACAGAGAAATTTAAATGAAGAAACAGCGTTGACACCAATATTTACTAGTTTTGACACCTCAAGCCATTGATGTGAGTAAATAAATAAGAAAACTAGAGAATTTTGGTTGAAGAACTGGTCAAGAGCTGAACAAATTTGATGTTGAGTGAGCCCTATTGATTTACTATAACAGAAGATTTGGAGGATAGGACCTAATCAATTTTGAACCTTGGTAGGGAAGAAAAGCTAAATTGTTATTTGGAGTTACCTAACCACTCTTTCAGATTATTATAAGTTGATAAATTTTTAGTGTAAAAAATATAGCCAATTAAAATTAAACCAAACCTTTTTTAAATTAAAGTGACTATTGTTGACTTTCAAAAACTAGAATTAAAACTGATATAAATATAGCCTGCTAATTTGGTTTCTATTGAAATTCTTCATTCATATTATATTTACTGTAGTAAACTTAATGTCTAGCACATATCTGACATTACTTACTAAAACACTGAATAAAGTCGCTTGAAAATAAATCAATCTAATATAGTACGGTACCTATTTAATACGGCATGAAAAACAGTCCCGGTATTATTTTTTCATGTTCATATCAAATCCTACTAAAAGCGATAAAAGTCAAATGTTTTAAAGTACGGTAGCAAGAAAATATTTTTCTTGTTATAATGATCCGTTGAGCCATCTTCTTTCTTCTTTCAGGATAACAACAAATCCAACATTCCAACAAAGTTATCACTTGTTGAAGTGGACGTATTAAAAGTTACAATAGGCCTAACTTATAAGAAGTAGTTTATGAATGACTACACCCATCAAAATGTATAGGTAACAAAACCAAAATATACAAGTTCCCGGTAATCAACGTAAATAGACTATAAAAAGCGATAACTATGCAGCCTGAATACAAGAAAATTACTAATTAACTACTGTACAACAATACATACAAGCATTTAACTACAACATGCATCTTGAATCTTGAAGATCGCAGCTTGATGATGCCTTCTTGGGTCTTGAGTTTTAACTATTAATGAAGGTGGATACTAAAACCTAACAGGCCTACATAGTAAGATGAAAAGAAAGTTTTTTTTAACCACTACAGTATTCAAATTGGTTGTAGTCTCAATCTAACTTTATGCTTTATAAAAAACTGTCAATACTTCTAATAAACTATAAAACATGACCTAGTGTTTTCCTTTTTGAGAAATAGATGCTTTAATGTCCTTTTTCACAGAACAAACATGGATGTTTCTCTATACCCTAGGTAATCTAGCCTACAACCTTCTGGCCAACTAGCTAATGTAGCCTTCTGGACCATGCTAGCTTGAAGTGTACCATATTTGAGTATCAAAGTGAAACTTAAATTCTGTATTATATCTTTGTAAAATCTAATACCGGTACTGTACTAAATTATGTTTGGCTTGATTAAAAGTATGATGTAACATATTTTACTGCAAATAGCAAGTAACCGGTTTTAATCAGAAACATTAATCTTTCATTACAAAACACTCTTTTAAGGTTAAAATCAAATTTAACTACCTTCTAGGCCCTACCAGAGAAGCTTAAAAGACCATCTTTTAATTCCTCGAATACGTTAATGTTCTTCACTGGATTGAAGTACAGATTTCAATTTTAAAATGTTTTTTTTTACAATTTAATTTGAGAATAAGTAGTCTAGAGTAGGAAGTTAGTTAAGAAAAATACTTCTTACATAAACACCAACAACATACAATAGAGTGCAAAAAAGCCTATTCAAAATCCCGCTTTTCCAAAAATCCCCCTAATCCCTACAAAAATTTTTATGTAACTATCAGGAGTGGTGTCAAGTTTGAGTGTAGGATGGATCATATGGAGCAGTAAACAAATCCACAAAATAACGTCTTAGATTACCGGTAGTCTAAAGGAACAGGGGGACCAAGCTTAAGCTCGGTAAAAATATTACTTTTGTTCTCACACATAGCTCGTTCGCTTCGCTCACTCGCCCTCTTCCTTTTCAAGACGAGCTCGTTCGCTTTGCTCACTCGCCCGGCCAAAGAGTGCTGCACTTTGGTAAAATTTTCTTAAACCACAGGTTAAACATGTATACATTGGTTTATTTTAACTACAGTTATCAGCTGAATCTTGTTCAATTTAAAAATCTCCATAAGGATAACATGGGAACTTAAAAGGGCTCTAGCGCGAAAACCAGATTTTTCATAGACATGGGTCATGGGATTTTTCCAATCGATTCCTGGTGGCCAAAACCCCTATAATCAACAAAAAAATCAAAAATCCTTGGAGCAAAAAAAAATTTTATCGTACAAACATTGCTTGTTTTAGAATATGAGATAAGATATATGATAAGGTTTAGCCTAAATTTCATTTTATGGAGTTCTAAGGCATTTCTCAGGGATACCTACCATATTTTTCCTATCATCTACATTGGGCCATATGAAATCCATTGACAACATTTCATCCATTGTCTTGATCCGTTCAGTAGTTTTCTCTCTAGTCCCTTAAATGCACTCTTTTATAATATTAGGCCCTATCATGTTTTGACAAAACAAAAAGACCTTCAAACGTTCACTTTTGTTTGATCTTTGATATTTAGTTCTTACAATTTCTTACAGTAAGTTACCGGTAGCCTATAGGGTATAGGCTACTATTAGGGGTGTAATGACAAAGTAATTTTTTTTTTAGATAGGCTAAGTCTTATGGCCTACAATGATTTCTACACAGGGATTTTAGTATTTCATTGAAACTTTTTCAGAAATTCGATCATTTTAGTAATCTTGACGCCTTAGACAAAAATAATGTTCGGATTAACAAGGTTTCCTTGTAGGTTAGTTTGTTTTTGTTGATATAGAGCTAGTAAAATTTTTTAGAAACACATAACTTTTAAAGTGAAATCTAGAAAAATTATCATCCTAAAATTAAAACAGCAATCCTATTTGAGTAGGCGAAACTTCGTTATCCGTCTCCACCGTTATTATCGATGTGGAAATTTCGATATTGCGGTTGAAATTGATCGATGAAAACAATCGAATCAACAACTATACTGAGAAAAGATATGTATCATAATAATAATCTAACCTAACAGTGTAACCGTAAACCTCCGTCACTTTAATTGACAGCGATGTTCATAACAACAAAATCAATGGTGTTTGGAAAAATTTAAAATGCATCCCTCAATACAATAGCAAAAAAAACCTTTCTGATTTGTATTTGGCAGCATTTGTGTGACGCCATTTTAGATCTAACGAAGTCTGCTTCTTCTCACAATTCGAATTTAGATACAGCTACACAACAAACTTGGTTAGTTTGTTTTGTGTTGTTCTTTGTTACAGGTTAGGCCTACATTACCTACAATTTTTACTTTTTTCAGTTACTTGTTTGAATATATCGGAATTTGTTTTATTGTGAAAAGGTTTATTTCATTATATTAGAACGAGAAACTAAATCAGGTGATAAAATCGTAATCGCATCGTGTAATTGTATCATCGATATGATTGCAATATTATCGTAATATCGAAATTTCCACATCGATAATAACGGTGGAGACGGATAACGAAGTTTCGCCCATTTGTCCTTCATCAAACTGACGACGAATTAAAAATATCCTACTGCATGAAGTCACCTAGAAAAATAAGGCCTAATTTATCTTAGCCTATAAATAAAAGGAAATAAAGGAAATTAAGAAATGGAAACAATATAATACGAACCTAATTTGTTGACAGTTAATATTAGTGTAGGCCTTACTTATTTCTTTTGAATAGGCTACTTTTAACTCTTTAAACATAGGCCTAATTAGTATTTAGACCCAAGTTTAAATTGTTTAACTTAAGATGCCTACAGATTATGCTAAAACACAGTAAAATTGTATCTAGTTCGGAATACTGAATTCACCAAATGGTTAATTTGTTTGAAGATGTATGAAGATCGAAGATACAAAAGATAGGCCTGATTCTAATAAAACTAAAATGACTGTGTTAAGACCATATGCCTATGAACAACAGACATAAATTGTGGTGTCAGATATGGTTCAACTTGTGTTATTTCCTTTGGTAAATATACAAAAAAGTATAAAGAGCCAACATAATGTCAATAAGTCTTATTGCTGAACATGATATGTTGTCAACAGATTCCAATCATAAACATTTTGAGTTTCACACTATTTTATTGGGATCCAAAGCTGATTAATAGAATCATCGAAAATATTGAGTAAACTACGTTAGTTTATTAGTAAATGCATGAAAGAGGAAAGCATTCAAATAGAAAAAAAATTGTTTTGATCAAGTTGAAGTGAAGCCTAGTCCATTATTTATTTGACATTTTAAGAGATGTTTAAGGTTCAACATATAATATTTTACATTCTGAATGATCCGAATTAATTTATATGATCTTTTAAGCCTCAATCTCTCCTGAAATAAATATATTCAGATTGTAAAATGTAAAATAACATTGGCGTGGGGAAACATAACCTAACCAAAACAGACAGACCGGAGATTCCATCTCTGGCTGACGCTTGCAGATCGCAGGTATTCCTGGAAGCCAAAAGCATGCTAAAGCAAAATAAATTTTAATTTTTGACTCACCAACCGAAGATACACGGTGAAAAATTGTAAAATCCCAAAATTGGCACAAATAACAACACAAACACTCACGCACGCGCACACACAACTAACACTAACATTTAGAAAAAACATCATAGAGAAAACATATTAAGCTTATTGCGAACAGGCGTGTAGAAAATATAGTTGATATAAGATGTATATATAAGCTAGTTCAATATATAAAAGCGTTGACTATAGAAACAATTACATTTGATATACTAGAACAAACTTAAAGATTCGTTATAAAATATTTCAATAGGAGGGTTATGAGTTCTTCACTATCTTCTATCATTTAATCATTTAAGAATGCAAGAAATATGTTAAATATTCACTAATCTTAAATGCAAAGGTTGTATTAAACTGTTACTGTTCAAATGCAAATAAAAGTAGCATGGATTTTTGTGAATGGTATAGATCTTTCTATAACGAACAAGATGATACTTGTAGCTTAGACAATGGATCCTCCAGTCAGTCTGTAAATGCAAAATCGAATCAAACGTCACCCCTAATCTTAAAAAGAGTCGACTCTGATTCTTGGAGGGTAGTTAAGCATCACAAGAAGTCCAAAATTACCAAATCCTTGCCTGTCTCTCCTCACAACGAAGTTGTTAATAGCAATAGGTATTCTGTACTGAGTACCTTGCAGTCTGAGACTGAATCGGACAAAATTCCTATGCCAGCAAATGTTCCCCCTAAAACCAGTCCCCCTAAAGCCAGACCCTATAGAAAACCACGTAACCTTACCCCTATGATTAGTGTTTTTAGTGATAGCCATGGACGCTCTCTCTCTGGTATCTTAAGAAGTAAATTAAACAACCAATGTCAAGTTTCTAGCTTTGTAAAGCCTGGAGCTAAAATGGAGTACGTCCTGGAAGGAGTAAGTGATTGTTTAAAACATTGTGGTAAAGATGATTCTATTGTAATAATGGGGGGTACAAATAATGTTGATGTTAGCGGACACTGTAATGATGTTGTAACTTCAGTGACTAAGGTCCTAGATGAGATTTCGAATTTGAAAGTCCTTCTTGTTGGACTTCCTCCTAGACATGATATTCCACTCTTGAATGAAACAATCTCAGCCATCAACAATAAACTTCGATCTCTAACTTTAGCTTATGACAACGTAACCTATGTCCCTCTTGATTCAATTACCCGCCCCTATTTTACCAGCCATGGCCTTCATTTAAACTCGAAAGGAAAAGAAAAGTTAGCAGATCTTCTTCTTTGTTATCTGACGTTTCCTCAATCCGTTGCTGCAAGTGGCTGTATCCCTCCTTCAAATTGTCGCAAAAAATCCCAGGATACTACATCCTCCAACGTTTTGCCTAATCCATCTCAAGCTGATAACAAACCTAAAAAAGCCTATTCCAACCAACCCAAACATTCTTCCCGTAATCGCACCATAACCAACAGTAATTTTTTAGGAGAAGCACGAAAACCTGTGGGGGTCCCGTGGGGGCAATACCTCAAGGGGGTGTAGGAAGCCAAGTGGGAGGATACCTAACATTCTCTCATCAAAATATAAGAGGCCTCTTTAGTAAGACCGAAGAATTGGACATATTACTTGACGATGAAAGACCTGATATATTATGTTTGACTGAACATAATTTAAAGCTGTTCCAGATAACTAGCTTAAATATAGAAGGTTACGATTACATTACATCGTTTTGCAGATCAAACATGATTAAAGGAGGGGTGGGAATTTGGAGTAAAAACAACATACAGATACAATGTAAGCCTCTCAGCTGCGAGCAATATTGTGTGGAGGGTGTTTGTGAATTTGCAGCTGCTTGCGTCACCCTCAGTCCTACAGAAAAATGTCTATTGATTGCGGTGTATCGACCCCCTGGTAATCAGCATGATTTATTCTTTGACAAAATCTCACAAGTTATTGATAATCTCTATAAAAGACAATCAAAGATTATAATTATGGGGGACTTTAACATTAATCTAGCCGAAGACTCCCTTCGTACTACCAAGTATAATGCTGTTTTGAGATGTTATGGGTTGTCAAATATTGTCAAAAGTTATACTAGAGAGGCATTGGGCTCAAAAACACTAATTGACCATGTCCTTACAAATTGTCCATCTCTCAAAGGCACTGTGGTTGTTTCGGCACTATCTGACCATCATGCACAGTCAGTCCTAATTCCATGCTCTGTTACCAGTAATACCTCCAAAAAGACAAAAAAATTTAGTAGGAATTTTGGAGATGCTAACCGAAGGGTATTTAAATATCTATTATCCAAGGAAAATTGGGAAGAAATGATGGTAACCGACGAGTTGGATGGAAAGTTCGAAGCATTTTACAGTCAGTTGAAATATGTTTTTGATCTGGCATTTCCTGTCAAACCCTCAGTTGTTAAAGTATCAAAAAATATGAAATTTACCCTAAATCAAGATTTATTAAATGTCAAAGCCGAGTTATTTTAATTATATATAAAAACAAAAGATCTCCAATCATCTCACCCTCTTAGACAGTATTATTTGCAACTAAAGAGCAATTATCGCAAGATGATAAGACAAGTTAAATCAGACGCTATGCTTGATAAAATCAAAACAGCTGAAAATAAGTCTAAAACAATCTGGAATATCATTAACAACAATAAAGCCTCCAAGAAAAAAAGGACTGATCATACAATATGTCTGAATAACGAAGGTGGAGACATTACAGACCCCTCAGTAGTGACTGAAATGTTTAATAATTTCTTTCTTGACATTACAAGGAAAGTTGACGTGTTTGAAAAAGACAAACATATTAAAGCAAAAAAAGTATTGAGCAACTCATTTTTCTTGTTTCCGACGACGCCTTTAGAAATTAAAGAAATAATTCAACAATTAAAAAGCAAACTAAGTTCTGGAGCCGATGACATTCCTCCAAAGATATTAAAAGATTTTTCTGATTTCCTTGCATTCCCTCTATCACATCTCATTAACCATTCTTTTAGTCATGGACAGTTTCCAAGCGCACTTAAAACAGCAAGAGTGAGGCCTATCTATAAGAAGGGAGATGAGAAGATATGTGATAATTATAGACCCATCTCCATACTACCATCTCTGTCCAAAGTTTATGAGAAGGTAGTTATGGAGAGACTATGGGATTTTTTGAACACGAACCATATCTTATTTGAAGATCAGCATGGTTTTGTCAAAAGAAAAAATACCACCAGTGCAATGTTTTCATTAATAAATCACATAGTTACAAAGTTAGACTCCAAGCACCACTCACTCGGCATCTTCTTCGACCTTAGTAAGGCGTTTGACCTGGTAGACCATGACCTTTTAATATCTAAGCTTAACAACATGGGAATCCGAGGGGTGGCCTCCAATTGGTTCCTCTCGTTTCTTACAGGACGAAGGCAATACGTGGAAATAACAGCCAAAGATCAAAATGGGTGTTTAATGCAGTTCAGATCTACGGAAGGAGTAGTTACGAGGGGTGTCCCCCAGGGATCCGTTCTGGGACCCGTGCTTTTCCTACTTTTCATTAACGACCTTCCCACTAACATAACAGAGGCAAAGGTGTGTCTTTTTGCCGATGATACTTCCTTAGCCCTATCAAGCCCCTCCCTTCAGTCACTTGAACAGAAAGCATACATTGAGGCAAACAAATTGGTCCAGTGGTTTGATGACAATCTGCTGAAAATAAATACGGAAAAAACTCATCTAATTAATTTCTGCATTTCAAACAGAAGTTCACAAGACCCAAATTTATCAGTTCTTCTTGATCAAACCATAATAGAGCCATCCAATTCAACAAAGTTCCTTGGTATTTTTCTTGATCACAACCTGAACTTCAACTTGCATATCGAACATGTCATAAAAAGAGTGAGTGTTGGGGTTTTTGTCCTACGCACTCTAGCGAAAACTGCCTCGACAGATGTTCTTATATCCGCTTACTACGGACTTATTTATCCATTCCTGTCTTATGCTGTGTCCATTTGGGGAGCTGAGAATCAGAGAACAATATTTCTTTTTAAAATTCAAAAAAAGGCAATTAGGACAATATTTTCACTAAAAAAAAGACAATCATGTAGAGATATATTTCATTCTTCTGCTATCTTAACGTTTCCATCTTTATACATTCTTGAAACATTATCTTTCGTAAAACAAAACTTCTCTCAATTCCATAATAACCTAAATCCCGGTATTTATCCCTTACGCTCCACAAACAATTGCCAAATTCCCAAACACTCCACTTCTTTCTTCCAACACCACTTGTTGTATAACGGAATCAAGTTATACAATTGTCTCCCTCTTAGGCTGAAGTTAGAGTCAGATCATTCTAAATTTAAGAAACTGCTGAAGAGCATGTTGATAGAGAAAACTTATTACAGTGTCCGAGATTTCCTGACTGGGGTAAAAAGGTACAAAATATTGTTTGTTTTCTAATAAGTTAATTTTAAGTTTATTTTTTTCTGAGTATTATTTGTGAAATTTGTACTCATTATGAAATATTGACCTTGCCAATGCAAATTGTAATTTGTTGATTCTGGCAAATAAATGACTTTGACTTTGACTTTGACTTTGACTTTGACTAGCTAACCTTCAGGAAGCGAAGTGCATCTCTCTGGGCAATGGGATCAGCAGTAGATCAGGCATCAGGCATGTAATAAAGTATAGATGTAACTAAGCAAAATAAATTCCCTCAAGGTTATTCTCAGTTACCTTGTTACCTCACTCCCACAAGTAATCCTGTAGACCCTCTTCCATAGGGCATTAGACCGGTCAAAGGTCATTTTCTCTGACTGTTTAATGCGTTATAATATTATATTAAACGACTAGTGTTTTTGATCATCCAGATCCCAAGTCCCCGTGGAGGAGCTAACACCTTTGTTTTTTTCGGTTTATATGATGCTTAAGCCTCATATTTCCACACTATTTCCAAGCAGTAGAACCACTCTTTAGCCACTCTACGGCTCCGGGTATAGTGTATTTATACCCACATGGCAGATCAGAATGAACTACCTTCTGTTTTGTATTTAATTTGAGAAAATATATCTCTCTTACCAGGTAGATACCTATTTTTCTATTTTTGCTAGCCATATTTCGAGCCATACAATTTAAAAAAAAGCTTTTTACTTGTCAAGCTTTAACAGTTCGCCGACCTCTGCTATCACACTGTCACCCCCTCCATCCTCCCTCCACACTCCACGACAAAGATACTGAAAGGAAACACTATTGAGGATCTTACAGATGAAGAGGAAATAATCAAGACGAATACAGGGTCAATGAACTTGAAGAGGAAGTAATGATTCCGAAATGCTCAGGGAACGAAAGATGTTTTAGAAGTTTGTCATGTGCAATCTAGGTAAACGTTGTGTATAGCTTTGCTCAATCTGTCTTATTTATAAACCTATGCTCTAAGCTTCTTAATATGTTGTAAAACTTAAAAGCATTCAAGTAAGCCGCGAAAGGGTCTATATTCATTGAAAATTGCCAAAAATAGATTGTGAGCCAAAATGTGAACCACAGGATATCTTGCTTATGGCAAATCTGATTTTAATGAATGTTGAAAGCGACTTATTTTAAAACTTGAATACAAACTAAATAATTGACAATTTGAAAGGCAGTAGCTTAGAAATAATAAAAACCTTGTTGGGTTAGTGATTTAAACTCTATGGGGGCCGAGCATTTGCTCGGTAAATTAAAAAAATTATCTTTATAGTAATATAAATAAATAAATACATTATTTATTTGTTGAGCGGCATTCAAAGTACATTCTTTGTTTTTCAATACAACTCCATAAAGTACACTAGAATTTTTAATATTTACAGTTGTTATTAAATAAGTTAATGCTAAATAATGTTATTAATGTCATTTTTAAATGCTCTGTAACTTTGTTTTTTCGTCAGATGGCAGGGCATTATACACAAGGGGTCCAAATAACGAGAAAACTATTTCCCCCAATTCAGTTCTGACCCTCGGCAATTGCAGCAGACTTCCCTGAGGAGTGTACTGCGCACACTCACTTCAGATCTGTGTTTAAGTTTATCATTGATGAACTTGGGGCACCTGTCACCAACAAAGCCTTATGCACAGTGAGAGAAGACTGAATCTCGCAGTACTTCTTTATAGGCAATACCCCAGCTCTCATCCTCCACTCACTGATATGGTCAAACTTCCTCAGGTTGTAAATAAACCTTAGGGCGCTGTTTTAAAGTCTTGTTAGGGTATCAAGATTTTCCTGAGTTAAGGAATTAGCAAAAATAGGAAGGGCGGATGGAAATATGACTCCAGTGACGATTTCAAGTTTGGTTGAAACGGGAAGAAAAGACCTCAACCTGTATACAGCATTCTCAACTTCCCCACAACAAACTTGCAGATATGTCTCACGTATTCAGAAAATTAAAGCCTGCAGTCCATAAGTACTTTTAATGTGTCTTAGAAAGGTAGAGATTAACCATCCAGAAGAATAACTGTTTGGACAACATTGTTCATATTGAGCTGGCAATGGATAGAGAGATTTTTTTTATATTTAACACTGAACATTTGTCAGGATTAAGTTGAAGTCCATGATGAGCATTAGACCACTTCTTCATACTCTTCAAGTCACTGTTCATCTGGGAGAATGCTTCTAAATTATGAGACAGTGGAAAGGACAATATCAGTTGGGTGTCATCTGCATATGAATGGATAGAATATCAGTCAGGAAAAGGATTGGCCCCAAACAGCTTACCTAAGGAACGCTAGAAACCTTATAGGCAAACTTCCCCCGAAACCTGGCTATCCACCCTAGTTAGTTGTGACCTATTTCTCAGGTTAAGAGAACCAGGACACAGAAAGATGATCAAATCAGTAAAACTCAATTTTGCCAACAAAAGAACAAGTTGACAGAATCAAAACCTGGTGAGTAGTCCAGGAGTAGTGACAAGATTCTCCCAGCCTCTATCAGTTACACAGACGGTGAGCTAAAATACCCAATGCAAAAAGGCTTGTTTTTTTTAAAGTTGAGCTCGTTTACTTTGCTCACTAGCCAACTTTAATGTAATACAGGTTCGTATATTTGTTGAACCACACATGAATCCACTAACACGTGGATTCTAATTATTTGGTTAGCAGCTGAATGGATAATTAATTGTTACTAATTCGTTTGTTTTTAAATTGGATTGCAATTCTACAAATTTCTGATTACAGGGTTGCCACAGAATTTTTTAGGCCTTTTTGCTGACTTTACAAATAAAGAGTCGTTTTTTTTTTATGCAACCCCTTTCAGTTGAGGGCCCCCAGAGCCGCCAGACCGCCCCTGCTTCTGGGAATGTATACAATTTGTGTTACATCCTTCCAACTTCGGTTTGTAGGTATAGGTTATTATTGAAGCTCTTTGTGAATAATAAATTATATGGCTTAAAAATTTTATCATTCAACCAAAAATTTGAAATAAACATTAATTTGGAAATTGTCAATTGATAGAGATGTAAATATAAATAAAACTAAAGCACAACCCACCAAAGGTTTTATGAAAGGTTAAAAAACACACATTAAAATGAAAATTCGTTATATTTTAATTTTACACCAGGTGGCGTGCTTCAACTTTATCTTATACTCTAAAACAAGCTCCGTTTGTCCGGGCAAAGTTTTTTTTCGCTCCAAGGATTTTTGATTTTTTGATTGAATATGGGGGTTTTGGCCTCCAGAAATCGATTGGAGCTGGTCCCATAGCTGGGAAAAATCCGGTTTTCGCGCTAGAGGCCTTCAAAGTTCCCATGTTATCCTTATGGAGATTTTCTTAATTGAACAAAAATCAGCTGATAACTGTAGATATAAACCAATGTGTTACATGTTTAGCCTGTAGTTTAAGACGATTATACCAAAGTGGCTTGGCGAGTGAGCGAAGCGAACGAGCTCGTCTTTAAAATGGAAGAGGGCGAGTGAGCGGAGCGAACGAGCTTTGTGTGAGAACGAAAGTAATAATTCTACCGAGCTTAAGCTCGGTCCCCCTGGTACTAGGAATTAAAATTGTGTATTTTATATTGTCAGACAGTATACACTATCTGTCACTTTTAACAATACTAGTGTAACACTTACTCAATTTCATTTACTATACTTACTTACAGCTGTATTCAACAGATTTTCAAAATGCTCCACCCCATCCCTAGAAAAATTATAAATTTAATTTATGGACTTTATTTTAAGTCCAATTTGGATAATTTTTTTATGGAAACAACTTACAGGCTAAGCCCTCTCCTAAGTCACCCAAAACTTTAAAAGCGGTTGAAAGCTGTAGGAGGAGATTAAATAATAAAAAACCCTGAGCTTATCAAATAAGTATAGATTTGTTTAAATTGGGGAAATGATCAAACCCAAAAATGTAAAGAAATAAAAATTATGTTAAAAAACACTGAAGTTAAATTCTTGACCATGCTTTTTGAGACACCCTTTACAAAAATACGTAAAATTCATTACTCACCTGGGTCATTATTCCTTGATCCAAAAATGACTCTTTTCTCAGGTCCTCTGTTCTCAGGTCCTTGTCTCAGGCCCTCACTTCTCTTCTGCTCCAGGACGGTTTTACGTGGTGGTGTTGGTTGTGTACATTCCAGATCCCAGATTATTCAAAATTTCTTTATATCCAAAAAATATCTTATGTTTCTAGATTTTAATGTACCTTTTTTCAATAGTAAATCTAATCTGAGGCAAAATTGATGTATTATGTTTTGATAAAAACTAGTCAAATCAACTGGGAACAATAGATATTATAGTTTTATTTATTTATTTTTCAAGTTGTCAATAAAAATGTTTAGCTGCATTTTGTACTTAAGTAGTTTAAATAAATTAAATATGAAATTTTGTTAACATGAACAAACATATTTATAAAAGACATCCCATTTTACATTTTTTGTTGGAGGGACTTAATTGGGCCCATTCTGTAAATTGACTGATCCTACTGTAGGAAAAGCAAATGCAGACATGTAAAAAAATTCAAAATATATAACTATGGTTCCGTTATGAGTTAATTACTGCCACTAAATAAAAATCTTAGATAAATATTAAATGTCAAGATAGCACAGCAACTGCCAATATGAAAGTTTTTTCTTATCTTTAACATCTAGGATTCAATCCTGAATCGTCAATTCTGATAATAGTTTAAGTTAAGTTTATTTGGTTTCTCATTTCATGGCTCTCATATTTTATGTTTCCTGAGTGTTTCAATTCAACTCATTTTCATTTCAAGATGTACCCTACCATTTTACTATCCTGAATTGTAATCTTATAGAAGAGCTATTGTCAAGTGTTGTTTTCATACCAAATCAATGCAGGAATGAATGAAACAAAACCACTGAATACACAAAATTATAAATATATTAATCACATTTAAAATATACCATAAATATATTTTATATAAAATACTGAGAAAAATATTCTCAACTATGTGGAATACATTGAAGCGGTGAATGTTTCAGCTTGATGTGATCTTCAAGGGTGCTCTTGCGTTTGGCGCAGTACGAGCAGAAGCGACACCAAAACTGCGGAAGTTTGTTGCACTCGTACTTGC
This sequence comes from Neoaliturus tenellus, assembly GCA_030545055.2. Lineage (NCBI taxonomy): Eukaryota > Metazoa > Arthropoda > Insecta > Hemiptera > Cicadellidae > Neoaliturus > Neoaliturus tenellus. Next base: position 36,270,748 of record CM061532.1, read on the forward strand.
GATGGCGGTACCAGGTGGCTTTCTGGCGGTAGCGTCGACCGCAGTCACAAATGTAGAACACTGCGGCTGCGTTTGTAATGACAAATGGCATTCAATAAATAACTCATATTGATGATAAAGAAGCAGTGTATTTTACTGAGGGTGTCTGGTGAGAAAACTTTGTTTGAAATGTGATCTACCTTCCATGATATAATTTGAAGAAACTACTTTTCCTGTTAATTTTTTAGAAGATTTTATATGGATTAACATTTTAATGGTAGAGTATAAATAAAGTAAGTTCAAACAATTTTAAAAACTAGTTTTTTGTTTCATCAAGTTATTTGTTTTCGTTAGGCCTGGTTTTTTTATTTGATTTTCTCTCACTCTGCACGAAATCAGCCTGTTTTTTTTTTTCTTTGTTCTTGCAGTAGTACCCAAAAAGTTTCTCTTTTGTCCTAAGACTGAAAAATCAGCTGGAATATTTTTTAAGTTCTAGGACTGAAAAGTCAGCTGTTTGCTAAGTGTTATTTATTAATTTTCAATACAAAATAGTGAAATTCAAACATTATAAAATGCATTGTTTATAAATGACAGGTATGTAAACACTGTATATTACTTGATTTGGAAATATAACCTCGATAACACAACTTTAAAGTTAATATTTGTAATAATTAAAAGTGTAATTACGCGTTACGATAAAAATTTTTGAAGTTGTTCATCACTCAGAGCAAAGTGTATATTTGGTGCTTAATCATTTCTTTTAACTCCATTGTGCACCAAAAAGAGCCACTTTTTCTCCTACTGATGAAAACTACTATGACACACTGCTTGTATTTACTGCACTTAGGGTTCAAGTCATTTACAGTAGCAACATTTTATGTAAATGAAAAAAAATTATGGATAGCCTATTAGAAGATTTTGCAATTATTTTCATAAAGAACATATTTTTAACTATTGATAACATTCTTGTAATATTAACAAGGAGGGTAGCATAAGTGATAAATTATCACAAATATAAAATTACTAAAACAATTTATTTAATAACAAAATATATAAATAACAATTATTTGAACTATAATTTCTTTGGTATACGTTAGAAAGTAAAGGAGAAAAGCTTTATGTAAAATAATAATTAGGTACAAAGGAAACAAATTAATAATACATATAGTATATTATAATCACAGCCAATTAAATAAAACTTTTTTTCTTTAAGAAACTGAACTGCATTTAATGATTTTTTTCTTATCTTTAAACCACCTACTTCTTTTCAGCAATTCAGAAAAATTATATCTTGTATGCTACTTTGTCAATAGTTTTTTTTTTCCAATAATATTTTTCAACCCTAACATTAAACTATTTTTATGGTTTTTACATATTTCTAAGATACCAAACCACCTCATTTTAAAATTAAAACCACCTTTAAAACTAAATTTTACATACGTTTTACAATTATTCTTTATTTAAAACTTATCATAGAAGTTGTCATATGACATCATCCATAATATAACAATAATTGAAAAAAATGTAACAGATTATGTACTTTTCTAACTATTGATCAGATCCAAATTTCATTATAAGATCTTATTTAAACACTTAAATACCAGTTCGAGACAAATCGAAAGATATAGGCTTCAACGCAGGTAAGGACGGGAATCGGTGCCTACGGCCGGGAAGTCGATCGATGTAGTTGTGAATCCGCTTCATGTGCAGCTTCAGCGTGGACTTCTGCTTGGCCTTGTAGACGCAGTGCGGGCACTGGAACGTCGGCAGCTTGTTGCACTCGAACTGTTTGTGTCGGCGCAGGTTGTGCAGGTAGTGGTAGCTCCGATGGCAGGTGTCGCAGGAGTACATCTTACGCAGCTCGCCCACCGTGAGGTACGGCCGCGGGACGAACGGGCGGTCGACCACGTGGGTCGTCACCGAGGGGTAGAGCAGGCTCACTTGCTTCTCTGGAAACGGAGGGATATTAGAATTCAAGTATTGATACTTGCTTGGGTGGACTTATTGTAAAGTAGGGGTGTTTGAAAATAGCATGATGTGAAACCATGTAAATGAACTGTAGTGGGAAAGGTTAAAAGTTAATTTTTTCTTCTATTCTTATGAAACCTCAAATAACTCTCTAATTTTTTATGTAGTGGAGATATTTTTTAATCCAATGCAGGTAAACCATTAAGCATCGCTGAAAGTCTGTTGTACGTCAGGCTACACTTTTGAGTTGAAGAAGGGCATTCAACCTTTCGCCATAGAGGCTTTAGGAGAAGTTGATAATGGCAAAAGGCCAAAAAGCGCTCCAGCAACTTAAAAGTGCTGACTGACTGACACCACACCTTTGAGATATTTTTTGGCAAGCCTGAAAACTGGCTGTAAACTATAAGATGCTAGTACGATACTAAGTCAAAACTGCCAGTAAAAATTCTATTAGATAAGGAATTGGTACCCATAAGATTTTAAGTAATGCATTTAATCAGTAAACAATACAAAGTTTCATGGAAATTTAGGTTTTTTCATTGCAGATTTTTTTAGATCAGACAGTAAAGTTGTTGTTGTTTTTTAGCACCTGTAACACTATTTGTGTATAGTGTTTGGGAAAGTAAAAAGGCTAGAAAAATACATCTGCATCTAAGCAAAATATTATAGTAGGATTCACGAAAATAGTCCGATGAGAGTCGATACATTGTTGCCAAATTTATTCTGAAACACATTTTTATACTGTATAACACATGGTAAACATAACCACAAATGACAACATTGCAGGGCGAGAGGGGGTGAGGGGGGACACAGCTGTTAAAATTTCCATCGGACTATTTTCGTGCATCTTACTATAGTCACAGCTCTCTATAATGCCGGCTGTTATCGTCACACTAAATAATTGTGAAATAGGTTAGATTTAATTTTGTTCATAAATTATTTTATATTGCAATGCTGATTTTTTGTCAACATGCTTAAAATGTTTCTAGACCATGTTTCTCTACTATTATATCAATCATTATGGACTTATCAAAAGTAGAAATAAATTCAACTGCATAAACAACACATACCGCTAGAAGACAATATTTTATTTTATTAATTTAAATTTATGTATTATTAAACATTCATCTCTTAAAACATTGGGAAATTTACAAGGCACTTAATTGACACAGAACATAATACAACTGGAACATTGTTTCATCCACTAATTGACGTTTGCGAGGCCTCAGACAGCCGGTCAAAGTGTTTCTTGCGCACGTGCTGGCGCACGTGGACCTTTTGCCGGCCGCGGTAGTCGCAGTAAGGGCAGCCGTACTGCGGCGGCTTGCCACACTCCAACCGCTTGTGCCGGTTCAGACTGTCTGGCCACCGGTACGACCGGAAGCACCGGTCACAGCTGTACCGCCTCTCTGCAACTATCGCACTTAGTCAACTGACGTCGGATGAGTGTCAGGTGTTAATGTTAATATGAAACCGGTTATTTTTCAACTGGTTCTCTCAAGTGAAAAAAACTGGTTTCCAACATTATTTTATGGTTTAGTTTAATTGTAACAAATATGGAAATATTTAAAAATTATTATTTAAAAGTTTTTTATTTTTATTATTCATTGTAATGCTTCTGTAATAAATACATTGAACAATATTTTAACAAAAGAAGACGTAACACCCATTTGGCTCTTACAGCTATTTAAAATGAATAAATTATCAAGTAATATCAGCTCTCTCTGAAAACAATCTCAAAACTGCTTCAGAAAACCATTTTCATTTGTAATTTTTAACCAAAAAACAAAAGTTGAAGCATGGTTATTATAGTTGATGGCTCTCGGTTGATAAACTTTAGGCTTGGTTCCAAACATAAACATATCTGATGAAAACCTAGAACACAAGCGAAACCATAATTTAGCAAGTGTAAGATGCTATAAAGAAATCTATACTTATTTAATACGCTAAGGGTTTTTTTGTCTTGAGAACTCCTCCTACATTTTTCAACCGATTTTCAAGTTTTTGGTGTCGTTGGATAGGGCTTGGTCTGTAGTTGTTTCCGCCAAAAATTGATGAGAATCGGGCTGAAAATAAAGGCGCTATCCAACATTTAAATCTCAAAATTTCCCATTTAAATAACATTGGGGACTGAATAAAGCATTTGAAACATCTGTTAATAATCAGCTGTAAATACGTGTAGTTATTGGCGATTAAAGATATTCACATTATTGGATTGGTCGGTTGTCATTGAGTTAGAGATAAAGTAACATTTGTACTGTATTTAATAAATTGCTCGATTTTGAGCAACACGTATACTAGTACCACCTAAATATAAAAAACATTGTTTCAAAGGTTTGATCAAAATTTTAAAATAAGGGTAAGTCGTCTTGAAAATTTGTGAATATTTAATCGAGACCTGAAAAATCTACAAATAACAATGTATGCCTGTAAACAAAAGCATACATGTAAAATACCTTCACTATAAGTTGGCTGCCACTAAATTTGATTTTCAAGCATAGTTTTTCAGGGGAAAAAACAAAGATAATTTAAAAAATTATTCCTATGAATAATACATTTGTTTGGAAAGGCCTACAGGTTTGTTATGAACATAAAACAATAAACAAGTGGTTTATATAAAAAGTTTTAGATTGCAATGCACAGTTATCATGAACTAAAAAGGCACATGTAAAATCACACAACTATCTCATAGTGGTTGTTTCTCTTGATTTGGAACGGTAGACTAACTGAAGCCCCTTTGTATGCTTCAAGCTTAACCGACCCTCTCTTTTAAAAAATTGTAATGTCTAACACCTCACTTCCCCAAAACATACAGCGTTTTCCCAAACATCAAAAAACTACATTAACTATAAGTTAAAACTGTTACTCAGACTATGTAATGTTTATTTTTCTCTTTACAAAATGTATAAAACACTAAAAATTATTTTATATAAGAATTATAAATGGTTATTATAACAATTGTGGATAACAAGGATGGTGAAATCCTTTATATGTGTAACCAAATATCAATCCTCATATAATCGTGACCAAAACGATACAATGATCATTTTGGTCCCAAACAGGTCACTTATAGTAGCTTCTACAACAACAAACTAAGGTACTACATTTTAATTAAGATCTAAAAAAAATCACATATTCAATTGCTTGAATTTGATTCCTCACAAAAGTTACCTAAGTATCACAGGTTTGTAGATTTTAATGTTGAAGCTAAGCTAAAGCTAAAGCTTTGATCCTCAAGTTTATAACGTTTTAGCTGCTTCAGTTACTTGCTGGCATCAACGTTTAGGTTCCGCATCCCCAGTAGGTCAACACTGTTCCGGCCACGAGGTCGTCACCCGATCCGAGTGTATCTTGTAGAGGTGCCGCTTGAGGCTGCTGCGGTGTTTGCACTTGAAACGGCAGAACTCGCAGAAGAACTTCGGCTCCTTGTTGCACTCGAGCCGCTGATGCTGGTTCAGCCCTCCTTTGTACTTGTACACTCGGCTGCAATCGGGACACACGTAACCACCCTCGCCTGTGGAACAAGTGAAGTTTATTTGAAAACCTGTGAATCACTTTTAATACTCCTGCCCACAGTACAGATTTTATTTTATTTATATTTTGGGTGTATCTACGCCAGTGGCATTTTTTAACGTTTTGACGGGGAACGGTCCAAACTCCAGTCTTGTTACTATCTAACATCGACCAGTTGTTAGAAAGCATCGTTAATTAATAGCCCAATGACAAATGGCAACTGGGTCCGGAATCGAACCTTTAAAAGCTACTAAGTTTTCTCAGGATCGAACCGGCAACCTTTGGATTCAAAGGCGAGCACTATAACCACTCAGCTACCCAGCCAGTTAGATTTTTCATCTAACAGATTCAAGTACATGCTCCTCATTGGTTATTGGGGTAATATCAAATCGGGTAATGTATTTCAACTACAAATAACAAATTTTAAATTAAAAAATATTGATTAACATATTTTATTGGTTATTGTTGCTCCTGTTCATGACACCATTTCACAACATTTAAACCACTGTTCTATTTTGAAGCTAAAACTTACACTACCTATTTTTTTAAATAGTGAAGGCGAGTTTTTACTTCACTTTTGAAAGTCTTGTCTATTTTGAAGCTTCGAGATGCTTATTTTATATTATGGGTATGACTGACTCTAAAGAAAATGCTTGTTGGGAAATTTCAGAAAAAGAACTTTATTTCATTAACTTATAGAGCTCAACTCTCTATCCATTTTGATTCCTGGCCCAGGTCGAGTCAAGCAATTTCCTATGAGGTTAGTTTATCTATAATTATTTTAGGTTTATTTTGTATATGTTAACATCTCGTAATTAATTAAATAATAAAAAATGAAAAAAGACTGACCCAGTAGCCATTTGTCTTTCAGCTATTAATTAATTATGCAATCTAACAACAGGTAGAAGTTAGACAGAACAAGACCAGGGTCTGGACTGTTCTCTATCAACAAGCTAAAGAATGTCATTGTCGTATATATATGCAAAACAAAAAGTAAATAAAAACGCCTTCTCCACAACCTTTTGTTTGTTAATAATTTACAGGATATTGGTTGGGTTCCTGGGTGAAGTAACTTTTTAATAGTTTGAAACTAGACCCATCTGCCTTTGGTTATTGGGCTATTAATTAATGACCCTGTCTAAAGAATCAGCAGTTGGTCTTTGACAGTACTGTAACAAAGCTACACAATGCCTTGCTATGAAGCTACACCTACTCTACACTCATTCTTTATTCAAATTCATCACCTAAAATATGCCCAGGTAGCCTTAGAGTCTTAGAAAGAGATTAAATAATTTTAAGTTAAGTATGTAAATGTAAAGCCGCGTCTGCACTGGCCGAACATGTTTGCCGAAGAAAGTTCTTCCGAACTTTTGTTTGTTCGTTGCTAACCTTTCGTTGCTAACTTAGAATGTAAATCATATGGTCAATAGTTGTTCATTAGGAATGTTTGTGATTTTTTTGCCGAACAAGTTCGCCACCAATGTTTGGCCAGTATGGATACGGCTTAAACTTGATTCATAGCAGTGAGAAATCTTAACAATGTTGTCTTTTCTCATTCAGCTACTAATGATCCTACTGTATCTAATAACAGGTCAAAGTTATAACCTAACAACTAGGGTTTTGACCGTTTCCTATCAACATTTTAAAAATTCCTTTAGCACAAATACATTAAAAGATAATAAAAAAAATTAATAGAAGGAGAAAACCAAACAAATCACAAAAGGATGAGAAATCAGGCAGCCACAATTAATATCACAGATTATTTTATAGCCAACAATTTCCAACAATGAAGCGTAGACTGCATAAAATAGACTTCGTAACATAGGCTGCGTAACGTAGATTGCTACTGAGTCAGCAGCGCCGCATCCGGGTGGCGGATCACCAGATGGCGCTTCAGATTGCTCTTGTGTTTGGTCCGGTAGCCGCAGATCTGACAGACGCAGTTAGCCTCTTTGCCGCACTCCACGCGGAGATGCTGCAGCAAGCCCGACTTGTACTTGTATCTTCGGCCGCAACCCGGGCACATGTGGGAGCCTGCACAAGCACAGCGTTACCCACACTATGGCAAAGTCAAACAGGAGTGCCAACATATTGGAGATTAGGTTGGTAATTTAAACAAGTGACAGAAGGTATGTTGACAACCTTGGTACTGTCATTATATTAGGTCTTATTATTGTATGTTAATTTTAGAGCTCCAAGGTGTTTTACTGAGAGGAAGACTTTTAAATAAATAAACACCTTTAAACAGTGATTTATCGCTTGAAGTAAACCGTTTTTCATTCACTTTGTTGGATTAGTACTCAGTGGGTATTGTCTTCTTTTGTTTTCCATGTCTACGTTTCCTATGCTTGGTTATTAAATACGTGAAGCTTAGTTCGTTATTAAAAACAAAATTATTTGTTGGTAAAAAATTTTTAAATGATTTGTTAAACTTGATTAATTTTAAAACATATTCTGAACAACTTTTTATTTTTAAATAATCTCACAATTTTATGATCTTATAACTAATAATTCTATACAAGGAGTATTTGTTAATAATCTTTATTTCTCATCAAATGGTACATAAATGTAACATGTAAGGCACTTCAATTATAAATGAAATAAAACTAACTTACAAATAACTTAAAGTTGGTAAAAAACAAATTTACTTAATTGAAAAGAAATAATACGCAACCAAGAGAAGCGCAAAAACTTCTGTGTTAGGGTGGGAGTCTCCCCAGCAAATAATATTTTAACTGTACAGAATATACGAATATAAAAATGCAAATATTCCTATGTGGTACTCATAATAATTATTGAATTTAAAAAAGGACTCAACTGAAAAAATTACATAATTTAAAAACAGCACTACCCTGCATAATAATACATCTAAGGAAATGTTAATAAGTCAATCAAAATACAGACATGTATAGAAAATCATTTTTCATCATACCATCGCGATAAACGTTGTTTCCGGAACGGTCAGCTGTGATCGAAACTAGTTGATTCCCGGTGGGTTGGATAAACGTGTTGGTAAAAAAATTTTCGGGACTAGACCTCGAAACAGTGGTTTTCGGGACTAGGCCAGAAAAAAACTTCCAATGTTTGACACCACTAGCGCTGCTATTCTGCTTACAGTAACTTAAACCTCGTTGACTCCAATATATAAATGTCAAACAGCTGATTGTTTAGTAGTAAATAGTTCAAATACAAGATAAACTAATAACAACGTAAGAGGGGGTATATAGGTTAAAATTTATTAATTTTTACCCAAACTGTATATATTTATTAAAGGTGGTATGATGAAAAGTACTGTTCATAACTCGTCCGAAAGTGGTATATCGGTGCTCGATCGAATTCAAGTACTCGGCTTCACCTCGTAATTGAAACTCGATCTTGCACCGACCACTTTCCGGACTAGTGACGAAATATACTATAAAACCACACCCTTTACAACTCGGTGTACAATATTTTTATTTCCTCATAACTTTTTGTTAACAGCCACCTTTTCAAGGATTTTTTTAAAACTAATTAGTGTTGTACAATTTTTTATATTGAGTGGAAGTTTATTATAAAATTTTAAGGATAAATAAACAAAAGACTTTTTAAACAATGTACAGTACAACTAGGTTTAGGTAAACGGAAAATATTATTTGACTGTTGTCTGGTGGCATAGTGGTGAATATTGTCAACTGGGCCCTGTGTTTCCACTCAATCTATAGAAAAAAGAAAGCACCTTAAAAATGTATAAATATCTCAATGGTAAAATGTTGTGATTTCTAAACAAAGGAAGAGAATGGTAAAAAATTCCAGCATTAGATAATAATCTTATAAACTTTTTTTGCAAAATAATCAAAACATTTAAATTTGACACATATTTACTGCCATACAAAGAGATACCATATTGAAGTTTAGAGTCAATTAGTGAGTAGTAGACTTGCTTCAAAGTAGCTAAAGGGCAAAGATATTTTAAATGGAAAAACGTTCTAAGCAAGTAGGCCTACCTTAGTGATTTTTTCAAATAAGCGACATGCAATTTCCATGTCAAATTCTCACCTATGTTTAAACCCAAATACTTAGTGCTGCTACATTGCCATATATCATCACAGTCACAATGTAATTTAAGACATTTAAGATTTATTGTTCTTACAACATTTTTAAAGACAAAGTAATGGATGGAAGTTCATTTCTAACTATATGACATTTGGAAAGGAATCCATTTTAGGGGGTTACACATAAATTAAATGACCACCATATCTCAAACTACCATGTTCATGTAGATACTCCATCAATGAAAATGTTTATACTTTATATACTAATCATTAACAATAAAAAAATAAGGAATTTAAATTGGTGTTTTTTGAGGAAACAGTAGTACATTACACTAACTGAAAATTAGCCCTTGTTTGGCCAAAGTTCTCACTGTGAGGCAAAAATTCTTCAAAGTTAACTCCATAATTTTTTTTATATTCAGTTCAAACAACAAATAAACCACAGAGTTTACAAACGTAATAATGCATTTCCAAAAAAACATAAGTCACTTAACATCAACTTGGAAACAATCAAAGAAACAGAGCGTCTGGATGGTACTTGCGCACATGCACGTGCAGGTTGCCGCGCTGCTTTGCTCGGTAGTCACAGTGGGGACACGCGTGGGATGGCTCCTTGAGACACTCGGATCGCACGTGACGTCGCAGCGTGTTCTCCCACCGGTAGCGCTTCCCGCAGTTCGGACACATGTGTTTGTTCTCACTGACGTTACGCAGGTACTTGATGTTGGACATGAAGGATATGCCTTCTAAAATCATCCATCAATGAGTTACACAGAATTGGTTTAATTCAGCTGCTTTTGCTCATTAGGTTTGTAATTGTATAGTGTATAGTTTTCTTAGCCGGCCACCGATGGCTAAATATTGGTATTCATAAATAAATCCCATTAATCACCTGATTTATTACACTCACCTTTTAGTCCATACTCACTGTTACATGTGAATATGTCCAGTGAGTCTGTCAGTGTTTTAGACAATACATCTAATGTATGTACATACCAACAATTAGAGTCAATTAATGATCTATAACTTGATTGAATGGTGATTGCAGAATGATCAACGAATGTTTTGTTTCAGTATGGAAAAAAATAAATCTTAACTTATTGTTTAACGAAAAATATAGTAGGAAGAACTTAAATGTTCAATCTATATTGTAAGGAATTAGCCCCTCACTGGATGGTTAAGACTAAAGAAATCCCAAAAAATTATAGCATGAATTCAAAAAAAAATTTAAATTTTAAACTCTTAATTTAAGAGTTTCAAAATTTTTTGCAGTTGTACCTTGATTAAAAATATATAAATTTACATCTGAGGGTCAATAAAAATATTTAGTTTTGTAGCGCCTAGAGAAACCTACTTCTTTTTGTAACTACCCTAATGTTTTTTCATTATTTATTATTGTCAAGGGCCATATGTTATACAGAGGTAACAATGATATTTTGGAGAAGGATTGACATTAGCAACTTAAGAAGACTATAAATTTCAAAAATAATGTGGCAATAGATTTTACTACAACTTTTTAATGCCATGGAACAATATATCTTTCATTGTCTTTTCCCAAGAAATGCTGAGCAACGATATATCGTGCCTCACCTTCCATCCGAAAAGTGCAAAGCAACGATATATTGGCGTGCCGCTGATATCGATACGGCGGACTTAAATGGGGATATTGATTATCTTGATTGTTATTTCGAAACATTGATGATTTCATTCGATTCTCCAGACGATCAAGATACAAAGTATTGCTGTCTAGCACTTTTGAGTCAACATTTTTTTATCTCATATTCTCGTCTCATGTTCTTATCTCCGTCCTCTTGGTCGCCATGGCACTTTTCAGAAGTTATATGAATAATTCCCCAGGACTTTTCAAAAGTTAATGTTTTTACCACTGAAAGGGTTAATAGAGAAACATTTTACAGGTAATTAATACTTTTTTAGTAAATTACAGTAAAAACTACATAACTCTAAATAAACAGAATGATAAATAGGCATAGTCCACACTATGTGCTACTCTAAAAATGTAGGTAAAATATGCTACATCAAAATGCTAGTTCTCTTTTAAGTATTACAACAATAGCTTTAGCTACTGCCACCCTTATAGCATGTAAAGAAAGAAGAAGGAAGAAAGAAGAAAAAAGAGGAAAAAAACAATTGAAAAGGATTGAAAAAAGTTTAGAGTATTAAATAAATTACCAAAAATCTAGTTGAAAATCCGGAATTGTGAATTTTAATTATGAAACAGATAGAAAGACTTATTGTAAATTCTTCATAAAATGTAAATTCCCATACAAAATGTTAATAATTGTCAGCAGAATAAAATTTATTATTATTAGTATTATTTTTATGTTAACTCCAACACTGTTGTCAACCAATTTCATAATTGACATGGCCACTAAAATATGTTATATACTTTTGCTGGATTGCGTTTATCTGCAACCTCATTACAGACACATAAACCACCTTGTAGAATACTTTTTTAAAAATATCTCATTAAACAAATTCTGGAAAACATAATTGAGTAAACCCATTTTTGTGATTATTTAAAGGAAGCCTTATGCAGTGGAGTCCTTCAACCTCAGCCTAATATGAACAAAATTTATGAAATCTGAAATAGTATTCAATGAAAATCCAACGGTGTTGTATCGGTTGCTAGAGTCAAGTTAACCTCTAATCTTATCAATTTTAGCTCAAGAATCAGAATCATCTTTATGTACAACCATCAAGAAAAATTCTTTGAGTGAGTAGAATGGCCAGTCCTGGAGCTAGCTTTCAGTGCCGATCTCAGCGAGGTCTCTCTCTTACCCTCACGACCCTTCTTTTTTTTAAGAAATAATCATGTTTGCCACAACTTAACAGCTGCAATGAGGCTATGATATACACACATACAACACTCGTGACGCATCAAACTTTCCCCTCCCTCTACACCATACATGGGGAGGAAACTCTTTAACCTCCTACCAGAAGATCTGAAGATGCTTAAACGTGAAGAAATTGAAGACAGCCCTGACAAACTGGCTCATCGACCGACCATTCTACTCCAGTAATGAGTTCCTGGACTGGAGGAAGAATAAAAAAAACATCTAGACCACTAAAAAAAAATCTTTGTAAAATTGACGCCATTGCATTTACCTATGGTATGTTAATAAAGAATTTGTCTATTATCTATTGTCTTGGTGTTCATTTCTTGAGGCAGTTACTTGTAGAGTTTCCTTCTGATGTGTTGTTTCAAACAGCAAGTTCTTATTCCTGAAAATAGATGGATAGAGTTTTTCACTGAAAATGTGTGTGCTGCTCGACTATTTATCACTGCATTTTAGATAATATTTTCATGTTAACACTGATGTTGTTGTACACAGATATAAACCGTGTAAAATTTGACAAAAAGGCAACTCATCACAAAACTGTTACTTTTTACAAAACTTTTTTTGTTATAACATAAAAACTAAATGCCATATTTATTGTGTTTATATATTTTTGCTTGAAAGTACACCCTCCGGCAGCTTGCGCCCTGAGCCAGGGCCTATTGGGAAATCCGAACCTGATTCTTGTTCACAGTGTGAATTTCTTACCTCCAGTCCAAACTCCAATTACCAATATTTATCGTAAAGTTTATCTGCTTTGTTCAAGATTATAATACCTCAAATATTTGTTTATGTACAAGTTTGCACACAAAACTGTGACAGAAAATTTATTTTCATTTAAATTTTTTTAGAGATTCCAACTACAGTAGTAACTATTAACTAATGCCACATTTGTTGTGTAACACTATTTTCTACTTGCTTAATCAAGTTCTGTTTGATTAATCGTCATACACATACACTCCCTCGAAACTACCCAATGCTACAAATAGCTTTGGAATAATTAATTAGTGATAATTATTCATTAAATACGTTATGTAGTTGGTAAAAATATCTCTACCGTGTGTGCGTGGTTAGTTCAAATGATCTGAATATATGTAATATTTTAATTTTTACTGTTATTTAAGTTCAAAATTCCTTTTTTTAATCACACAACTATCACATGGTAAAGATTACTTAACGCGTTCACTGCTGAAATGCATGTAATTGATGTTGCTATATGCTGAAATTGTTCTGTTGTATTTCCACTTATCATTAGCAGCAAAAAGTCGAGTATAGGTGAGCAGAGGTCCTTCCAAATCAAACAGGAAGTTACCGCCATTTTCAAAATGCATTGTATAAATACAATGCCTGCTCCTGGCGCCAGTCTTCCTCACAAACGCACACAACAATCCCTCCATTTTTGCACCAATCTCTAATAAAACTAAGAAATATAAATCAAAATTATTTTATCATAAAGGTAATAAAAATTACAATAATTTTTTTGGAAAATTAAAAATTATACTATTTATTTTAAAAATTATAACCACAAACCTATCAAATGTCTATTGATGATATGTAAAACTGTTCAATCGAAATCACATGTACATATGTGTAAAAGTTTATTTCTATGATAAGATTATAATAAATAGGGGTAAAACAATTATAAAAATGAATATAACAATAAACATTTTTTTAATGGTGCAGGTCGGTAACTACTAGAGCAGAAAAGTAAAAAAATATCTTCCCCAAGAACTGTAACAGCAGCAAGTACATCGTTCGACTGCTAGTCCCATACTGGTTCCATTTGTCAACAGTGACACAGTGTTGTACTTTTACAACGCTAGCTCCTGGCGCGGGGTAGGCAAGGTGTATAAATACAAAACTAGCAGCAAACATGTTAAGAGGGGTCAAAAAATATTTTAGTCCAAATTCAAAATAATTAACAGAGAAAATAGTTTTTGGTGGGATTTCATTGGGAAAAGACCAATTAAATTACTTTAACACTGTTTTCATAAAATCAACTGTAATTTATTAAACACACACTAAAGAGAAAAATATATAATCCACCGTTAGCGTCACTTCCTTATTGCTATTTTAACATTAATCAACATCATCGTATTTTTACTTTAAAGAAACCGTTAGGAGTGAAATGTATGTAAAGTCAAATCCATTTCAAGATTACCTTTAAAGTGCTTTAAGTGAGATTTTGCATTGCAATATAAGAAGACATTTTTTACATAGTATTGAGCGGTATATGGCAACTAATGAATAATTAATGACCTAAGGCAGTATTTTAGAAGTTAAAAGAATATAAAAAATGAACATAACAATCATGGAAAATATGCGCTTTTCTTTCAGTTTTAATCCCCGTAGTCAAAAATAAACTAAGAAAACAAACGGGTGAGGTCCAAGACAAAACAAACTCACCTCAAGGACTTCTGAAATATGAGGTCTAACTTGAGCTCACATACATGTCACAAGTTCTTCAGTACATGAGCTCTTTCTACAGTGTCAAATGGTCAGTTTGAATGTGGATCTCCAGTCCTTCTTGATCATGACAATCTTTGTTACACAAAAAACAAACAGACTCTTTCTTTTCAAGCGGGGTTTCCTTCTTCTTCTTCCCAATGTATTTCCCAGAATAATTCTTCACAAACTTCCTCCCCTTACCACACTGATGGTGAATGTGTCTGGAATATGATTGCTTATGCTTATACATCACCCCACATCCAGAACATAAAAATGGAGGTTTACCTAGACCCCCTCTAGGCAGAGGAACAATCGGTTCACATGAATGATGGGTTAGATAATACTTTTCAGCGAAACGTTTGTGACAAGTAGGACATTCAAATGGTTTGAATTTCGTTGAAGTTTTACGAGGTTTGGGTTTGGGTACTTCAGGGATGAATTTCTCTGGCCGTTCAACCATTTTACACTCATGATGTATATGTCGGCAGTAGGATGTCTTATGTTTGAAAGTCAAATCACATTTAGAACAAATGTAGGGGGGTTTTCCCAGAGCACCATATGGCAATGGATTTTTTGAAGGAGGTTCACAAGAATGGTGCACCAAATAGTATCTTTGTCGGAAGTATTTATTACATATAGAGCAAAACCAAGGAGTTGGAGTCTGATTTCTCTCCTGGTTTAGTTTCTCTGAAGGAGTTTCACTTGTTGAGGGACCAAAAATATCTTCAGCTTCCTGGATGGTTATGGTTGAGTTTGGGACATTTTCAGTGGGAATAACCTCTTCATAAAGATTTATGTCACCCTTAGATGAACCAGAATTCTCAGCTGGGATTTCTTCTACATTCACAGCTGGCAATTTTTTGATTGGGGTAATTATTGGTTTACCTTTTTCCCAGAAACAAGGATGTCCTTCAAATTCCGGCATGGCTTCAAAGGTGTTTTTACAACGAGAACACTTATAAACTAATTCGATATGTTTTTCTGAAGTACTTGACTGTTCTTCCTCCTTCTCTTTAAGTTTTGATTTGGCACAAGGATGTTCTTCATATAAATTAACTTCATTGAAAACTTCTTTGCATTTTACGCAGAAAAACAATAGGAGGGATTTAAGTTTTATTGCTTTCTTTTTCTCTTTCTCAAGCTCTAATTTCAATTTCCTTTTCTCTGCTCTGCTTAAAAATGGGCTCGTACTTGTTTTAGCATATTTAGTTATTGTCGGAAGAATGGGGGTGAATCTTTTACCGATGTTTAAGACTGTGTCTTTCATTAAATCCAACTGATTCTTACCCTCAGTAAATGTTGTGAAACTTCTAGGAATAAAAGACTCACAATTCTGGAGAGAAAAAATTAAGGGTTCCCTCAATATTGTTGGTGTGACAGTCTTTGCAGAGCAGACGTGAGTTTTGTGGGAGGCTTCATCTGGAAATATCAACGTGCAGTCAGAGCACTGGAAGTAAACTACATAATCGTGATCTTGGAGAGACTGAACCATTTCGTCATCTTCGACAGTAACTTCTGAATCTGTAAAGATAAAATGTTGTTAAAATGAAAGTAGTAAGGCATGTAAAAGCCAATGCTCATGAACATGAATTTAAACCCATAGCTGCCAACTTCCCTTAAGATTAAGAAAATTTCTGAGTTTTAGGAAGAGAAAGATTTAAATACCTTGAGCTCATGAAAAGGTGTACACAACGCCATTACTATATCACCACACACTCAAAGTTACTGTTGCCTCCTCAACTTGTTTACCTCAAACTCTTGCCTCCAATTATATCTGTACAACTTGTACAGCCAAGTTAATAAGTGAAAGCAAAAGTATTCAAACACCACAAAAACTTCATAAGACCTCCTACATTTCAGATCTTCATTAAATATACAAGAACATCAATTTTAAACATCTTCTGTGGATTTGATGAATTTCTAAACATTTTTTAATAACTTTGAAATCTTTGTTAATAAGTTTTACTCTTTTGTCTATGAATATCATAAAAAACATTATGATGAGGAAATAAATTGTTTCTAGCCCTCTATTATTTATGATATTCGGCTGAGACAAAATTGAGTTAATGTTTGTTGATCCATCCATGCATGCCAGTAATGTTAGTATTTTTTTCTTTTAACTTCATAGACAAACATAGTCTAAAATCATGTAATACACAAAATTAGTACACAGTCAAGACTAAAGGCCACCACACACTGTTGAACATATCAGTCGAGCATGTTCGGACCTGATGGCTCGTCCAACATGTTCGATAGTCTGTGGGCTCCAATCCAACATGCTTGGCGGTTATGTCAGGTTGCATGTTCGGTTCGACAGCACCGTCCTACCTGACATGTTGGGTGATGTGTGAGGAAAGTCAAACAGCTTGTCTGACTAGACCATCAATTCCATTTCATTAGTTGTCAAGATGATATTTATAACAAATTTTGAGGGAAAATTCATTGGTAGTATTTGATCATTCATAACTTAATTAATGGTGTACATTATTAGTTTATGAAAATAATGTGATTTTGTAAACCTGAAAGATTTGCACTATTACAAATTGCCACATAAAAATTAGAGCAAATAAATAAAGTAATGGAAAAGGATCACATGACTTCTTGAAATATGACCAAGTCTTAGTTATAGACATAAAATTTATTATTTGAGGGTGATTGAAAAGTTATTGATGATTTTATATTTGTAATTCTATGGAAACTATACATTTAATAAATGGGTTTGCCATAATTTTACACTCAAAATCCATTGTGCAACTTTAATTTTGCCCTGCATGCTTTACTTCACGTCCGACAGTGTTTTAACACCCAATATGTCAGGTTGGATGTTGGGTCAGCTAAAAAAAAAAAACATTTTCATTATTGTGTGGAGGAGCTTTAGAAAGATTAGAGTTACAAGAGAGTTAACTGATTTCCACTGAAGAGAGTTAACATTTTCCACTTCATATTGCCACTTACAATGAAAGTTTTCACATTACACATAGAGACTAGCAAAACCAACTAGACCAAAAACAGTGATGTATATTTTTTAGTTACTTTAATAACTCCTTTCCTGAAATTTAATAGATACCCTAAATATAATGCAGTTAAGAATAGATAGTTGATGACATCAACATCTCAAGTCAAATCAGCGAGGGGATGTTGTTTATTTAGAAGATCTCTACAAATGTTGGACATTCTAAAAAGAAAAAAGGCAGTAAAAAGTATTTGTTAACTAAATCAATGAAAAAAGATACAAAAATTATTTGATTATTACATTAATTAATTCCATTATGTAAAAACCAATGAAAATATAATGCTAAAATTTTGCAGGAAAGTGTCTCAAATTTATTTCGGTTTATTTTGGTTTTGTAAATATACTATTACTCCACTTCTTTATATTTGAAAGTTACTACATTATACTTATGGACTCAAATTTCATAAGACAAGATTAGGCCTACTTAAAAAGATAATAAAATTACTGGCTATAAGTTAAACACAATATTTTACTGTATTATTTGTAGGAAAGTGAAAGCAGGGAATGAGCTTGCCCTAATATGATTATTAGAAATTCAAATGTTTTCCTACTCAAACTTCCATAGCAAAGCACAGAACAGCAGCTAGTTATACACGTATAATACGTATACTAGTATACTAGTAATCACAGATTAATTACTATGAGTTAAAAAATTATCATTATTAAATTATTTGTTTTATATTTCGGAAACTCAGCCCTAGTAATTAAATTGATAAAGTTAGGAAAAAAATGAATACCGATAATTACTGTATGGCATCAACCCACAGTTAAAATATGTTGAAAAGTGGGTGACATATGCCAAAACTGAAATCTCGTACCCCTCTTACAGTAAGATGTAAGACCAGTAACATTACCCTGCAAGACATTTTATAATCCTCTCGCATGTTTAATGACATTTTATAAGACATTTTCTAATCACACTTATTAAATCTAATCTACATAACCTAACATCGTTGCCAGATACCTTACTTTACAAGAAATTTTATCAGTCAGGACACTCCAATGATGGTAATCCCGGTTAAAAGAAGGCATGGGGAAAATTAATTTTACAAACAAGTGATTTGGTATACTTTTCAGTTTATTTTATGACACTGTTACATGTATCACATTTACACAACCTATAAAGTAGTTAGTTTTGGTAAGATCTACTCACAACATAGGAAGTATATAAAGGAGTATAATTAAATCATATAATGAACCCTATTTGGCACATGAGGTACTAAAACTAGAGATCTATGAACTAGATCAAAGTGTTATAATCGGCAATTGTGATATTGTAATACAATGAGGGAAAAAATTTCCTCATTGGCTAGTGTCTTAACCGATTGATGGGCTATCATTTGTTATGATCAAAGTTCACTCTTTCAATTTGTGTTGAGAGACATGTCTAGAAAGTTTAGACAAATATGGGACATAATTAGTTCTATAGTTTAAATAACTTTAAGTAGTTTCACAATGTTAGACATATTATATAAATACTTCAACAAGTTGGCATATGTTTACATTTAAAAATACTGAGATTCGAACATGTGACCCCAAGTTTTTGGAATACCCTGTATTTATGCATAGTTAAAATTATTTTACGATGTTCCTTGGGGTCGATTTAGGGGAAAATAATTTTGTTTGAAGATTATAGCATCAAGCGTATGTATGTAATCCATTTAGGACATTTATCCTTACAAGATTCACCCTGTATATATAAATTTTTATTCAATAGACTATAAAAAATTGTTTAAAAACAACACAAATGCCATTCAGTAATGAAGGAAATTATCGATTACTAAAAGAAACCAAAGCATTTACATTTTTAGATATTTCTCACAGATAAGAGAGGTAAGTACCGGTATTACCATTAATGATGTGATGGATGAAAACTTGAGAAATTCTGATGATGAAACTATTTTCTATTTCTAATCATCAGTAAGCAAATAGCAAACAGTCTACAAATTTTTAAAATCGTTTCAGGAAATTTTATTTAGAGAGAATTTAAAAGAACTAAACATTATTTTTTGCTTATTAATAAAGATTACTGAAGGTGAGTTTGACTTTGCTTTGAAAGAAATAAAGTAACCCTTAAAGGGCAAAATTTAACTTGCTTTTCTACTTTTACAAAAAAATAATGTTAATGCATTGCAAACCTATTTTGTACCTCAGAAAATATTTTACTCTTCAAAATTAACCTAAACGAGAAAAATGACTTCTGCCGATAAACTTTAGTCCCAGAAGGTCTAACTTAGCACTCTGAAATCGATATAATTTCATTCAACTCATAACGATATGTAGCAGTAAAGAACATCTCAGTTAATGTTTCTTAAAACTAAATGACTAGAATAAAATTATCACAATAAAAATATTACTTTGAGGAACACTTTTCTCCTGCTTGATCTCCGTGGAATTTCCTAATATGCTTCAGCAAGTAAGATTTTTGTTTAATTTTTTGAGGGCAGTGAGGACAGACGAACTGGGGTTCTTTGTTGCATTCAAAGTCTAGATGTCGCTTCAGAGATGAGAAGTGGTTGTAGAAGTTTCCGCAGTCCGGGCAAGTGAAGCCTTCTCCACAGTTTTTAGATTTCGCTTTGGCTTTGATGCTCCAGAATCTCTCCATGACCCAGGGAGGGTTGCTGGGAGTTTCCTTCAGTATTACTTCCAGTTTGTTGAAGTTAAACTGCTTCTCAACAATTGTTTTATCTTCTGAAAATAATCATGGTCTGTTAGTGTCAAAAATGGCAATCACAAATTTTAATTGTGTCTTGATTCCATTTGACAAAGTACAAATTTTAGGAGGAGTTCTGTACACAAAAAAACCCTAGCGTATTAAAAGTATAGATAACCTGGGGAAATGTGATTAAAATTTTAGGGACACACTGTAAAAAAGTCTCCTACTTGTATTTGATCTATTTTATTGACTTGAATTGCATGTGATTGTTTGTAAGGATTTTTTGGTTCCTCTTACAGAAAACAATTGTTTTATTCAATACCTACATTTATGGGCTTTGTTGAAAGGTTAAATTTTGTTGGTTCTGTTGCGGTTTGTTAGAAACAATATACCCTGAGTAGACTCCCTCTGAAATGGCCACCTGGGGCCAGACCACGACCAAATAAAGAAAAACTTCTGTCAAAAGGAGTTCATTTTGATTGTTCACTGGGCACAACTGTAAAATAATGTGAAGTTAGTTTATTTGAACATGTTCGGTTCATACATTAAACATATTTTTTACTGTGATGTAACATAAAAAAAAATGACGGGTTAAAAGAAAGTTGTTTTTGCGACATGGAAGGCCAGTTAAAGGGGAGGCTGGGGAACGGTCATTAAGGTAAAGTGGGAGCCTAAGCTAATCTGTTGTGTACAATATTTGACAATCAGAAGCAAATTTATAATCGTAACTCGTTTCTTACAGTAACTAGGCTGAGAAAAAACTTCAACTACAGTATTGATGTATTTATTGCATCTGGATGACATTTCTTCATATGTAAGTGAATGTAAGCTTTTTGCTTCAGCTTCTGAGGGCAAACAGGACAGCTGAACATTGGTCCCGTGCCACATTCGAAGTTTTCGTGTCTACGAAGAGAACTAAGGAGCTTGTACAGCTTGGAACACCGATGACATTGATACAACTCCACCCCGTTGACATTGACGGCGTAGTCTGAGCCTCGTCTTCTGAGACTGGCTGGAACACGATTGTTTAACTACAATGGAATAAGTTGAGACCAGTTGATACTACTGCTTAGTGTTTGACAGGAATAATGAAAGGCTGGAAAACAAAAATGGGTTAGATTTTCTAATTAATGCTACGCACTTTATCCGTCTAATATTATTTAAATTAAACAGTTTTTAAGGGAGCAGAAGATTTTTAAACTGATAAAAATTGCAAAGAAATTTTACAAAATTTTATAAATAAAATTTTGCATGAAGATCTATTTTTTAAACTGATGAGGGCAAATTAAATAAATAATATATTTATTATTGTTCATTCTTTGTTTTAGTTACCTCGTTGACAGCTACCCATACAACTAATGCACATTGACAGCTAACGCTATAAAAACGGTAATTTTACAGTTATATTGTATTTAATACACCCATTTAATTTTTTTCGGAGTATCTTTTTAAGCCAGAGATATCTTTTATGGTTTGAGAGGTAACAGTCCACACCCTGGTCTTGTTACTGTTATACTGTAGTCAAACAGTTGTTGGATAGTATCAATATTAGAAAACTCAGAGTTTTTATAACTTCTGGTAAATTTTACTGTAAACACGAAAAGCTACTTTGAAATTGGTAAACTGATAGGTTTACGTTATGCAGCATGGTTGAACTGTATAAATAACGTGTAATGCTTGCCATTGATCACCATTTAACAAGCAGTCCAAATACCTAAATCCACCATTATTTAAATTATGTTTTTAGCATTTACCCTATTCATTTACCACATGCGCAAAAACTCTAATAGCAATGACATGTGTCAACTGTATCCAACATTGACCCTGTCAGGGATCTGTCAATCTCAGGACTGTGTCTGAGCGATATAACTACTCGGCTTCCTAATAAACCACACAATGAACCAAATAAAAACTATCAATATTATTAGAAATAACTAATGAAATGAAATAAACATACAGTATTTTTCTTAAAAAAACAATGTATATTATTTACAGAAAAACATTTTCAAAACATTTTATGGACTTGAGGTAAAAGTAACATTTCTGAACTACACGGTGGAGTCGGCACTCAGCGGGCCTAGATCGCTGCGGTGTTTGAAGACATGTACCCTGAGGTTGGTCTTCTGGTGGAACCGCGCAGGGCAGACGTGACACGCAAAGGCCGGCTCCTTCTGGCACTCGTACTTGCGGTGGCGCCAGAGGCTTCGGCTGCGGCGGTACAGCTTTCCGCACGTGGAGCACGCAAACTGCTCTGGAAGACCTAGCAGCTCGTTCATGGTCACTGGAAATCAGGAGGGTTGAACAGTAATTGGGACGGTTAAGTTGATTTACTTGTGGAATATAAGGAGTATAGATAGTTGAAGGTAAACGTTTTAAATTTAGGTGCTGTTTGAAATTATACAAAAATATTTTAGTAGAGTAAAATAGTTTTGCCACTCCTTTTTAACCTTGTGTGAACGTATTGGGGTTCTTTTATGTTGTTGTTTTGATGTGTTATTGCAGCACTGAAACCAGGAAAAAATTATATCATATATGGCACCAACTCTGTTGTTGCTCTCATGACCTGTGTCCAAAATAGGTATCAAATACATTTTATAAGAAGCCTATTCCTGTAGTATAGGCCTCTAGTTGTAACCACAGCTACAATATGAGTTCATGATGTCTTAGAGGCAATCTAACCAAGAAAAAATTAAACAAAATGTTTTTAGATAAATTTTACTTTTAACACATCCATTTGAACTTTTGCTGTCGCATGAGGGCACTACCTGGTTTCATTTTTCTGCCATCTTTTACTACCATCATTTTAGTGCAAATTATCATTTTGGGGTAAAAATATGGTTATCTTCCATATTTAAAAGCCATATTGACACACAGACAATAAAAATAAGTAAAAAGTAGTAAAATCAGTTTTGACCAAAGTGCAACCTTCAAAACATCAACCGATCCTATCAACTTTCACGCTTGCCTGCCACCATTTATTTTAAGTGACCCTTCCACCACACATCAGCCACTTTCAGAGTTGCAAGATAATATAATTGTTGAAAAGGTTTATTTACAATGCAGGATATGAATGGCTATTTCAAATTATATTCGTTTTTCTTGAGGTAATAAAAGAAAACAAAAGCATCTTCCTCATTTTTCATAACTTTGACCCTTCCACATTGACTGTAGATGGGTGCATAGATCATACTTGACAAAGTAAGGACAATGTGAATAGTATTTATAAGAACTCCTAGTATTGGCAGAATAGTGTTTGAAACCATTCTGTTACCACCAACGACTAAAATAATAATGTAGATTTTTTGAAACTTTTAAAGTAACTTTTTAATCATGGCAAGATGGATTGCTAACAGGATGAATATTTTCAAATAACAGTAGTAGCAAAATCACATTTCTTTATAATAATCTATAAAATATATTCGTCCTTATATCAAAATACAGCAAATATTTAAAGAAAACATTGTTCAAGAATCTTATCTTAAATAAGTTTGTACCATTGAACTAAACACATTAAAAAATTATGATAAAATGTACATACACATTAATTTTAAACAGAAAATTAAATTATCTTTAAAAAAAAAAAACAATCTTTCATGGAGTAGCAGCAGTCCACAGGTTGTTTTGGAGCGGAGAAGGCGCAATATCGGCCAGGTCTGGGAGCACCTTGTGTTTATGGATGTAGTGGTTCTTGAGATTCGACTTGTGTTTGAACTTTCCGCTGCATATTCCACATGAGTAAATGGGCTCTTTGTTGCACTCAAACTTTTGGTGGCGCCACAGCGACCGCTTCCGTCGGTAATGTTTTCCACAAGAACAGAAAAAAATCTTCTGCCCTCCATCAAACCTGGCTGTGAACAGACAGTGTTAAGTATTTCAAAGGATCTAAAAAACTAATTTAGAAATGATTTATTTGATAAAATATTTATTTATTTTTATTTGTATTAGGTATAAAAGATTTAACACTGATGAACTAGTTTTCATTATTTGAAAATTGGACCAGAATTCATGATTAATTTAAGCTACAAGTTTGAAAGAATTCTTTCTGAGGTGTAATAAAATTAGACCTTAAATACTGTGTTATGACTGTCATGCTAAATATTTTGCAATATGATATTTTGAATGTTTTTTTTTAATAAAAAAGGATGACCAGGTTTTGCCTTACTTTTCCTCGCCCACATCTTAGAACGATCTTAGAAGGTATTAGAAAAACTTATGAGAAATTTATTAGGAGATAAATCCCTACAGCTAAGTTTTGGTACTTAGAGCAGGAATTTGTGTACTCTTACTTGTGAAAGGGAAGTCATTTAAGTATTTACTGATATTTTAAACACCAATATGGAATTCTCATTAATGTTTAAAAATTCAGTTACTGGTACATTTAAAAACTATCAGCAAAAAAACAAAATTAAAAACAAAAAATAACATAAAAAATAATAACATAAAATTACTATTACCAACAATGAACTTTAAACATAAAAATATTGTAAACAATTTATTGTAAAAAAATATAGCTCGATAGGTTGTGAAACGGCAAATAATATTGCACAACCATAAAAATTGTTAAGAAAGTATATTTCTTTGAAATAAGTTAGTAAAGTCCTGCTAATTCAAACTAATTGGGACTGGAGCCTGTCCGAATTAGCAAGTTTTTGGTATAGGCGGAAATAATGATATATTTATAAATAATTAAAGATATTGATTGACATGTTTACTTCTGTTATTTACTCAAACAGGTCATATGATACTACAACTCAGTGACGATCGGATCACAGAAAGTCTTCACTCGAGAGCTGTGTTTAATAGTAGAAAATACCGATGCAACTTTGAAATAAAGTTTGTGAACAAAGATCTAACTACAGGAAAGTGGCCATAATAGTGGATGAAAGAGTCTAATAATTGTATATTCCATGTAACATCAACAATAGGGATTTCTCCTATTTTTACTCGTAGTAAAGGAAAAATTGTTATTTTTTAGAAATGTGGTTGGATTATCCGGCCTTTCGTGCTAACAGGACTTTACTGTAATGTATAACTTATGACATTGACTTAATCAGACGATCCACCGCCTCTCCCTTCATGCTGTGCTTCACTAGGCAGTGACTCTTGAAGTTGGCCTTCTGCTTGAACTTTGACTTGCAGTGCGGACAGCTCCAACGAGCGGCTTTGCCACACTCGTGCTTCCGGTGCCGCCAGAGAGAACCGCTGTGCATGTATTGTTTACCACACGAACACTTGTAAGGTGGCTTGTCGCCTATGTAGTCGTGGAAACAATCCGAAAAGCCTGAAACAGATACCGTATTCTGGTTAGGGTGTTTGTAACAGGTTTTCACTTTAGATATTTTTTAAATATAGAAATATTATAGTTTACGAAATTAGTTATCTCTTTGGCCTAAGTCAAGTTTCAGGTGGTAGTTATTTGGTAACATTATTCAATTAAATTTATATGCGGAAAAATGATAATAATATTTTATTATACTATCTACATAACCTAAAGGACTAATTGTAATGTTTAATTGCAACTGTATAGAATGAAATTCAATGAACATAAAGTGCCAGGCAATGTGTAAAATTATTAGTTTTAGATAATTTAATCAATTTTAGACAAACAATTTAACAACAATAACTGTTTTACAGGCTAAAACAAGCCAAATTGATGAGACTGACATATAAAATAAATAGGAAAGTTTAGGAAACAAAAAGGTTCCAGAGCTGAGGAGTGTGTTGTAAGGTCAGTAGGACTCTACACGATTATCCTAATTAAATTGCAGAATTCAATTTGAAGTCTTGTAGAGGATAGAGGATAAAACTCACTGATAAATAGAAAGTAAAAACTCACTAAGGGTCACTAATATAAGGAAAGTGCAATCCTACAACACTCTTGCAAAATTTCATTTCATACCCTCATCATCTCGAACACCGCACATTTCACAAGCACTGGCCACCAGGTAATTAAAATTCGAGTAAAATTCTATTTAAAAGCACAAAAAAATGCACTGAAAGTGAATATAGACCAATGACTTACTCCAAACTACCCCCCCCCCCCCCCTCACCCAAATACATACCCTCTTCAGAGTGAAAAATTAACTTTTATAGTAAACTTCAATCTTAAATTTGTCAATGTCTCAAATACAAGGTTCATTAAAAAACTACTTAACAAAATAACAAATTTATTTACAGTAACAGATCAGACTCGCTGCAGCATCGTTTCGGCCCTGTTTTGTTGGTAGTAGAGGTCGAGCTGGTGGGGGTGAAGCTTCTTCATGTGCCGTAGCAGGTGGCCACGCTGCTTGAACCGGACGGCGCAGACGACACAGGGGAACCTCGGTTCTCCGAGGCACTCGTACGCCATGTGGCGTGCCAGGGTCTGACGCCAGGTGTAGCCACGGCCGCACACCCCGCATTTGAACTGCGGACAGACCGTCTTCCTGCCTAGACATCACGGGTGGATGTGAACGAGATTTGGGAGGGTACAGTACAAGTCCTTAACTGTCCTCGCTTCAACCGCCCTTAATCTTGAAAGTGACTCATGCTTGTCGCCATTATATATAAAATTTATAATCCTTTAGTGGTTTAGATAACTTAAGGCCTTGTTCAGATAGTAAAATTGTTTGCTGAGCATTGTTGACGGCACGAAGTGAAAGGGTAAGAGTCTAAAAAAAGGGTAAAACTAACTTTATATTATATTCATTCCTATTGACAAAACTGTTTTCATTACTCTTTGTCTCCACTCCGTCCACAGCGCACAGCATTGAGTTGTATCATGTGAACAAGGCCTAAGGACCGACCGTTCCCACGTGAGCGACAGATGCAACGCGACGAGAGCAACAAAATTTCAAACCAATGTGTAAGCATTGGAGTGTGCTTAGTAAGCGACAGGAGCGATGTTTAAGCGTCAATTTACAACATTATGGCGATGCAAGTGTTTTGCTTGCGTCGCTGCAGTCGCTCTCGTCGCGTCGCTTCTGTTGCCCACGTAGGAATGGGCCTAAGGTCTTTTATAAATGAAAATACAATTTTTTTTATTCATTAGCCAATATTTTTAATAATTTTAATGGATGAGGCCTTTTGACACACAAGTTGTCATCATCAGATCTCACTCCATAATCTTGATGATTGCAACTTGTGTGTCGAAAGGCCTCATCCATTAAAATTATTAAAAATATTGGCTAATGAATAAAAAAAAATTGTATTTTCATTTATATATAATCCAATATTGAAGCTCTATTGTGCAAACTAAGGTCTTTTAGTTGACATGGGCTAGTTAGTGTTTGTTCAAATTCAGAGTTACATATCTCAACTTTACTATTTTGTGGAACCAATTTTTTTTAAACAATTTTTGGATTGTTTTCAGTATTTTTTGCTTTAAAGGTCTTCTTTCAACGCAGTTTCAATCCCAATGAAAGACAGTTAAAAGGGCTTCAAACTGATAAAACTTTTTTCATCAGAAGTTGAGTAAAAACTTTACGTTAAGAAAGTTACTTATTTAGGGAAAGTATTTTTAAATCTTGTTAAATTAGTCAACATTCAAAATCTTAAAGTTTTATGTCAGGAATTGTTGGGAACTATGGCATCGAAAATGGGCATGAAAAGCTGCATATTACAACTCAATATATTCTCTGAATCAATATCAATATTGACTAATTTATGGTTATATTGAAATTATTGCCATGTTTATAAGAAGGAAAATACAGGTAAATTATTTATAGGTATGGCCAACTATTTCCGAAAAGAACAGCAGAAAGTTTATGAAAATCTGACTGAGGTAATAACTTGAAATAACGTTGAGTGTTTCATATTGTGATAAAATTGAGGGCATTCATAACTAAGATCTTTGATGGATTTTTTTTTGAGAGACTTTAAATTATTATTTATTTTTTTTTTTTTTTACAAATTCATTGAAAAGGATGATGATGTTTACCAGGCAGTGACAAAGACAAAATAAAACTTAATTGTTAAACATTTCTTTATTCTATTCAATCACATTATGAACAAGAGTGAGATGAAGTTTTCGGCTACAATTCTGGCGGAATTTCTTGCCACATAGCTGGCACACAAACTTACTCTCCCGAGTGCATTCGAACTTGTTATGCCTCCAAAGAGAGCGTCTGAGGCGGTAAACTTTGCCGCAGACCTCACAGGCGAACCCTTCTGGACAACAACACATGGAGAACTAGTAAAAATCATGCATGGATCAAAACAAGTGATGAAACTATAGCCTAACGTGTTGCACTGGCCGAACGTGTTCGCCGAACAGTGTTCTGCCAAACATTTGTTTTTTGGTTTGTTGATATTTATTTAGAATATAGATAATATGGTCACTAATTGCTCCTTAGAAATCTTTGATGATTTTTTTGTGTTCGCCGAACAAGTTCGCCACGAATGTTCGCCCAGTGTGTACGCGGCTTTAGTTAGAAACTCATTATTGAAACAGTTTTGTTGTACTTTAATTCATAAGCAGAAATTGTTCATTGAATGGAAAAAAAAATAATTAAATTAAGAAGAAAATTGCCTGCGTTGATAAATTGCTATCTTCTTTCCTCAAAATATTGTTGCATACTTAATGATTTTTCTATTAAGAAAAAATATTTTTCAAAGAAGAAATAACCCATTTTTTATGATAAGAACATTAAAATGATCTTGCATTTTGAAAAAAAAAACAATACACCAGAAAGTCATATTCCAAAACTAACTTTGTCAGTTTTATTGAGATAGGACCAAAATATCAAGATGCTTACAAATTGTAAATATACAGTTTGTAACCTAATTAATAATCACTGAAAACACTAAAACAAGTAATAATTTTAGTATTAATTTTAGTTTCATATCTAAATTCTTTATTTATCTTTTAATTAGTTTTTTGCACTACTGTTTCAAACAGTTTTATAAAAGACTCTTTAATAAACCTAATGAAAGATAAATTAAGAAATGAAAGAAGGTAAGAAAAATAAACAACTTTATTTAGTCACCAACTCTATTCAAACACCCCATGTTTTTGTGCCTTGTGAGATTTTCGGCTGCCTTTTTGGGTAAACCTTTTCCCACAGATTTCACATTCAAACTGACGCTCCACGTTACACTCGAATTTCTTGTGTCGCCAAAGTGAAGCATTCTGAGCATATGAGCGGCCGCATTCGCACGGAAACGCTTTGGTTCTGTAAACTAAACTGAAAAGATTAGCTTGAGGATTTATTTTGCAGTAAATATACAACCATGAGATATCTTTATGAATCTGGCATCTACAACAGGAGAAACAACTAGGCCTATCTTAACAAATCCAAATCTAAACCATGATAGTGATTTTCTGGCGTTTAGGGTAGAGTACAGTGAGGAAGAAAAGGGGAATAGGATTTGTAATTTAATATTTTAATACAAAAACTATTTGAAAAAAATAGAATGGGCCTAGGCTTCGCTAATGGGATATTATGTAAACAATGACGCAACAAAAAAATGTGAGTGAAATCACTTAGTAAAAAAGTGTTTATTACCAATCACTGTCTTTTCATATATTTAACTATTGATAAGCCCTTCCTTATGAGCCTAATTGGCAATTGAACAATTAATCAAATGCGCAACATCGCTGGGATATTTCTTTAAACATAAATTTGTTCTCTAATAATAACTAGAAATTAGAAAAGGCTGTAAACATCTGACCAACCACAATAACTATTACTGAAAAGATGCGGAGTAAATAAAACACTAACTTAAGTAAAGTACAAATTTATGACAAAATATTAAAAACTTTCAAAAATATTTCTGATTGGTTTAACAATACAAAACTTTAATATTACTGACAAAGAGTTTTTGGTCAATAAACTATTTTAACTTTTTGTTCAAGATGGTTTTGACGAAGAGTTTATCAATTATCTTTCAGAATTGCCACCAATATCACAGATGAAGTTGGATTCTTGGTTTCCGCCCTCGCATTGCTGGTGTCCTGTCCGAGTGAATGACAGAGTGATGTTTCAGTACATAATGAGTTCTGAGCTTGTCGTTTCTCTTAAATCTTGCGCCGCAAATATCACAGATGAAGTTTGATTCTTGATTTCCGCACTCGTAACGTTGATGTCTAGTCAAAGTGAAGGAACGAGAGTAGCTCTTGCCGCATTCACAAACATGAATATTCCCGTTGGGAACAGAACTCTTCCCTTGTGACTCTGGCAGGACACACTCTAGAATTAACAGATGAAATTGCAAGGTGTGAATATTTAAATTGGAAGGGGATAATGCACATGGAAAGATAGAATTGGTAAATGACCTTATTAATTGGTGGGTATTACAAACAAGACAAGAGTGTGAAATGATAAAAATAATTTATTTTAAAATCTGTCAAAGTATAGAGATTTGTATGTTTACCTTGATCTTACGAGAATATTTTTTATGTATCGGAACAAAGGAGAGGGGTGTGGCATATTTAAAAGTGTAAACTAAAACTATACTTATAATGTTTTGTTTGATTGTGACCATTTATATTAGCAATCATTAATTCTGTATTTAACCCCAGTTCTCTCTAAATTAAAAAGAAAGAAATTTAATGTAAAGCCACGTCCGCACTGGACGAACATGTTCGCCGAACAGTGTTCTATTGAAATTTTGTTTGTATTTTTGGTTTTTTTTTTATGTAAATCATATGGCCATTAATTGTTTGTGAGAAAAGTTTTGCTATATTTTATGTTCACTGAACAAGTCCGTCACGAATCGCCCAGTGTGGACGCGGCTGAACAGGTAATAAACAATTTTCAAGAAAAACTGAAAAAGTAATAATTAAAATTAGTGAGGAAAAATTATAAGATGCAGCCAAGCAGAAATTAAATAATGCTCAAAGCAAAAATATTGTGATTAGAATATTAACATATTGCTTTTACTACTATACAAAAGATATTTTTTTGATAAAAAAAGTAAACATAAACCGATATTTATAAAGTTTTGTTTGGTTCTGAAAAAATAACTGTAACAGACTGAGGGGGTTTGATTGATTTAATTCGGCTAATTTTCACTACTTTAGTTTCCGTTGAGAA
Organism: Neoaliturus tenellus; assembly: GCA_030545055.2. NCBI lineage: Eukaryota > Metazoa > Arthropoda > Insecta > Hemiptera > Cicadellidae > Neoaliturus > Neoaliturus tenellus. The sequence goes on from CM061532.1 coordinate 36,302,229, forward strand.
AAGTATTTAATTTTCAGAACATTAACCATTAAAACTCATTCTGAATAAATTTCACATTCCATCCCCCATTTAGTTTGAAAATGCAGTAGAGGCCTAAGAATTTTACATGATTTATTTTAATTTAATCTTTTTCAGTGGTAGTCAAACTTAATCAATACTACGATTATAAATTGCAGATGAATTATAAAGGTAAAACATACAATAAAACAATATTCATCTTTGAATACTTTATTTCTCATTTTGACCAGTGTCCATGAAGTGTTCCGCTTCCAGCAGTCCGTGGGTCATTATCATGTGGTTCTTCAGGTGGTCCTTCCGCTTGTAGCTCTTCTCGCAGATTCCGCAGGTGAAGTTGCGCTCACCAGAGCACTCGAATCTGTAGTGCCTCTGGAGCGAGCGCTGGTGAGCGTAAAGCTTTCCGCAAACGCTGCATGGAAATTTCTCCCCAAATTCTGAAAACAGGTCTGTAATTAAGTGTGTCTAGGCATCTTTCCCAATTTGAATTGATATTTCCTTTGAGATAACCACACTAATATGACTAAAGTACCACCGTCATGAATCTGATATTTAGTGACATTGATACTGACAAAGACCAGTGGTTTTTTTTATCAGAATAATAGCACAATGAACAAAGGCAACTCTTGAACAAGATCAAGCTAGCAACCTTGGAATATAAGGCAAGCTCTTTAGCTCAACTACTCAGCCCATTTAAATCAAGAAACTTTGTAGTTAATTGGCAACGAGAAAAGTTTAGTATGTAAACAAGTTTAAAAAGTGTGAGATTTGAAAAGATTTTACTAAATAAACAGCTTCTTGACTATTAGCGATTAAAATCTTTACTCGAGTTATCTTATTAAAGTTGTCGGCTGAATTCTACAAACACATGACAAAATTTTAAGATTCTGATACGCTAACGGAATCAGTCATACAATTTTTGATCAAGTTTACAAATTAAGTGTGGTATAAGCTTTAAATAGGCAAAATCAATGTAGGTAATGCACTGTAGTTTTTTAAGCGTATGTAGGAGGTCTACTGGGGCCTATTTTATCAGAGGTCCAAAGGAAATGTGCTTGAATTGTTTTGGGAGTAGAAGCGCACAATTTTAAGATCAAATATTGGCGTTACATATTATTTAATAGCCTTCAGAATGTTATAACACTTAATTTATACGGAAAAAAATTATGTGTTTATTAGTTTATATTTTTATATGTCATAAGAGGAATCAGAGGACAGTGAACTCTGTCTTTAACATTGGGTTTATAAATTTATACTTTAAAACAACACTATGTAAATGAAATCCTACTTAAATTTAAAAAAATAAGATGTTAAGTCTATTAACACACATTTTTAATGTTTTCAAGTGGACACTGCACTTAAGTAGGAAAAACTCTTATCGTACATAAATTATTGATGTAACTTAAAACTGATTCAAAAATATAAATCCACTGCAAAGATAATTATTTTTTTCTTGTAGATGTCACTGCTATGGGCATGGTACCATGCCCACATTTAACACAAATAATTCTGATGTTATAAAATGTTGACTTTAAATAAAAGTAAAGCTTCTTCTTGACAAAATATAACTAATGCGCAACATAAAACTGCAATCAGATTATAGGGTAAAAAATATGGGCTAGATGTTAAAATGTATAAAATATATTATTCATCTTATGCTTAAATTATTTTAACATTCATTTTATAACTACATTATATACAAGTTGGTGTTATTATGCAAGAACATATCAAATACTTCTTATGATATTACTATTAAAGTACATTAACCAAAAAAATAATAGTCTTGGACTAGGTCTGACGATAGTTGATGCAGCTAGTCAAAATCAATTCCATAGTACCATTTTTACACATATTTACAGTATTGTATGTTATAACAGTGCAAAGGTAAATTTATCAATTAAGGTTTTTATAGGTCAACAGCTCTATTTTGGTACAAATCTAAATTTAAAATTATTGAACACCAATATACTTTTTAGTTTTTTATTTTTACGGTAAAAAACTAAAAAGTGTATTGGTGTTCAATAATTTTAAATTTAAGGTTTTTATATTTTTATTTTGTAAACATTACAATAAAAAATTAATGTCTCCGATGATAGTGAAATTAAGTAGTTAAAACAAAGATTGCAACGCAGGGTTAAGATTGTGAATATTGACAAGGTGCAGTCTCAATGTCTCTTTCCGCGTGAACTTGAGAGGACAAATGTCACAGCTGAACTGAGGGTTTTTGCCGCACTCCCATCGAACGTGGCGCTTGAGCGTCCGCACATGAGAGTACACCTTGCCAAAATTCTTGCAGCGGTGACTCCCCTTAGCTGCCATTTCTGTAAGCAACAGTCTCGTTAGAGTTGGCAATAAAGAGAGCCTAGTCAACTTTTCGTTGGGCTTTTCTGGCAAAACAGGAGAGGAAAAGAAGAAGATGTATTAAGGCCTACTTTGTCACTAATAAGTTACTAGAATAAATTTATCTATGACAGTGGTGATTTATTTTGAGATAAAAGAAAATCAAGCTTTTGAAATTGAATTAGATGAGAAGCGACACAAAATAAAATGCAACGATGTGGCAGTGTAAAGTAAATACTACTATTTAATTAAAATTATGCACGAAAAAATATCAACAGGGTGGCAATAGCCTTAAAAACATTTGATAATTATTATTTACTTTGACTTGGTGTAAATTACCATACGGGGGGTACTTATGGTAAAAATGTAGGATGAAATTACACAGTTTTAACTATTATTACTAATGACTAAAATATCCTAAATAAATTTATTGCTAAAACCATGATAAAATATATATGCTGCATATCATATACATAGTACAATAAAAAACCTTTACCAGCACATGTGTTCTGTTATTGTGTAGGCATACTATCGTCTTAGATGTTTGTTCTATTTAGAAAGTCAATGCTTTAAATATATTGATAATAATACAAATATTTAGAAGTATTAAAAGATACATTAAATAAAATGTTCTATTACTGCACTTGTATGTTAACTTGACTTTGACTGCACATAAAAATATTTTTAATTATTTGCCGTTACTATTTTGTAACACAGAAATTCGGGATAGAAACATTGTGAATCTTGCAAAACATAATTTAATTCTGACAGTCTTCATTTGTTTGTCTTGACGTCGGAAAGCCCATGGATGTATTTAAGATGTTGCCGCTTGGTTTCCCTCCTGGTGAACTTCATGTGACAGACATTACACTCGAACTGGGGGTTTTGGTTGCACTCAAACTTCTTGTGGCGCCAGAGAGAACTCGAGTGCGCGTAGGTCTTGCCACACACTGAACAGACTGAGGGAAGCCTTCATTAAACAGTGTATCAACTGTTACCTTTGTGTCTATGTGTCGCACTAAGACACATAGATTTAATTTAACAAAAAACTAAAGAAGTTACTCCAAGAAAAATGTTATTATAGTGTCGAAAATTATCTTCAAGACAAATTGTAAAAATACTTTACTTATGATTTAAAATTTTTGTAGTATGTACCTGTAAAAAGCCTATGCAATTTATACAATTGTCAATGGTCAATAAATAAATAGATTGCTAACTCCAAGTTAAAATGTTGGGAAATACTATGTTTACATTTGGTGTAGCAGAAAAGGGTTTTGGGTGGCACGTGTGGCTCATTAGTTCACAAAAAAAATTGTTGGTCACTTTCCATGAAAAGGATCAAAATAAAATTTTCAATATGGCATATAGCCTAGACCTACTTATAACAATAAAGTTTTTTCTACGTTTCTTTTCCATAACTTGCCTGTTCTCAAAAGTTGAAAAATTCAAACAAGATAATATTGTACTAAAAACAAGATAATTAAATGAAACATACAATTTTTCTAGGATAGTAATATTATAAAACTGTTTCAACAATGAAAGAACATACTAAATAATGTCTATAAAAATTATTCCAAAATTCTTTTTATTTCTTTTTTGTTTTTTGTTTTGTTTTTGTTTAAAATCAAATATTTCTCTGTACACAAGAGGTGTAAACATTGCAAGGTGTACTTCATATCAGGAGACAGATAATTTTCTAAATATACTGGCACGATATTTATACCATATGAAATAGGTTAGCACTCGAAATAATTTATACATTATATAGATTGGTAGCTCTTCAACTAATTCTTAATGGTTGTCACAAAAGAAATTTGGTCCATAATTGTGTATTATATCATGTTCATTGTAAGTAAGATTATAATTTGTTATATTATTTTTCATTAGAAATTAAAGATTTAATCAGAACTAGCTTACAAAACATGTTGACAACTTTAATAAATTGATATAAAAAAATAATAATATGAGGTACCATAAGAAGGATTTGTTATTAAAATAATAACCCTTGTTGAATAAACAATTTTTATTAAATTTGCAAAATCAAACAACTTGTAAGGTAGATTTACAACAATTTTGTTTTCAACAAAAAAAATCATTATTTTAAAAACATAACAAAGAACAATAAAAACAACTTTTTAAAACTTTTATATAACAAAATCTTTGAGAAAGATTGATAAGGAACATAATACAGTTAAAACGACAGATAAAGTGAGGTAGTGGTAATCGCTGAGATAAATTGCTCATATTTAAGAGAGAGAGTCTGAAAATTTTATTGTTTACTATTAAAAATCTATCTTGAAATACATAGATCAGGATGAGTCAATATTATCAGTAATGTTGAACACTGTCCCTTTGTTAAAAGTCAAACTCACATCACTTATCAGGTGTGAAAAGTTGAATGTTTTTTTAAGTAAGTCATCGTTATGAAAAAGATGCAGAATTAACGTTCATCGTTAACATTTTTGGTTCAACAACAACAAGTCTCCAATGAAAAGTTTAACTTATTGAAATTTTGGATAATCCATTCATTACAAATCATCATGCCACGATTATGCCCTGAATCTCACAGGGTGGATTAATTTATCTTAAAGAAATACAATTAATTCACTAAACTGATATGAATTCATTTCTTCAATATGTCTCAAGATGGCACTCCAAAGGCCTATTTGCAAATGTATCAACCTTTATTGGTCCACTCAAGTTTTTTTCTAAGACCATTGTTCTAGTGACAGAAATTGGCTAAGAATTAGTGTGTTAAACCATCGGATTATTTTTAGTAAGATATAGAAATGAAGACAAATTTTATGTAAGAAAATTAAAAAGATTCATAGTCAGATGATACCTCTGATATTATATTAAATAGAGTGAATCAATCACATTATTATTGGCCCCAATTCTCAGCATGTACCATGACCTCACTGGCTTCAACTCAACACGTGTACTTGGCGGTGGCGGGAGCGGGTAGCTTGTTGAGACACATGATATAATGCTGGACCAAGTGTTCCTTCCGTTTGAACATTCGTTGACAGTTGGCACACTGGAACCTGCGTGGGTTTTCACACTCGTATTTCTCGTGCCTCCAAAGCGATCGACTCTGTTTGTATCTCTTTCCGCAGCGACACACAAACTGACGGTTATCCCCATCTGATTAATAGAAAACTCATGCAGTAGTGTTTTCTTAAAAAGGAAATTAATAATAGTTTGTGAAAATTTTACACAATAAATATTTTTTTGTAATTATATTTTGAAGTCCCAAATTAGTTTAAAGAAATATTACATTCATGAACGTGCCAAATATTTTGTTGTATTAAGAATTTTGTAATATTTACATTTCATATATTTCCCGACAACAAAAAGTAAACAATCAACTGAACTACAGTTGATCAGTATAACAATAGTGTGTAAGGAAATTCGCTAGAATTTTAACAAATTGGATGAAATTAACAAAATAAAAAACCATTTAATCCATAAAATGGATTTTCACACAAAATTTATGATACTTATTATTAATGATCACAACATTCTCAAGCAAAATGATCACATATGCACATTTTAGTATCGTTAATTACTGAAAATGAGTTATATTAATCAAGGAGTTGTAGTATTTTTGTTTTAAAATTTACCAATATATTTGTTGTTGAGTTTTTAGTATCGTAAAATGGCATTTTTAGTATAGCAATGATACTCTAACATCATCCATTTTGTTCTTGTTTTCAGATTATTAAACTGACATTAAAAAGGTGTTTATGATTTTATAAAAAATAATGGAGAAAACAAAATTAAATACAGTAGCCTACCAACTTAATTTTTTACGAAAATTTTCAGAGTCTAGATGTTTTTTGTCGTTTATAGATATAAAAAGTATAAATCGCTGTGTTGTTGGTATACCGCAAATGTTGAGGGGTATATTAGACAGAATTTAAAGTTGATACTTCTTTCAGCAGTTCTGATTCCAATTTGCATAATCCAAATTTGTCATTACAGGATTTATGAGTGCTTTGTCAATTGCACGTAAATTATTTAATATTTATCATTAATGTACGTTTTGTAAGCTACTGGTAGCCTAGATTAATTTATACAATTAGGCTAAATAATAAAGCTCCTATGCTCTCCTGATTAGATAATTCTCAAATTAGTCAAATGAACTTGATTTCCCATTCAACAAATTTAGGATTTTAAGGTTACAAGTAACATGTCAATATAATCACACAAGTTTTATTTACAAATTTACATAGTTGAAATAAAAAAACAAAATGTCTTTTTTAACATTTGTTTGGTATAAATATAAGTAAAGTTTAAATTACCGGTATTGGTGTTGCGTTATCAACACTATTTGAGACAAACCATTTTTAATTATTTGTGTGTTGGTTGTAGACAGCAAAAACGTTTCAATAGATTGTCAAGTTTTGAATGGTATAAACCCTCACATCTCCGGAAGTCAATCGTAACTGATTTTGCATTAGTTGATCAATAGTTTGGTTTAAATTTGAATAATACTATTAGAGTAAATAAAAATTTCTTATTACATAATTTATTGAAAATTATTTGATTTGTTCTTAGTTTAATAAATAATGGTAACTAACATTGTGAATTATACCTAAAACTAAGATACAAAACAAATTATAACATTATATATTGGATAAATCATCCAAAAATAATTTTCTCTAATTACTTTTTATCAGCGTCAAAAGTTGTCTTTAGTTATTAATTAAATTTTTTTTAAATTTTAAAACAATCACATTAAAAATTCAAGAAGAGTCCTCCTGTTTTTGTCTTTGCCTCAATTTGAAACGATACTTCATTTGCCGCCGCTGGCCCTGAATTAGTTTTTTCAGTTTAGATTTAGCGTCTGCAAGTGCGTTGATAGTTTCGGTGATTTCCACCTGAGACTTCCTGCCCTGTGTTAGGCCGAGGTCTCGCGCACGAATCGCGTGATCCAGACTTCTCTCCAGTGCGAATATCTCCGCAGCCAGTTGGTTCTGCGCGGGGGTGTCGTACTCGCGCAGTCTCGGAAACGAAGCTTCCCCTTCTGACTGAGACTCCGTCCTGTCATACAGTTGTATTTCTTGCCGTCTCAGAACTTCTAGGAAAGACGTTTCAGCATCTGTCGCTTCGTTAGCAATAGACACATTTACTTCGATTAAGGCATCTGCAATAAAATTGGTAGAGTTAATTCTGAGGACTTTATAAATTAAGCAGGGGAGATTTTATTTCAATGCCAAAATTGAACAATATAAACTTTCAATTTGTAAATTATTATCCATCATATATTTTTAGATATCAGGTTTTACATTATTTTTTCCTACTTTCAGTCAATCTATTCATTGAAAACTATCTTTCTCCCCAACAAACACTGTTTACTGTAATGGTTTTGTGATTGTCTTGATATGTAAATTACTTTGCCAAAAAATAGTTTATTTTAGGGGTTGTCCATAAATTACATCATCTGAAAATAGGGGGGGAGGGTCCAGATTGAAAATGACGGTAGGGTAGGGTGATGTGCAAGGGGGGGAGGTCGGCTTTGATATGACGTCATTTTAAATTATGATGTTTAGTATCAAATTTTGACAGTAAAACAATGATAAATACAAACAAAACTCAACTATTATAAAATAATTATCTATAAAATGTATTAGACTATTTTTAAGCTTTGTTTTATAGTTTATTTTTCCATTGAGAAAGTCATTTTGGCTTTATTTCTGAAGGTAAATTCAGATTTGATCGGTCAATTTTTTTTAGTTTATCAGGTAGCGTTTAAAAATCATTATTTTTACTTAAAACGGAGGTTTGTTAAAAATTACGTCATTTTTCCATGAGGGGGGGGGGGGGGGTTCAGACAAATTATGATGGTAGGATGACTTTAGGGAGGGGAGGTCCAAAAATGGCCAAAAAGTGATGTAATTTATGACGGCCCCTTATTCCATTTTCGAATATTTTTAAAAACTGATAACTGTTAGGTAATCTCAAGTTTGTTCATAAAACAAACAAAAAATTTAATGGTAATAATTTTAAATACCCCCATCACAGGAGACCTGCGTACTCAGCAAATTTCCAATGGAATTTTATTACATTTTCTATTTCCCCATAAAATCTATAGGGATGAGAGTATGTAGGTTTGCCGCCATATGGGTTTTGTTGGTAAAAATAAGTTAAACGCTTCCTAATGAATGTACATACCAAATTTTATCAAGATATCAATAAATAAGCATGATAGAAGGTTTTGTTGATTTCCCATAAGAATAACATGAAAAACATAGTTTTTGTTTTGGATTTTCTCCATAACCATTTAAGCTGGGCCAAAAATTCAAAAACTAGATTGTTTGTTTTTAAGCTCTTTTAAATAGTTTACGTTAAAATTGTAGAATTTTATAAATTGAAGTAAAAAAAAGCCAAAAACCCGTTTTTACCCTTTTGATACCTTATAAAACCCCGTTCCCATGGTCCGATCATTCTGGTTCGCGAAGTTATTTAAGTAGATGCTGGCTTACACCCCTGTACCAAATTTCATCAAAATCAAAGGTTCCATTCAAAAGTTATCGTGTTCACGGACACATAGATATATATCAATTTAAACGAACAGTGTTTTTGGCTTCTAGGGACCTCAAAACGAAAAAGTCTCACTGTCCCGGGCTTAGGTCTTATCGTGACTACTACCGCAATAGCGTATTCCCTATAGGGAAATTCGCTAAAAATAAAAATTTAAGTTCAGCAACATTTAAAAACAGTTATAGCGTAAGAAAACAAATTCAGTTAAATGTTCCTGACTCCCCATTTCTATTAATTTATTTCGCAATAAACTCAAGTTCTTAGCATGTTTGTTTGATATTTCTTAGATAAATTCAATTAATCGCCATGCAAATAGGGCCTACTGTTATAACTAAAGCACAATTTATGACACCAAATTTCTCTAGGGCATTTTTAAGGTGAATCTGAATGATTGTCCAGTGGAATGGGTGTGATGCATTAGAGCTTTGTTGCACTGACGAGGCCGATTCATTTGTCAAGATCATTGATTATTAGCACAATGAACAAAGGCAGCTGGGTCCACCTCCTGATCTTCAGAAAGCTATTGTTTTTCCTTGTGATCAAACCTTCAGTTTACTATCATTGGAGCGCTTTAACGACCCAGCTATTTTATTGATTTATTTAAAATTGATTTTATTTCAAAGTCTTTAAGCAATATTTATTTAAATTTTTATCTCACTCATTCGAAAAACTGGAATGGAATGCACAATTAATTTTTAATTTTCACACAACTTTATGATTTTAGAGAAACACTTAGCTTCATGTTCATAATCATATTCTTCCTCTGATTTGAGTTGTTTAATTATAAAAAATTCTGCTGCCTAAATTCTCTTTGTCTCAAGAAAAATCTTTTAGTAGCCTTTTAAAAAAGCAAAAGACAAAAATATTTTTTACACAAAATGCAAAAATAAACTTTAAAAAGTAATTTTTATGTGTCTAAAACACTGTCTTTGAACTCTAAATTTTTAATTTAATTGAAATTTAATTACTTAGAAATATTAATTGAACTTTCCAATATAAAATGGAAGATGCTGACATAAGTCGAAGACTCAGAAAAATGAGTCAGTTATCATTGAGTTATTGAATATTCATTCTGGCATGCAATGCATTTTTTAAGTCAGGAGTTCTTAAACTGTGGGAAGCCAAACAAATACTACAACAGTATTATTTAGTCAGGAATCATAGTATACTAAATTAGTGAGTTTTTTAAATAAGGAACTTTTTTTAATTCAGTACAATAAGTAATTTTAGATACAGAAATCTCATAAAAAATATTTTGAATAACAGGAAAGAAGAATCGCCAAGGTAGTTGGTTTCAAACAGCTACTGTAAGTAAATATATTAGGCTATGCAGTATGAAATTGCGAGCCTTAAAATTTAAACAGCTGGCAGCTGATTTATATTACTCTTATGAAGCGATGTTGTTGGTTTTGATTTTATCCTACTCTTGCAGTGAATAACAGATGCCAACAGCAGCATGAGTCAGCACAAAACAGCAACACAGTTATAAATTCAAGCTGACAATTTCGTGAAGCTTACTACATAGACCTTAAGTTTGCAACTACATATTTTTTAACCAAGGTTTCTATCCTTGCGGAATGAAGTAATAATGTGTTGTGAGACTGGAAGTGAGCAAAAAACTTAAATTTTCATGTCAAATATTTATGCTTGATTTACAAAATTGCACGAAGAATAAAACTAGCCCACCCATAATAATTAATTTAATAGTGTTTCTGCTAAAATTTTTTTATTAAATCGAGCCTATATCAGCAACAGACATTTAACCCTATCTTAAATTATATTTTTGGGTGATGGCATTAAATTTATTTTTAACTGGGTGTTTTAAATAATTTAAATAAATATTATATAAATAAAATAAACAAAATATTTGTTTGTACACCATGGTCATGTTTTTTTTTTTTTTTTTATCAGGAAGCACGATTTTGTAAAATAACAAAATGACAGTCTTTGGCTGGAACGTTTGAGAATCCCAGGATTAGGATATAATAATATAATATAATATTTATTTGCCATATAACAATTTACATCAATTGCATTGGCATTACAAACTAACTTTAACTTACATACTAAATTCTTCTATATGTCTCTTCTATTATTTTCATTTATTATGACTAATGACTTTAAAATTTATACTGTTAAACGTCCATGATTAAATTTTTTTATCTTTAAGGAAATCTTCAATTTTGTAATATGCTCCTTTTTGTAGTAATTTCTTCAATAACTTTTTAAATCTCTTCAAATCTTTTTCTTCTTTTAATTTAGTTGGTAATTTATTATAAAATATGACACCATTGTATAATAAATGTTTCTTAAAAAAGGTAGTGTTGTCAAATTTAATTATTGTAGGATAAAGTCAAATTTAAGTTAAGTAATTTTAATTCTAATTTTTTATTACTAACAAGACCCAGTTAAAAAATAGATATTATTGTGCAGCGATTTCATTGTTTAATCTAATTAAATGGCACTTGCGAGAACCCAAGGTTATCTGTTTTTAGAACAATCATATGTTGTATTATAACTGTTTAGTCTACTAAGCCATAATATCACAGCTACTGTACTGAAATAGCATTGAGCTAAGGTAAACAGGAAACTACGCACCACAGACCGATGTTTCTATAGTGAAACACAGTGTTTGTCTTGACCTAAACAATAACGCCATTTTATACTGTTGTCCAGAGAGTTACGGGACACCTTCTTTATTCCATGTATTATTTTTAGCGAATTTTCCTAAAGGGAACATGCTATTAGGGTAATAGCCATGGTAAGACCTAAGAACGGGACTATGTTATTTTTTCATTTTGAGGTCTCCTGAAGTTAAAACTTTGCTTCTCAATAATTTATTGATAAGAAACAATTTGGTATGTAGCCTATATTTACTAGGTAGGGTTTAGCTTATATTTCTTTACAACACCCATATGGCAGCAAACCTAGAAAATAAAAAAAACCAGAATTTGATACAATTTAATAGGTGTACGCATTGGGAAAGCTATATTTGCTTAAAATGCTCCCATGGCAGCAAACCTACATGGTATTACAGGCGAAAATTAAAATTAAGAATTCAGTTGGAAATTTGCTGATAATGCAGGTCTGCTGCAACAGGGTTTCACGCAAAGCACCTTAAAAAAACGCACTTGATTGGTTGCATTTTAGATTTGACATGCCTAAAACAACATATTTTGCTTAAATTTCAATAATTGAAATGAAATACGTCCTTTATTATCACATGATGTTTTACATACATCCTCACCTGGTAAAACAGGTGAAATTGTAAAAAAAATTAACTAAATTGAGTGTCAAAACAAAATAATTATTATGTAGAATAATAATACAACTCCAGTGTAAACGGGCCTTAAAGGCCCGTTTACACTGGAGTTGTCAACCAAAAGTCATCAACAATTTTAGTCAACAACCTGAGTTGACAACAAAATAAATTAAAGTTGTTGACCAAATAAATGCACGTTTACACCAGATTGACAACCAAAATTTGTGTATTGAATTATTTTATACTACACTGGTTGTCAACCAAATTTTGGTCGTCAACCTAAATTTGGTCATCAATCTAATGAGTTGTTGTTGCGTTTACATTGAGATATAAAAAATGGTTGACAACTTTTGGTCGACAACTGCAGTGTAAACGCGCCTTTAGAATAGCTTCTAAAAGCTCAGCAGAAAACAATATTGTCCAGGAACTATTCATTTAGCAACCAGTTTTTTTCTTTTTCTAGAAGATAGTGTTCCAATTTGCTTTTTAATTTAGGTACATCGTCTATATCTTTTAGAGTGATTGGTAGATTGTTGTAAAGCCTTATACCCATGTAGTAAGATCTTTAAAAAAGAGTAAGAGGGTACTGGAAATGGTCTGTAAGCATGGAGGGTAATGTGAACAAATTGATTTGCGTTAAATGATTGGTAATTGTTTTGTAAACACTTTTTTTAGCGTGTAACGTGTTGTTTGCATTTAGAAATGAAAAACAAACATCTACAACACTCACAAATATATTTTCACTTATACTGCTAGGAATACATATGGTAAACCTATGAAAAGATGGAAAATGGCAATCTATTTCAACTGGACACACCGATCATCATCAGGCCCCAAGAGTGAAACAGGGTGAGTGTTATGATGTTTCACTCTTTGAGCATGATGATGATCGGTGTGTACGGTCAATATCGATTGCCACTTTCCATCTTTTCATATATTTACCATCTGAAGTATAAATGTAAATATATTTTTAGTAGCCTATTGTAGACGTTTGTTTTTCATTTCTAATTGTTTTTTTTTTTTTGTTTTTTTTTAACATGGAAATTTTTAATATGAAGACACTGTGTCATTGTTAATACTTCATATCTTTCAAAAAGAGTTTTACTTTATGCTTATTTAGAAGCAAAAGACATTATCAATGGATTTTTTATAAATGTTGAAAATCGCTACTGGTTATGAACTTGAATACTATGAGTCAATATTGAAACCTGAACACATCTCTAAGTAAACCTCATTACCGTACTAACTAATACTACTACTTTACTAACTAATACTTTACTAAAACTAAAGACCGGGTTGAGTAAAGAAAAATTCAAATTCAAATTTTAAAAACTTTTATTTTCAAAATACAAATATAACAAAACTACATTACAATCAACTTTGTTTCATTTCAAGTTTACATACTATAAGAGTTTATTGCATTTTAATAATCAACTGCCTGTTTGTCTTTTATCTAATATACAAATATTTATGCCCCCTACAAAAACTGTAAACAGGTCATCTATAAAAAATACCTATTCTACAAAAAGGTAGAATAGTGTCACCATTAAATAATGGTGGGCCTATAAAAAAACAAATATATTATTTTGATCAAAATTTTGTTCATTAATCCTTTTATCTGTAGAAACATAAGAACAGGTCGATAAACCAAATTTTTTACAAAAAAATTCTTTTCAAAATTTAACAATATATGCTAAGAAAGGTAAAATGAATGCCTACGAATAACGTGGCTTTGCAGCTGAGCTTTGCGATAACACTTGTGTTCGCAATGGAGACAAGAGAACTGCGGAGGTTTGCCACACTCGTACCGACGATGGGACGCAAGAGACGTTGCGTGGCGATACACGCGGCCGCAGTCACAAGGGAAGTCACCGGGCTTGTAGGACCTTTGGACCTTGGCAGAGAGTGGGGAGGCGAGATCACCGGGCCATGCTGGGAAGCAAACCAAGCTTTCACATCCGTCGAACAGTTAGATAACAATCTAAATAAATGCAAAGAAGAAAAGAAGAAGAGGAAGTGAAGAAAGGTCTTAGTTTAATTAGTGAGTATAGGGCATAATGTAACAGCCAGTTATATCGGAAAAAGAAAAGAAAAACTGTACAATACTTTTCTCGAAAGACATGTTTTCAGGTGAGATGAGATATATTTCAATTAATAATTTTTTTCAGGCTAACCATCACCTGAGTTTAACAGGATGATAACGGTCTTGTCATAGGTTCACACTATTGATAAAACTCTAAGTTACAAGTGAAGTACATAGAGTACTTATCCGAAGTTTAGCCACACCATCATGTAATGACAAATGTGGCGTTATCGAGGAAAAACACCCTTAGTTTTTTGTCATTTAGACACACGGATTGCCTTACCCCAATGGAGCCACACGTTTAAATTTTTTTGTGTTTGAAGTGTTTTTGAGTACCGTAGTATAGTTATTTTCAAAGATCTTTGCCTCTCAGTTTTTATTGATATCACCCACAGAGAGTTCTAAAAACCATTAAAATCGTACCTTTCCAAAAAAATTTGTCTTCTATGTCACAGTTGAATGTACCTATGTTATATTTTTTTACAAATAGGTTATTTTGCACATTTAAAAGGAAGCCCCACTTGCAGTTGAAGCAGTTAGGGAACAACTACCAATCTCAGAGTTACATTCTGTGCCAAACAAGAATTACATAACTAACGATTAATGACTTAGGAAGATACAATGATAAAGCATCTTGAAGCTAACTATGTCAACCTGAGTTTTTCTATCATGCAACTCAATAGTCTGACACCATTCTCAGACAAAAGAAACTAATTTGTAGTATTTATATTATTTACAACTCGTAAACTACTTGTTAAATAATTATAAACAAATATACATAGGGTATTACCCAAAAATAATAAATTTTATACACTAAAAAATAGGCCCAGGTCAACCATTAGGCTGACTAGGCCAATAGGTGGACAGGGGCAAGAGCCTATTTATATATTTTGATCATTAGTTTTTTCCTCTGGGCAATCTTGTCATGGTGTCTTCCGTGTCCATGACCACAAAGTAGTGCCTTAATCCTGCTTTAATAATGTGTATAACAGAGGGCTGGCCCATAGGCTAGCCTAGGGCTCTGCCACATAGGCAAAGTAATCGCCCGCCATAATCCCGAGGCCAAAGAAGCATTGCAGCGCAAACAAGTGTGGTTTCAGTGCATGCAGCGTCATTTAAATTTAAGTCCGTGAGAGTGCAACCGGAACAAACGTAGGCCCCTATACAACTCCCCGCATTAAATAGGCAGAGGCAGCATAGGCTAAGGCGGACGGTGTTTATCACAAGTGAAAACCACTAACCCATAAATATTACAGACCATAAATGCCCATGTTGAACCATAATCACCACCAATACTGCCATCATCTGTACAGCCAACATCAGGGAAAGGAACATAAAATGTGGTCTATGGGTGCCAAAACACCTACAAGAATGCCTGGCCAAGGATACACATTTAGGATCTCAGTGGAGAATAATAGTCAGTGAACCACAACTATTTGATTTAATTTGGCATCGAATCCAACAGTAAACTGAGTTCCCCTCAATTTTTCAGTCATAAACTCCAACATGCCTAAGATTCTGCACTCTAACTCATTCTTAAATAAAAACTGACGTTATATGCAAAAGAAATACCACCGGCACTGGATTAAATACAGCACATAACAGGATTGGATTCAATTCAGGCATTATAATCTTATAAACTGAGTCATATGCCGACTGGGTGAGGAGTAAAGCATCTTAAACTAACCCATTAAACATTAGGGGTCTTTTACTGGCACAGATATCATAAAATAAACGCCACTTTGTACAAACAATTTTATTTTTAAGAATACATTCTATATTTTTATGATTACAAAATCCAATATGACTAAACAAACAGATTTGGTTCACTAAAATTAATTACATGAATTAGTAAAAACATAAAATGCTTGTTTTACTTATGACTAGTGTAAAATCACAGGAACATATTGTGTTAAGAAACTCTGTTACTTGAGAGATGAAATATTAAAACTTAAACATATTGATTTACCATTAACCAATAAGAAACTCTTGAGATCTTTTGGAAATAATGTTATAAAGCAATTCTTTCAATTACTTACAGTAATACAACTGAACTATCACCCAGGAGGGTTCTTAATTTGGGCATGAGCGTACTGGGCCAGTGTGTTACTGTTTAAAATAATATATTTGGCTGTTCCCCATCAAAATGTTTAAAAAAAATGCCACTTAGTGCCATAGGAAATAAAATAAAAATAAAATAAAATAGATTTGACAATAGAATATTTTAGTAAACTTTCTTTTGTTTAAGTGCCCACATTTTAAGTTATGCTGGTTGTGAGGCTTAATTATTACTTTATGAGAGTTTTTGTGAAACCTGATTGATTACTGTAATTTAAAAACTTTATATTGAAGGTACAGTATAATAATTAGAGAAATAAATTTAATGTTTAAGGTTCAAAATGAATGACATAAAAATATTTATATGAATACCGACTTCACCACAGCCTTTGAAATTGATGATTTGTACGTTATTTAAATCTATTTGTACTATTAACAATAAATATAACATTTACTGTGTGGTAAACGGATATAAAATAAATACTTTGCAACAGTCTGATGTTACCGGTTAGATTTTACTGAGACCACAAAATTCTGAATCTTCAGGTGTGCAACTGTCACAGATCTTATTTATCAAGATATAAAAAATAGTAATTCTTTTCATTGTTAAAACAACTAACCTACATTTATGACCACAAAACATTCAATATTTACTAGATCCATTTATGCTCCTAATACTAAGTATGACCCAGTTACATCGTAGGCTTGTTTAGTGTGGTCCACCAGTAATACAACAGTCTAGGGTCCATTGCCGCCTGGGGTCCACCAATTTCGTATCACCTGTTCGGTGTATTCTGGTTCACTCCGTGCTTCACCCTCAAGTGGATTTCCAGTGCATTCTTCTGCATATATTTGGCCGGACACATGACACAATGAAATTGTGGGGTCTTGTTGCACTCGTATTTCTTGTGCCTCCATAGAGAGTTGTAATGGACATAACTTCTTCCGCAACTGCATGAAAATGGAGCTTCTTCGGAACTTCGACTTTCTTTCGAACTTGTCCTGACCCGCGCCACTGTTGCGTTCATTCTCGCCGAGTGGAGAGAGTTCAGAAGTTGAAATAGATGTGCTGATCGTTCTGCAATAGAAGGCAAGTGTCAGTGCAAAAATGTTTAATAAATGCTAAGACTGTAACTCGGTGAAATCAACTTGTAAACAACGGTGTAAACAAATTAAATTACTTACTGGGGACTTATTCTTCTTGTTCTCTTCAAAAAGTTAATCTTCAAGATTATTTCAATTAACTAGCAAACTGAGCATTCTTTTAAAACCAAAATCTGTATAAAAATTGATAAAAAAAACATTCAATCTTTCACATTGTTTAAAAAATCACCCAATACATACAACCCAATTAAATTGAAACATTTTTAATGGCTATTTTTATTTTATTACAATTGTCTGGCAAGCATGGTACATGCTCATGTTGCAAAGGCAAAATACTCGTAATATAAAAGAGTATCTAGACTAAAATAGATATTTCCCTATTATGAAATACATTAAATAAATAAGATTAACTTAAATCTTGTTTAATTCAATAATGAACCAACAATAATGTGGTCAATTTTGATATGAACTTGAGTTTCAAGTTGAACTCAAATGTTTAATAATGAAGAAAACTACATTCTTGTACAAGTTAAACATTCTTGGTGAAAAAGGTTTTTAATATTTGCAGTTTAATAGTTAAGTCTGTGTTCATTTCTTGATTCAGTACTGAATTTAAGAGTCTGTAGTACAGGCCGCTTTTGATTTTTATTCCTATAAAACTAATGTTAAGTTTGAAAAATCCGCTACGCCTTTAGTATTGGTTGAAAAAGATTCATTGTTATGTCAAAGTAAATTTTAACAATATTAATTTTAGTAATCTTGATTTTGATTTTGATTTCACAGTGTCCTTGATGCTAAAATTTCCTTTAAAATTACATCAAGACGAATCTTTTTCAACCAATATTAAAGGCACTGTTGGCAAAAGAGAAATAATTAGAGAAATAAATTTAATATTTAAGGTTTAAAATGAAAGACATAAAAATATTTAAATGAATACTGACTTCACCACAGCCTTTAAAATTGATGATTTGTACGTTATTGTAAAATTGATATACCTACGTTATGACCTTGTCCGTCATAAAGTGGATGTTTGAAATTTAACATTATTCTTATATAAATAAAAATTCAGTTCGGCCGGTACTGCAGACTCTTAAGAGTCATCTTCACCCCTGGGCCAGTAGCCCATTGTTGCGCAGTCGGCAATGTTAATTATACGGCTTTTATGCTAATACATGGTTTTGTATTCCCCTGTTTCGGACGCCGTTTTTCAACCGATTTTCTTGAAACTTGGTAAGTGTTTAGTTGAATAGTTATATTAGGGTTCTCATACCTCAAAATTTTGAAAATTTTACAAATATTACTTTCTGTGACATTGCAATGAAACTCGATTTTCCTTAGTAATATTTCAAAATTTAGTAAAATTTTCAAAATTTCGAGGTATGAGAAACCTAATACAACTATTCAACTAAACACTTACCAAGTTTCAAGAAAATCGGTTGAAAAAAGGCGTCCGAAACAGGGGAATACAATACCATGTTTTAGCATAAAAGCCGTATGATTAACATTGCCGACTGGGCAACAATGGGCTACTGGCCCAGGGGTGAAGATGACTCTTAAAAGATGTTGGTAAGAAGAATGTAAATGAGCATAAAAAGTTACGGTTATTGTTGTAACATATAATTTCTTTCAGTAATTCCTAATCAGCTGTTTCATTCTTAAGCCAAAAACCTATGACTTGGTGAAAAAAATTACAGTTCTGAAGTGACAGATTAGAAAGTAACTTTTACAGAGAATAATACGAAACTGATACACACAAAATGTTGTGATGTAAAGTTACCAGTCGGGGCCCATTTCATAATAAACTACAAACTAATATTATTAGTAAATCAGCTGATCGCTTAATGCAAATCTTATGGAAATTACAAGTTACAACTTGTAACTTGTAACTAGTAGATTATTATGAAATGGGCCCCTGGTTTACAACTGTGAAAAAAAAAATGAACCCAAAACTCTAACATAATTGAATTTCAAATACCCCCGTCGCAGCAGACCTGCGTACTCAGCGAATTCCCAAATTAGTAATATTAATTTTGACCAGCTAAACTTGTAAACAAAATTTCATCACGTGCTCATAAATAGGTAAATAAATGTCTATTCTCCTTATGATAAATACCGTATAGGGAAAGAGTATGCAGGTATGCTGCCATGGGGGACACTAAAAGTAGGTTTTTAGCATAGAAAAAATTTATTTCGACCATATAAAGCCAAATAGTAAGTTTTATCAATATCTGTCCATAAATAAAAGAGTTTGCCTATTCTCCATATGATTAACATGGGAAAAGAGTATGCAGGTTTGCTGCCATGATAAGTACAAAAACCAAGGTTTTTTACCTTAAATGGATGAATCTCAACCAAATGAAGCCAAATACCAAGTTTCATCAAAAAATATTGGTTAATAAGTGAAATATTAACACATCCTTATTCTCCGTAAGATTAACATTGGAGCCCCAAAAGACAATGTACTGTCTTTAGACTTTGTAATATCTTGGTAACCAATGGAGATAGAGCAAAGCTTCAAAATACTAAATTGTGTGTTATTTTGAGCTAAATCCAATGGTCAAAATAAAAATTTAAAATTTTTAAAATTTACATATGAAAAATGCAAAAAACCCATTTTTGGGGTACAAAACCCCCCAAAACTACCCCTTCCGGTAGGTCGATATGTCTGGTTTTCGAACTCATCCGAATAAACGTAGGATTACACATCTCTACCAAATTTGGTGTCGATCGGACCATTTTTACGAGAGTTATCGTGTCTAGGGACACATATATACATATATATATATATATATATACATATATATATACATATATATATATATATATTTTAATGACTATTATTTTTGGTCTCTGGGCACCTCAAAACGAAAAAGTAACATGGTCCCGGGCTTAGGTCTTACCATGAGACCTACGGTAATAGCTTATTCCCTATGGGAAATTCGCTAAAATGAACAAACCCACTATTTCTGCATTTGTCTAATCTATTTAATAGATTAGTGAATACTATAGTAATACTCAATGGCAGGAAAAACGTTAGACCAATGTTAAAAATTCTGATTTTTAAACTTAAAATTTATACCAAATTCGTTTTTTTTCTGGGACTGAGACTGTTTCTAAACTTGTTTTTGGGCCAAAACACTCTTAAATGCAAAGTTTAAGCAAAATCTACTCGCTATATTTCGAGATTGTGCAACACACATCCCTTCAGACGATGCTCTTATAATAGTATAGAATATCATAAACCTATTACCAGATTAAGATGTGTTTATCACTCTTTGTGTAGTTCTAACCTCGTTGAAATAAAACACTTTTATTACAGTAATTTTTAGCATATTATTTCATATTTCATAACTTTTAAAATGTAAACAAGATAGTGTAACGTAACCACAAGGATTAAACCTAGCTCTAAAATTATTCATAAAAATAGGCAAAAGATAAATCTAAAATTTTGAAAACGTCAAAGACCACAGTGTTAAGCTTTCTAGGTTTTACATTTTATAGTGTTATTTTCTGAGCTGGAAACTGAACTTGAAATTTGGTTTTACAGTGCATGTTTTTGTTCAGTTCATATGGGTAAACTAAGGATTAATGTAGTTTCAACATAATTATACCTTTTAAAAAAACATGTATAATTTTTTTTTTTAATGCACACTTTTATAATTCATAAAAACATTAAGAGGTTTTAATCATTGACAAAGGTATTCTTGACATTTACATTTTTTTATTAAGAGGATCTGATGATAACATAATTATGCTGAAACTGTAGATTAGATTACTTAAATAAACTAGACAAAAACGGTACTGTAAAACCAGATTTTAAGTACGGTACAGTGAGTTTTTCAAAACAATCCTTTCATTTTTTAGCAAATCTGCCATTATTGAGGAGGATTTTGGGTTTTTAATAATACAATTAAATTAGTTTTGTTATAAAATTTATTTCACATCTCAAAACATAATTTTTACAATAATTTATAAACAAAATAATAATAGTTCTGTTGTAGAGGAACCTACTTCTAAAAGTTGTACATTTGTATTGCATCCAAAGTGGCTAAAACGGCAATTACATTTATAGCCATAGACTAACTAGAACATGTTACAAATGGTTGAATCAAACTCTAATTAAATAAATAATAAAGCAAGAAACTAATATAAAGCTAAAAACTAAACTATTCCTACATAAAGCTGACTTTTACTTGAATTTTTATGGTAAAAATAATTAAGACAATATTGAGAAACAAAAACTAACACGCAAAGGTGAATAGAATGTATAAACACTCTTTAAAACTTCAGTTTCATCTCGGTTAATGGTTTTTTGTCTTGGATGGATTATGCAACCATACCTATGTGTCTGTTTATGTTTTGGTTATCTGGCTTTTAATTTCCATGATTGTCAACATCACCCCTTAACTAAATTTCAGTACCATATCAAAATGCAGTAGGCTCTATGTTTATTGTTCTAAATCAAACAATAGTCTTGTATGAAGTTTGACACAATGAACACAACAAAGAGAGAAAACAATGTAAAACTAAAAATTAAAATCTAGAAGTTCTTGCGAACTTTTTTCCCAATTTCAATAAATTTACTGACAGTGAATTTATTATATTTAAGTACAAGAAATAACAAAATGAAATTACAATTATTAAACACGATGCCTGGATTTAAAACTAGCAAGTAAATTTTCTTTTACCATTGGGGAAATAAATATTTCTTACAACAAAACTAACAGTAGTATGAAAGACTAGTTTTAACATCATGTCATGGCAGGGCATGTAATCCGTAATATAATACAGTATGGATAAGTTCAAAGACTAGCATTAAAACATCGTGTCATGGTAGGGCACAAAATTTGTAATATAATACAGTATGAACAAGTTTAAAGACTAGGACTACAAACAAAAGTTTTCAGTGACAATCAAACCCATCATTTACAGTTACGTATAGAATCAAATAACAATTGGAATTAATCACAATTGCAAAAAAAATAAAATAAAATAAGCTATGGAACTATACACTTACTTGGCACTTACTTTTCTTTAAAAAAGAATATAATGTAAGAGTAGCAAATAACCGTGTTTTTCAAGGTTGCTTTATAAAGTAAATAAAAAATGTTCAAAATATCTTATACCATTATGATTTTCAAACATGAATTTCGTGGCAATATTGAAATGCCTGCTTTTTTATTCTTTTTTATAAGTTGTTTAATATTAATTTTAATAACAATCACACACATGAATGTCACCTTTAAAGGAGTACAGGGTCATAAAAACAATTGTTATTCAAATGATTTTATAGTAACAGGTTGTGTTTTCTCACTGACCTGTCACACTGCAGATACGCTTTGAGTAGAACCATTGACTATATACACTAACGTGAATAGACTTCATGTTGCATACACGTGTTTGAAACCAATCTACGATGGCACGATCTTCCGCGGTGTACATGGAATAAGATATTTCTGCAGTACTGTAAATCCAGCTAAATTATTACAACATTGATTAACACGACTCAGGCGCAGCTTACACAAACCTTATTTATATTTCTGTATCAAACAAAATACATTGGATGAGAAGTCTATTCGCGAAGTAAGTTATACAGTCAAAGGTAGAACCTCTATGAACCATCCACCTTGGAACTGGGACTATGCAGGTCAATTGCTAGATGGATGACTTAAATTTCATTATAAACCTGTACGATGCATAATTTTTAAGTTTTGAAAGGTATTAAACCCTGTACTGGCAAATAGATAATACATATTCATTACACCTACTAGTAATAACTAGTAATTTATGGCGTCCAATCTCAAGGGAACAAACACTTTCGGCATGACATCAGTTATAACACATTGATGTTATAACTGAATATTCAGGTCTGAGCACTCAGCGAACCTCCCAAGGAGTTTAGGTATGTTTTCTATTTCCGTATAAAAAAAATTACAGCGGAATATATAGATTTGCCATCATATTAGTTTTGTCGGTAAATACAAGTTAAACCCTACTTAGTGAATGTACATACCAAATTTTCAAGTGATTTTTATTCTCCTCATAAACCTCATAGTGGTGAGTACGTAGGTTTGCCGCCATATGGGATTTGTAAGAAAATTTAAGTTAAACCTTTAATAATTTATGTACATATCAAATGTGATCAAGATATGTCAATAAATAAGCAAGATGAATGTTTTGTTAATTTCCCATAAAAATAACGTGAGAAATATATTTTTTATTTCTCCATAACCATTTAAGCTAACATAAAATTCAAAATACTGCACTAAGTTGTTTACTTTCTTCGGCTTTTTAAAATGTTTTATGTTAAAATTGTTGGATTTAAAAAATTAAGGTCAAAAATGTAAAAACCCGTTTTGACCTTTTTAAAACCCTATAAAACCCCGTTCCCATGGTCCAATCATTCTGGTTCACAAACTTATTCAAGTATATGCTAGCTTACACCCCGTACCACATTTTATAAAAATCGGAGGTTCCATTCAAAAGTTATCAAATTCACAGACACATAGATATAAAGTGGAACCTTGATATATCGAACCTGAAGGGAATTATAAAAACTTTGTAATATCAAGGTCTTCGATATACAGAGGTTCGTTTGATCAAGGTTGTTTTTTAACAACTTTGGTTCATTACCACCTCATAATACTGTTACTTATTTCCATTAGGCCTAACAATAAAGGAATAGACACAGTTTTACTGTGATTACATAACAAAAATTTTGCTATTGCACAAAAGAATGTAAAAGTTCACTGTAACATCAAGTTACAAGTTGTTTATAAATTCTTCTATCGAAATTTTTATCACAAGCTGATCATGATAAAGAATATAAATGGTGACACAAAAACTAAACAGAGCTATAAACACACAAATAAGCATTGATCGTTACTAGAAGACATTTGTACTCTTGTACATGCAGTAAACATGGGGCTGTAAAATTAGTACTCACGAGAATAATGTAATAAAATAAATTAAAATAATGCTAACGGTCGCTTAACCAATACTTAACACAATAAGTTAACTGGAAATTCGAGAAACAAGAACAGCGCTTTGAACACAATCTACGGAAAAAGGCAACATCTATAGAGTGACAGGTTGCAACAGGAAAGAAAATGGATGAGTTCAAAGCTTCAATTTGTTGTTCTCTTTTTAACTTTGAAATGTTGAGGTTATATTGAGGTTAACCTGGCTAATCCATAGATATAATATTGAGGTAGAAATTACAGATTGATAGGCAGGTTCAAGGGTAATGAGAAAACTTCCTTAAACCAGGGATTTCAATATATTGAGGTTCGATATATCAAGGTTCCACTGTATCCGGTAGGCCTATATCAATTTGAACTAACAGTGTTTTTGGCTTCTAGGGACTTTGAAAAGAAAAAGTATCATGGTCCCGGGCTTAGGTCTTACCTTGACTACTACCGTAATAGCGTATAACCTATAGGAGAAATTGCTAAACGTAGCAAAATGTTCATTAATTTATGCGGCAGTGACGGAAAACAATACTTTGACGATTAACAGAGTAACGGTTGATCGAGGTTCTACTAAAGTGCTTACCAAAATGTGAGTTTTTGTCATTAACTCATTCTGCACTTTAGTTGAACATTATGGGTGCAGTACAGTCACATATTATGTAAAATATGATTTCCCATGAGTCTGGAGGTCTATTTAGTTTAAACTATTAATAATAAGGAATTTTTAAAATATCACAAGAGACTACAGATTTTTGTTAATAGTGCAACCTTTGCCAATGACCTTGTATCATCAACAAGATTTAATTTTCTTTTTCATATGTTGTTCACCAACAAAAAACAAATAGGTATTTAGGCCTAACTAAAACAACTTGGATATAAAATATTAATATTCCAAACCAGAAAGGTATTATAAAAAGAATCCCTACTTTATAAACGCCTAACTACAATACCGGTACTCAAAAGAATTGAAGGAAATAAAATCCTAAACACTTACAATATCAATATTAATATCACTCAAAGATTAATCAGACTAATATAAATGCACCTGAGCAGAATTACCCGCTTTGAGCAGGAAAAACAGAACAGAACTAATGGAAATTATTTCTACTTTGCAGGGCCGAAGGCTGAATATGAATCCTGTAGACATGAATTGACAGATTTTCTTTACGTTTGGAAACATGGGGGCAAAAAGGACACCGAAACTGAGGGGCTTTTCCACATTCAAACTTTTTATGACGATACAGTGACGCTCCCTGTATGTAAGTTCGGAAACATCCATCACAGCGATACGGCCTTAGAGCATTCTTCCGCCGCCTCCCAGCAGTTGAGACTGAAATGTTAAAATGACAAATAATGGTGTGATTTAGGCCAACAAAGGGTTACACGAACACTTCACACAAAGACACGATGCAAAAACAACAAACACGAAAAGGGAAAGCGCCAAGCGCCGATGATAAACCATCGGAAGCCAACGCGAACACTCATTCTGCAGGCTGGGATGCGAACTAATAAATCAGACACGAAATCAGGCAAGTTGTAAAAACTCTCGTCAAGTCAAATACGGGCATCACAGTTTATTAGTATATTTAACTAGAATGAAATTACAAAACAAATCTAACCCATGGCAAAAATTGATTAAATAGGCATAATTTACTACGTACAATAACTGACAGGAAGAGTCGCTAAAAGTGAATAGAAATGTAGATTTCGTATTTAAATATGAAACTTACCTCAGGGATTTGAGTCAGGGCTAAGCTGTAGATAGGCTAAACTTCTATTTGAAAGGATAAGCTTCATCCATACATTAAAACTTGTTAAGATTTAAAATACCAACATCCAGATAAAAATTTATATTATTATATAAATTCATTCATTGGAATGTAATAGAGCGATTAAAGATGGTTATTGTATTTGCTTTATTGTCTGCACAATAAAATGACTTGACCCAGTAGCTTACAAGTCAATGGAATGCATATTGACAAAACATTATGAACTTATTAAATTCCAAACTCATTGTATAACTAGTTAGTTCCATCAATATAAACTAGCACACACTTCACACTCAGGTGGTTAATACACCCGGAAAACATTCCTTGGCTGAAACCTTTTAATACAATCAGCAGTTCCACCAAACTTCCTCCTGCAGGAAAAATAGGACAAAAAAATTTGTATGGTACTACATGAACTGTTACCAATTTTCAACACTGCTTTATCTCCAACTTAAACAATGGCGGCTCTCATTGTATATGACACCCAATCAGTAAGCCCATCCCATGTTAAAAAAATTTTAGTTTTTCTCTTGAGTAGATGTCTACTCTGATGAGTAGATCAGAGTAGATGTCTGGGTAGCTGAGTACTTATTTAGCTTACCAGCTAAACTGAATATTGCCGGTTCAATTTGCAAAAAGTATGTAATATTTTTAAGGTTCCAGACAGGACCCAGTACCATTGGTTGTAGGGCTAATTGATGACCCTGTCTAAATAAACAGCTGGTCTTAGACAGTAACAAAGCTACACAATTTCCATTCTACACTCATCTTTCATTGACATTCGCCTTAAAATATATGTCCTAGTAGTGTCTGCCGTCTTTCCAAGTGATTAATTGAAAGATAAAAGCGCTGTATTCTTCCTAATTGGCGTGGCAATTGCTTCTTGTTTTAGATCAGCAACTGACGTGCATCCACAAAAATTTTATAGGAGCTTCTTTTAAGCACTTTAATTTGAAAAAATTAAGTTGTTTTATGCCTACAAAATAACTTTTCAAAATGGCGGTTATTTGGTAATGGGATACATTTTGAAAAATCTCTTTATTTTTATTTTTTACCTGCATTTTTCAATATATAATGTTGTGGGACCACCACTGATAATTAATTGTTAGATGGGAAGTACTTAATTTTGACAGGTCGTTAATTTTTGGCCGCCATCTTGGATTCGCCGTATTAAATAAAAGTAATTTTTTTTCTAATGCAAAGATGGTGATGTGACACATCAAGTTAAAGTAGATTTTTATGCTGATTGCAATGCCGCAAACCGTTTAAAAAATCATGATTCGTTTTGAAGATACACTCAAATTAAAATTCATTCGTATACATTGTTTATAAAGGTTCCAAACTCAATTTTTTTTTTTTTTTTTTTGCTACTTTTGTTTCTTATCCAGTTATAATTGAGGTATGGAGTTCATTGTAGTCTTAAAATACTCAGTAATATTCCGGCATTAATTTGAGCTATTTATTTCGAAGGAGTCAGTTATGTATTGTTCTACTTAATAGAAGCTTCATTTTTTTAATTCGCTTTTAGTTAAAGATTAATATCTCAAGTTCTAAATAAGACACAAAGTTAATTCTTATCTTAAACCAACCAATACATCAATGTATTTGATTTGAGTTATCGGCCATTAAAATTCATAAAATTTATTGGTTGTTAAAATTTATTTTCAGTTATAGACGTACAACTCAAATTATAAATTAGATTTAAGGTTTGTTCTTGTCTTAAATTACACAGTATATTATTAACTTTAATGCTAGATATGGATTGTTAAAATTGGATAAGTTTAAAATGAGATATTATACACTTTTTAATAAAAAAATATGTTTATTTCTGAAATTTAGGTAAAATAACGTACAAACCGAATCAAACCAAGCCAATACAAATGATCAAAAACTCTAAAGAAGGCCAATGATCCATGGAGTGATTTTATACAAAAATCAACAACCTACCTCAATTTTGACAGGATATATGGGAAAATAAAAAATAAATAAATTCAAAGTTTGAAACGACTTTACAAAATGCATCAGGGAAGAATTTTAATTTCCGTGTATCTTAAAAACGAACAAATATTTTCAAAAACTGATAGCAGCATTGTAATCAGCGTAAAAATTTACTCTGAAATTATGTGTTACAACAATACAGTATCTTTACAGGAGAAAAAAATAATTTGTAAATAAGTATTTACCACTCAACAATTTCTGGCATTGGCCCCACAACAAAATAATGAGAATTCACGTAAAAAATAAAAAGGGGAAGTTTTCCAAAATTTATCCCATTACCAAAGAACCGACATTTTGAAAAGTGATTTTATAGGTGTAAAACAACTTTATTTTTTGGGGATTCATTAAATTCTTTTTCTAGAGCTTAAAAGAAGGTCTCCTGAAAATTTAACGCATGCTCATCAGTTCCTGATCAAAAGGTTGTTTTTGGCTTTATTTTGCTGTGCTATCTCTCTACCTTTCAAATGTCATAATAGTCCAGGCTCTGAACAGGTTGGGCATGCACTAAAAGTCTAACGAAATTTGACTTTTGATTATTGTTGGGAACATTTAGTAGATGTAAAAAATTGATGTTGCCACATTTCCAGAGTGAGCACAACACGGGGGACGCCCCCTAGAGGAAGTCGAAGAGGGAACTGTATTTGCCTATGTCATGTTATATATCATTTTAAAGGTCTTTGAATGTAGATTAAAATGCCACAAACCCGATCTCTAAAGGTTGAATATAACGCGAGTTATTGCGTGTTGAAATTTCGGTAAAATCCTTTCATGCAAAATTTGACTGGCTGCCATTTCTGGCTCAGACGTTCATTTGATGCCGAGTTGGCAACATTGTTTTCAACTCTATTTAAATTCTATCTATCTCCTCTTTATAAATATCCTGAAAATCAAGTTAAATGTTTTATTTTAAGTCTTCATTTGCCGTCTTCAATTGCTGTCCGAAATATTATGATTGCAGTAGGATTTTCAGCCCGATTGGGGACAACCCATGAAATCTTTTATGAAATATTTAACGTGAGCTTTAGGATCATGTTTAACAGAAAGCAATGCCGCAAAGCCGACCTTAAATTAACGCTCGAGTCAGAAATGGCAGGTAGTGAAACTTTGCATAAAAAGCATTTTGCCAAAATTTAAAAACGCAATAACTCGCGTTATATTCGACCTTTGGAGATCGGGTTTGTGGCATTCGAATCTACATTCAAATACCTTTAAAATGATGTGCAACATGACATAGGCCAATACAGTTTCCTCTACGACTTCCTCTAGAGGCCGTCCCTTGTGTTGTGCCCATTCTGGAAATGTGGCAACATCGGTTTTTTACATCTACTAAATGTCCTCAACAATAATCAAAAGTCAAATTTTGTTAGACTTTCGTGCATGCTCAACCTGTTCAGAGCCTAGACTATAATAGGCATTATTATTTGTTTGCAATAAAAATCAAAATAACAAATGTTTCCAAATATTTTCTAACCAGCTGTTTCTATTCAACCAATCAGATTTAATCCCTCATTTCAATTTACGCCCGGTTCACACGAGCGTCAAAACACTCTGCGTGCACGCTGTGTCGACGCGGCCGTGCTGCAAATAGTCAGTTCACACGTAGCGTTAGTAAGGCGTTGACTTGCGTTTATGCAACATATGCTTAGAATATAAAGGAGGAATATAAAAGAAAACTGCATTTTTAGTTTATAATTATATCCTAACTATAAAGAATAGGAAGCACTGGGTACACCTTTTGGTGAGTTCCTATTTAGTAAAAGGAGCATTTGTTAGTCTTTTTGTGTCCTTTGAAGTGAATTTACCAGTGCCATAATTACAATGAGTACAATAATTATTACTATGCGTAAATGAATAGAAAGGTACAACAATTACCATTAGCGTCTGTGATCCATATATGCACGAGTTCAGCCGGGCCTCGATACAGCTCCTTGCTATGAGGAGGCGGAGGCAGAGTATTTCTATGGACGGCTCTCATCGTTTTGTGTAGCCGGAGCAAGGTTGTTTTAAATCTTCGAGTTGACAAACATGGCTTTCAGATGAGTTTTTTTAAATGTTAGTTGATATTGAATTTGAAAATGCAAAGGCTTTAACGACAAGGCTAATTTTAGGTAGCCTACTATTTACGTCAGACCATGTGCCAAACATTTACTTTAGACCATGAATTCTGTACTTCTACAGTCGAAAACATGCAATGGTCAGAATTTATCCATTCTGCAGCTGCAAAATAATTTTTTACAATTTATTAAACATAATACATAATTGGAATTTAAGTAAAGGTCTCATTGTAAATTAGGGTAAATTGGTATTTTTTATATTACCCAGGAATCAATAAACATTGGTATTATTATTCAATTATTAGTGCATTTGAAGGTGTAGTTCCTCGATTCGGTCTATATTAATTGAAATAAATTAGTTACAGGATAACATATATACATTTTTTTATTTTTTTTATTTTAGTACTGAGTAACTTATTAATTACGATGGCACAACAGAAACCTAACTGACCTTTAGTCATTTATTTTTCATCATAATAATTCATATTTTATAAAATATTAATTATTTATTTTTTTATTAATATTACTTTTATTAGGCCTAGTATTATTCAAAATTATGGAGTTTTTATTTATGGACATGGGGCAACACTGAGAGAAGAGGCAGTACAGCTACGTTTGGGTTTTGCCGCCACGTCTACCCAGAAGTGCTGCTGCTGCACGCGTCTTGTGTGTACCGCACCATTTAATTACATACACTACTCAAACGCCGCTGCAGAAGGAAGCTGTGTCGACGCAGGTGCAAAACGCTCGTGTGAACGGAGAACCGACGCGAGCTTGAAGCTTGCAGCCACATCGACGCGGCATCACGGCCGCTGCAACGCCGCTGCTACGCCTCTCGTGTGAACTACTCAATTTGATTACATACACTGCTCAAACGCCGCCGCAAGATGATGCTGCGTCGACGCAGACGCAAGAAGCTCGTGTGTACCGGGCCTAAAATTGTGGTAGACCTAATACTATCTGATTTTCGAGCTGGTGGCATCTTCATTTTTTCATAAATATGTCTATAAGGAAGCTTAGTTTGCCTTACCTACTTCTTTGGTTCTGTATACATTGGCAGCGGTACTTGTATCGTTTCTAAAGACACTGAGAGTGATCGAGCTTTTTAAAGTTCATTGGTCAGTTCACAACAGTGTAGGCTTACTACAATTTAAGTCAGTGAGTGCTCATACAGTTTACTTAGTAAGTTTAAATAGAAAAATAAAAAAATTTTTGCAAAAATGTTTTGTAAAAACTTGGTTTAATAAATAATTTAACTTCTGCCACTGCTTTAACGAAGAGACTAATGAGAACTAGGCAGTGCTGTTTTTGTGATGGTACGCGGCGGTACGGCGCACCGGCACCTCTTGAGACAAAAAGAAATTTAAAATAAACAACAAAATATTTTGAACTTTAGTAAATATTTGTGTAACCTTGCTCCCTAATAGCTTTAAAACACTCTTTTTGAGGCTAAGTTTTAAAAGTTTTCCTTAACCGGGGGCGGACCCTCCTTTAGAATATCCCCCAGACCCCCCGCAAAATTGCGTACAGAACCTATATTGCTACAAAAAAAAAATAAAATAAAATAAATAAAAACACTTAAATTAGGTACCGTATAAGAAATTTACAAATGGATTTTTTTGGGTTGTGTAGAGTTTATAGAGGAGTTCATAGGAGAAAAAGTACCAAAAATCCCTCATGTTAAACCAAAATCACTGCTAAAAACTATAAGCTAAAACTTATTTATTTATTACATATACCCCATTGTAATGGTACTATAACATAAAATGCCACTTAACTTATGTACATATGAAAGTAATGAAGTTTCCTGGTTCACATTAATTGTTCCCGATGAGTAAAATTATCAACAGTTACCAATTTGGTATATATTTAGAGATATCACTAAGCATCCATAACAAATCATAGGGCGCAGAGTGGCTCAATTAGGAACATTATGATGGGTTTTTTAACCTCTTGCAATGTAACTTACTAAATGCTATCTCAAATCCCTCCTCCATTCATCTTGAGGTGGTCTTAAAGTCATTCCAGGTCTCGGAAAGGGCCTGATGTTGACCGGTGTGAGTAGTCAATATTTATTGCCATTATAAAATTTTTTTATATATTTACCGTCTATTTTACTATTACAGTAAGAGTACCTAGTATATATTATTGATGAGTACAGTAGTGTTAGAAGACATTTTATTATTTCAACCTGAGAAATATATTTAACCCTCCAACTAAAACAGCAATTAGGCGAAAGCGATGAGAGTCAGATATGACAAACTTTATACCAGTGATTATATTTTTCGCGGTACCTAGTTGATCGATGGCATCTGTAATTATTGCAGAGACTATCATAGTTGTGTTTAGTGTGATGTTCCTTAGTACCGTACCAAAGAATATTTTTAAAAATATCCTTAGGCCACAACAGAGTTAACTATATACCAATTCGAGGGTAAAACTGCGTAGGCCTATGCCTATATAACAATTGACATTGCTCAACCCTAACAAAAGTCAACCTGGCGAAACTTCGTTATCCTACTCTATTGTTATTATTGATGTAAATATTTCAGTTTTGCGATTAAAATTGTGTGATGAAAACAATCTAATAATCAACAACGATATTGAGGTTATAAATGTATTTTAATAATAATAATATAATCCAACAATCTAACCGTAAACAATGTATTGAAACCGAATAAGTAGGAACATCCTTATGGGGAGGTGAGAACGCCGCCCCCGAAACATAGATAGCACCACCAAGATGGTAAGGAAATTGGTTGAATGGAAACAGATTACAGTAGAACCTCGATAGTTCGACACTTTGTGGACTAAGAGGGTGTCGAACTATCGAAATGTTGAACTATAGGAAGTAGCCTATATGGGAAGTTTTAACAATGGGAGCATAAAAATCATTATATTTGAATTTAGGAAACACTAAATTTAAATTAAACATTACAGTACTTAATTGATCTTTAACATAACCAAAATTCAAATCATTCACCACTTTGTTTCATTTTCCACCTTTGTCAGTCTCCAACATAGAGCACAGGTTTGGGAACATAAGGACAGAAACTGCAGAAACCAGTATTGATGTGTGCATAACTAATAATCACGACCCTCAAGCTCAAGTTCTAGATAACCTATTTTCAGATCATAGCGGTATTGCCTGCACCATACACATCTCGGTAAATTTACAAAATAGAGAAAAATCATTTGTTAGGCACTTAACAAGAGAAAATTTAGATATTATTAAAAATAATCTCTCCCAAGAAGATTAGAAAGAACTTTTAAAATGCAACATCCTGTGAAGATAAATACAATATATTCATCAATACAATAGGTTACTAGCCTACCTGGATCTCATCTGTACTCTAAAATTAAAAACCAACTGGAAAAGAAAGTCACAACCTTTTAAAGTCACCCCTGCACTTGAAAATCTGAAAAAAGAAACCTTAAAAGCTAAAGATAAATTTTTTGTAACAAATAAGTAGCCTAGAAGACAAAAATAAGTTCTGTGAATTAAAACGAAGTTATGACCTAGGAGTTAGGCTAGCAAAGAGGGAGCAAGTGAGGTACCGAATATCATCTGCTTCAAATAAAACAAAGGCAACCTGGAAGATTATAAATGAGGAAAGGAATCAAACGGGATCGACAATAAAAAATATTAGCCTCAAGATTGACAATAAAATTGAAAACGACTCAAAAATCATAGCTGATTATTTCAATGAGTTCTTAATAAACTTAGGGAAATCGCAAACAGCACCAAATTTGACACCAAATAACATCAACAATGACAGGAAAGATGAATCACTGACAGCTTTTGAACCTATAACAAAGGACATGTTGCAGAGAATATTTAAATCAGTAAAACACAAAACATCCTCAGGTATGGATGTAATCCCGGGAAACTTGTTGTATCATTGCAAAGAAGAAATCTTCATGCCACTTTTGGAAATAATAAATTGTTCTATTCTTGAGACCATAGTACCTCAGAAGATGAAAATATCTCTAATCCACCCGATTTACAAAAAACTTCAAAAAGATAATGTCGATAATTACCGGCCAATAGCTATGCTACCAACAACAGCGAAACTTCGTTATCCGTCTACACCGTTATTATCGATGTGGAAATTTCGATATTGTGATTGAAATTGAGCGATGAAAATAATCGAATCAACAACGATACTGAGAAAAGATATGTATCATAATAATAATCTAACCTAACAGTGTAACCGTAAACCTCCGGCACTTTAATTGACAGCGATGTTTATAACAACAAAATCAATGGTGTTTGGAAACATTTAAAATGCATATTCCCTCAATACAATAGCAAAAAAAAAACTTTTTGATTTGTATTTGGCAGCATTTGTGTGACGCCATTTTAGATCTAACGAAGTCTGATTCTTCTCACAATTTGAATTTATATACAGCTACACAACAAACTTGGTTACTGTAGTTTATTTTGTGTTGTTCTTTGTTACAGGTTACATTACGGTAGCTACAATTTTTACTTTTTCTGTTGTTGTTATTTTCAGTTACTTGTTTGAATATATACAGTATTTTTGTTTTATTGTCAAAGGGTTTATTTCATTATATTAGAACGAGAAACTAAATCAGGAGATAAAATCGTAATCGTATCGTGTAATTGTATCATCGATATAATAGGTAGCAATATTATCGCAATATCGAAATTTCCACATCGATAATAACGGTGGAGACGGATAACAAAGTTTCGCCCCAACAACTTCTAAATATTTAGAAAAGGCTACAGATTACAGATTACCTGGTAAAATATAATAAACTTCACCTTCACCAACACGGATTTAGAAGTGACAATTCCATAAATACAGCTTTATCAGATCTTTTAATGTTCATTACTCAAAACTAGGAGCAGCATAATAAAGTTTCAGCCATATTTTTAGACTTAAGGAAGGCTTTTGACTACCTGGATTGGAATGTTCTCATAAACAAATTGGAAAATATAGGAATAAAAAATCAGGCTTTAAATTGGATAAAAAGTTATTATCTGTCTAGTAGGCAACAAATAGTAGAAATTAAATATCAACTGAATGGAAGGAATCATGCAGCCAGATCATCAACACAGAACATGAAGAACGGAGTCCCTCAAGGATCTGTCTTAGGACCATTATTCTTCTTAATCTAGCCTATATTAATGACCTGCCAAAAAGTTTACCAATATACTCCAAATGTCTTATGTTCGCTGACGATACCACGCTTGTAGTCTCGGGTAAAACTTCACAAGAAATGCAAGAGCGAATAACCATAACAACCATAGATCAAACTGAAACAGCTTTAAATTACCTGAAACTAGATATCAATCATTCAAAAAGCTCACTCATCAACTTCTCCACTAGAAATCCACTAGAAATACAATAGCCTAAGACAACAACAATCTCAAATATCAAACAGCAGGCCACACCAAATTTTTAGGAGTCACAATAGATCAAAACCTTACCTGGAAAAATCAAATTGAGAATTTAACAAAAACATTATCAACAGCAGTTTTTGGAACTAAAAGGATCAAAGAAATCGCGGGAAAAGATGTAGCACTTACAGCATATCATTCACTCTTTGCCTCCCATGTCAGATTTGGTATTATAGCTTGGGGTTCAGCCCCTATTTCTCATTTGGAACAAATATTGGTACTTCAAAAGAAAGCAATAAGGATAATCAACAATCTCCCTCCTGAGACGCACTGCAAACCATTTTTCAAGCAGGACAAAATATTAACTGTCATCTCCCTCTACATTTACGAAACAATAATCTTTGCCAGATAAATAAAACCTGTAGATTCAACCAGAAGTTCTATTCACAGTTATAGCACAAGAAGAAAGGATGACTACAACCTTCCATTCAACAGGCTTAAGAAATCTCAAGACCATCCAATTTACACAGGCTGTAAACTATTCAATGCTCTCCCAAATGACATAAAATCCAAATATCAGGCACACCAAAATTTAAGCACTTATTAAAGCAGTTACTAATAGACCATCCCTTTTACAAACTGTCAGAATTCCACGATTTAACCGCATATCAGCCTAACCCTGATCCGGCCTAACTAACAAACCTAACTTAACCTGACCTGAGTCTTTGACTCATGACATCTTTTCTTTGACCTACCCCCAGTCTTAAGGACAGTGGCAGTGAAGAGGACAGTAAGTAAGTAAGTAAGTACTACAACCTGATTGGACAGCGTCAGGAGTTAACGGCCAAGTTTTAGCCTTACTACAAGGAAATCAAGGACGGGTCCCATGCCTTCGTGGTCTACGGGACGAACATAGGAGGTAACAGGTAACAGGTAATCGTATCGTGTAATTGTATCATCGACAGAAACTATCAAATAATCGCAATATTGA
Source organism: Neoaliturus tenellus (assembly GCA_030545055.2). Classification (NCBI taxonomy): domain Eukaryota; kingdom Metazoa; phylum Arthropoda; class Insecta; order Hemiptera; family Cicadellidae; genus Neoaliturus; species Neoaliturus tenellus. The sequence continues at coordinate 36,338,788 of CM061532.1, forward strand.
AGTTTCCACATCGATAATACCTAACAGTAGAGTCGGATGATAACAAAGTTTCGCCCCTCGATGTTTCCATAATGTGTGCTTCAACAATTATATTTTATTATTCGCTTTAGGTTAGGCTTTTTTACATAATCAATTTAAGATGACCCTATTACATCAATTGAAAAATTACACTCTAAAGTGCAGTATATGGTCTATTAACACCATCAATTGAAAATAAAATATAGAATAAAATGCATATTATTATGAAAATATTATTACAATTCTGTAAATTGCCACTTACCTGCCATTTAATGTCAGGAAACAGAGGTTTTATCCATTCACACACAGTAATTCACTTAAAGCACTAAGTGTAAAAACACAACAACACAGTAATTTAATATAAGCCCTCTATTATTATTCACATAGCTCCTAAACTCGTTAAGCATGAGCACTAAAAAGTTTACACGAAAAGCAAATGACGAATAGGTATTTGACAAAAGTAAAAAGTGACAGATATGTATTGATTTTATTGTAAAAATGCCGTCAAAACATAACCTATATCAAAACAATGGCTCCTTTTTTGGTTTACTGACGAGTAACCAAGGACAAAGACCAGACCAAAAAAACTTCCTCTTACAATCAGCTGCTACAAGATGTTGTTACTAATAAGGTATGGTCATTGACCATGGATAGTATCAATAGTCAATGGTATGGTGTTACAACTTCATCAGTCACACATAATTTTTGCAATTCTGGATTACATCGTACAGATGTGATAAGGCAGTCAAGAATAAATTGGCTACAGATAGTGAGAATTCCGAGCTGTTCAAACTTAGACCTACAGTTATATGGTCATAGCGGCCACTTGACGTCAGTGAATTCTGACTGCAGTCTTTTGCATGAGCAGAACACTCTTAGCATTATAGGGGCATGGCCCCATAGGATTAGTCCAGAGCCAAGGTGCTAAAGAAAGAGTCCGAAATAAGCTAGCACCAGATATTCCTGCCTATCAAGTAATTTGAGTTTTATAAGAATAAAATTGACTAGACTTTAGAGTTTTCTGCAAAGCTCATTTATGTACATATTCTTACTTACTTACTTACTTATCCTTGGACCATGTAGACTCGGAGAGCGAGCATATGGCGAGTCAATTTCATCTAAAATTATTCTTCTAAAGTAATTTTCAGGCATTCTTCCAATGGACTTTAGCTAACTCAGGTCAGACTATCATCAATGGATGTACGAAGCCATCCTATGGTGACAAACCTACATACTCACCCCCATAGGGATTATGGGAAAATTACAAAGTGCCGAATATTAATACGATTTTGATATTTATCTTACCTTAACATTAAATTTCCTAACAGCATCCCATGATGGCAGCAAACCTACATTCTCATTCCTATGGTGTGTATGGGGGGAATACAAAATCCATGTATATATATCTATGACAAAATCTCATATTCCTTTGGAAATTCGGTGAGTACGCAGGACTGCTGCGATCGGGGTATTATGGGGATACTTTCTGTAGACAAATAAATTCTTATATTAGGCCTACAGAAACGTGTGGTATCAGAATTATGAACCAATGTAGTATAGTATAAATCATTGCAAACCTGTTTTTTTATTGAATTTAAAATCTTAAAACAGGCCAATCTGTACATAAATGAGTTTATTTGTAGAAGCAATATTCATGACCACAATACTAAAAAGGAAAATGCATTAGATTGTGAGTTTGTCAAACTTTCTACGTAATTAAAAAGGCATATTACATCAGGTTTAAGGGTATAAGGTCAGGCACAACATTAAAACTTCCTTTAAAGTCTAGTGATAAAGTTGCATGACTGGCTTCTGTTTAATCATTTATATTCTCTTGAGGAGTTTGTGCCCCAAAGAATCGACTGTGATATTAGTTTTTAAAATGATCTCTGTTATGATTTTATTGTAATGTAACTAGGGCTCGCCGTAATTCGACCAAACATTCTGTTGATCTTGGACCAATTAGTTAAAAAATGTTTCATAACTGAACATCTGTTCTTCCTGATTTCTTATTAAAACAGCTGTCTATAATCCTTCTTCCCAAAATTAAGATTGAAACTTTGAAAGCCTATGTTGGGAGATGACTTGTTGGCTATAACTCGCGCCACATAAGTTGACGAATGGCCAAAAACAGCTGGTTAGGGTGAGGGGAGGAGAGGGGGTACTTTTCCAAAAACATTGAGCTTACGTTACATGCAATTTTTTATAGAACAGCTGATTTTCCAATCATTTTAACTGAATAGTAATGAAAATTCATTCGTCAAGTTACGTGGCGGGGGTTATAGTGAAGGGGAAGATACCCCCACCATCACTATCAGCTGTTAAGAGGGCTTTGGAGTCAATCCAAATTCCGCCTTTACCCCATAAGAGCAATGTTAAACGGGATGTCAAATAACTCTTTTATTTATAATCAGAAAATAATGGTTTATAGCTTTAAATAAAGGGTTCATCAAGGCGAATTTGGTTTGCGAGAGGAATTTTTTTATACAAATTTGTGTTTTTTACTAACTTGAAATAACAAAGCAAATTTTTTACTACTTTTAAAACATTTTCTACACAATTTTATAAATTATTTAGAAAGAATCGATCTCGCAAAAGGAACGGGGAATTTAACTGTGATTCAAACGCTATTTATTCTGAACCAATCGGACAAAAAATAAAGAAATTATGACAAATGCCGGGGACAAGTTTAGCATTGCTCTTATAGGAAATAAATCCAACATGGTGGCACTCCAACGCCCTCTTAAATAGCATTTAAATGAAAGAATGAAGACATTAAAAATTAACCAATAGGAGAGCTAGGGGGTAACCTCCTCTCAATCGCTTTTTCCCTAGCTGGCCAACAAGTCATCTCCCAACTATAGGTGGAGGCCTGAGGGCCGATATGTGAATTATAAAGGAATTCTGCTCATCTATGTTTCTAACAGTATCTGCGGATTCCTACGATGTGCACAAGCTGAAAAATAAGGAAAAGAAACATGCTTACCTATTAATTATAGATACTTTTATGTCACTGTATGAGTTATAGTCTCATTATAGTCTCTAGGTATTTATATCCTCATTTAATTTAACTGTTTATTTAAAATCTTGTTGGAAACTTTCAGTTGTGTATTTACTTGTTGACATCTCTCATTCGTATGCCCCCCCCCCCCACCCGAGAATTTTCGGCCCTTCATTTTTAGGGGGCATAAAAATAGTACTTTGTATTTTAGTTACAAATATTATCTATTTTCATGGAAGTTGGACATTTTTTAGGTGTATTTAGCTTTAATTTGCATTAATTGAGATTAAAAACAACATTTTGAGGAAGTTTTGGAGTTGTTTAAATTCAGAGTTTGCGTGCGACGACACATACAACGTGATGAGGGACATGAAGACAGTGACATAGAGTACTGTATTGTGAATGCCATCTACATTTAAACAACATTTAATTTTCGCAGGGGTTGGAGGCTATTTATAAATTTATTTTTGGGCCAAAACATTATTAAACGCAAAGTTTAAACAAAATCAACCCGCTATATTTGAAGATCGTGGAAAATACATCGCACAACTAAATAAGGGACGAGAATACCATCAGCTGATCGGGATTGTTGACAGTGGCTATACTGTAGGGGGGGGGAGGATCGGGCCATGGCTCCCTCCCTATAATGAAGTTTTTGCTAGTAAATTTATTGGGAGTTTATAAGTCATTCTAATCAGGCTATTAATATTAATATTACACCAACAATCAACTATACCTCTTTACAGTTAACAGATGTTTCAATAAGAACGCTTAAAAGTAGTTTTATTTTTTTACTGTTCAGTGTTATTCCGTTACAAAAATATCAACCCATAAAACAATGTTTAAAATTTCATTTTTAAAACTTAATTTTATAAAACAATTGATTTTTGCTGGGGTTGAGGCTATTTAAAAACTTATTTTTTGACCAAAACACTATTATAAACGCAAAGTTTAAACAAAGTTTAAAAATCTACCCGCTATATTTCAAGATAGTGGGAAATTCGTCGCCATAAACACTCCTCATAAAGTATAGAATTTAGCGCTGCGCGCTGCAGATAACACTGACGAGAAGGACAGTATTTTTATTGGTGGTGGGCCTATATTGATTAATGATTATTGTGAAGGTCATCGTCTGGTCGAGATTGTTGAATACAGTCACAGCCTTCTTTTTGGAACAATATTTTATTAAGATTGTTTTGTTGTAACTAATAACAGTTACAGTAGGCCTATTTCAAACAGTTTTAATTTTGTATTTAATGTGAATGAAGTTTGAGCTGTGATCATTGAGAATAATTGATGAAAAATGCCAACCGCACGCATACTTTTGTTTTACTATGGGGTAGATCGTGAAGCTCCATCTGACGCATTTATATGATTACTTGGACACCATAAGGGACTAACAGTCTGTTTAGCTCTACTGCTTAAGAGAAGTATATATAAAATCTAGAGTCTCAACATTAGAACTCAGACTGACTGCAGTTATTTGCGTGATATGCGTACTTGGTTTCTGCTGCAACCCACCAGATTGTCCGAATACAGAAACAGGAATGAAAATACCCCATTTGATAAACATTAAGAAAATTTCCTTAAAAACTAGTTATACGAACTATACTATATAATACGAGCAATGTCCGAAGGGATGTGTGTTCCACGATCTCGAAATCTAGCGGTAATATTTTGCTTAAACTTTGCATTTAAGAGCGTTTTGGCCCAAAAATAAGTTTAGAAACAGCCTCAATCCCAGGAAAAATCGAATTTGGTCTATATTTAAGTTTAAAAATCGTATTTTTTAACATTGGTCTTTTGCTATTTTGGTAACGAAAAAACAACGAAGGTATACAAAAATAAAGGAACTATTCATTGGTAATGCTAAGCAGACCTTTTGAAACAGCTGTTAAATTTGAAGAGGTATAGTTGGTTGTTCGTGGAAATTTAATAGCTTTACTCAGTGATCGATTTCTAAAGAAAGAGGTAAAAGGGAACTGTAAAGGAACTGGCTCACCACGGGCCCTTTCCCGGAAGATTTTTAAAAATTACTCTTAAGTTGCAGCGTTTTTAAAGTACCTGAGAAAATTTTTGCAGCTTTTTTATGACACTCAAAATACAGTTTTAAAGATTTAATAAAAATCATTGAGCCTTTCCGGAGCAGGCATGTTTCATACTGACTAACTTAACAATGTAAAATCTAAGGCCTAATTTTTCTGCAAGTTTAAAATATCCGGGTAGCAATACAATATGAAGTTTTTTAATACAATATTAGTTTTTAATACAATATGAAGAACATCATATTGTATTAAAAACTTTTTATTGAACATCCAATATTATTTGAAAGAAAACCAAATTAAAGGACTGGGATGAAACTAAAACTATTATTAATGTTAATTTAACAAACTATACTTGACTTTTAAGGCTTTTCCTTACAATATTGACCAAAACTTCAACATGTCTTTATTTACTGTGACAAAAAATAACACAATAAATTATATATAAAACATTTTAGTAGTTTCTTTAATAATTCTTTAAATTTTTAAATTTTATTTTTTTTAAAGGTACGGGAACGCCGTTCTGCCGCGTTCCCCCTGAAATCGAGCACTGGCTTTAGCTTTGGCTTTACTACCATGACACTATATCAAAACTGAATTAAAACCAACGAGCAAGGCTCGGTTAACCTGGTACTTTATGAAGATACATAATCACTCAAACCTTGAAATTAGGAAATTGTTAGACAGGATTTTCGTAAATATTTATAAAAACAGTGATAGTTTGGAGAAATTAAGAGACTACGAGTATTCCTGTCAATTTTCCTCTCCTTTTACTGAGGTTAGGTTTCAATGAGATAGCTACAATAAAGTGTTAGATTTAGCAAATTGTTTCAAAGTAGGCTAACATCCCCATATTCCTTTCATCTAGGAAAACTGGAAAATAATAATAACAACCGTGATACTTATACTTGATCTTGAATAAGTGTGACAAAAGTATTAGCACTTGATTAATTACCTTTTAACTGTGCTGGCAACTCTACCAGTCACAGCTTGTAGCATTCAGAGGTCATTTTCGACCATGAAAAGGGTAAAAACCGTATACAGAAACTTTATACCAATTAAAAAATTGATTGGACCTGGCCATTTGGCCAAGATGTCTATTCATTGGGACTTAAATGTCAATGTAGAAAAAGTAATAGACAGATTGGCTTGAAAAAAGAAAAGAAGACTAAATGCTGTAAATTTTAAATTTGTTGTGTATATTTTTTACTAAACACGCTGTAAAATAACCTAAATTATTCTTTTTACCTTGATTTCTTGTTTATATTTTGAATTTTGAATATCACGACAAAGACACATGGACCAGTTATGTACCAAACAACCAAAACTCCAACCCAAAAGATAGTACGGTAAGGCTATTTCTTCAATATTGACCAAAAAGTGTTAAAACTGCATATTTTACTTACTTACTTACTTACTGCTGGGGCGCTACAAATCTCAGTCGATTCTTCGCCTCGTAGACCAACCTCTTCCACGCCTCTCTATCTGCCGCTAACTCCACTGTCCCTCCACACTGCCTCACATCTCTCAGTGAGGTGAGGTGAGACCAAAAAGTGTTAAAACTGCATATTTTAGTGAGTGAAATTTTTTTTCATTTTATCTGCAGGGGAGGGCCCCCTGAGGCCAGCCCCTCCCGAACAAGAATCTTCTCTACGTGCCTGTGACATAGGTTAGGGTATCTTCCCCTTCACTAGCCAACAAGTCATGTAGAGTTCAATACAGAGTACACCTGATAACCGAAGTCCAGCATTGCAGTTCGGGATACCACTTTCCTAGACACAGTTCATGTTACATTTTCACTTTGGTTATTTGAAAAATTTATATTTGGGTGGCTGCAATCCTACAAAGAGTGAATGAAATTTATTGTAACTTCGGCCCCTAAACTAAAAGAACAATAGAATAAAAGAAATCTTTATATATTTCCAATCTTTTCAACAGTTGTATACATCATGACCCTCAGTAATGACACATTTTGTTTGGCAATATCTTCAGTAATGCCAGATTTTCTTTTGAAACGTTCTATGCACGTCTATGTCTATTTAATGCCGCAAAGGGGCTCTGCTTGTGCCTATGATAATCACTTACCTTGTGTAGAACACAGCTCTCTGCTTCCACCAACTACAGCAATTAAAGTCCATTAGTGTACTTGTTGCTCGATATCGAGCAATTTAGTTTGGGTAGTTTTTACTAATTACGCTTTTTAATCAGTTCGTTAACCAGTGCATCCTCCAAGGTTTAAATCATAACCTCTTTGGTGTGAATAGACAGATGTCCCCCTGGAGTATTTTATTTACTCGTTACAGCTGTTAAACTTTAAAATCTTTTTAATTTTATAATTTTAATCAATCAAGGAAATTTAGAACTTTAAGGGCTTATAGAGCCCTTCCGTTTGGATAGATATTTACCAGTTTACTTTAAAAATAACTTCTCGCCGAGCTCTATCCAATGACACTAAAATCATTAAAATCTGATGAAAACTCTGGGAGGAGTTCCTTGTACAAAAAACCATGTCGCGTATTAAATATGTACAGATTTCACCTCCAGTCAATGTCCATCTGAGCTCTGTCTTAAAGCATTTGGTTTAAGATCTAAAAATATCGCTTGTCATTAATTTTTTCAATTTTTATTGGGTAAAAAAGTGATTTTAATAAGACAGTCTACCAGTGCACTAAATACATTAACTGGTAGACAAGTATAGCTCCGTTCCAAGATGTTGTCGCACAGTGTTGGTTGCTGATGCCAGATAACCTTTATTATCATAAAATACAAAATCATAAATTAAGATCAAATTGTAAAAAAAAAAAAAAAATTCTCAGGAAAATTATTGTATATTATAAGTTTTTTGAAAAAAAAATTGTGAAGAGCACAGTTTTCATATTTTTATGTAAGAAATAATAAATTAAATACAAATTAACAATATGTTACTCAGTTATTTCTTTAAGAGAGTAAGTAATTGCAAAGCTTGGTATCCTAAAGTAAGAGTATAAAATATTATTATATTAAAATAAACCTAAACATCATATTTGGTGCATAAAAACCGGAAAGCACCGGAATTCTTTGATGAAGTAATGTATTTTGGTATTCATAAACCTCCCTCCCCCTTACACTCTCTACCAGTAGTTTATTTGCGTCCCTTAAGTTTCCTAGCGAGAATCCATTTATGCTCTGCAGGTTAGAATAACTGGATGAGTAACCAGTATTCAGCAAACTATGAACCAAAAGGAACATCTGTATTTATTTAATACGCTGAGGGTTTTTAGTAATTGGAATTCCTCCTACAATTTCAACCGATTTTCATGATTTTGGTGGCTTTTAATAGTTCTTGGCATGTAGTTGTTTCTCTAAAAAATTAATGAGTGTTTAAAATGTAAAATGCTAATTACTTAACATTTTCAACATTCAAAAACTTTCAAAATTTTAATGAAATATTTTTAAACGCATGAAAATGATCCATTTGTAAGTTTTTTTTTTTTTTTTTAATTTGGGCTTACTTTTTATTTTTGACTTTCAAAACCTCCACGTGCTCCAGTGAAGGCCAAGTTGTAAAAAAATGTATAAGCAGCAAATTATTATAACACTGTTAGGTACTTGTAGTCTAAGTGGCTCAAGAGAGCTATTATAGGACACCAAATGAGATCTGATAAAAGTTTGAATCCTGTCATCTTTATAATATTTTTTCTCAATGTTATTTACATATTTTTTAAATTCTTTCGTAAGCAGAAATGCAATAATTTATAAATTTTTATGAGAACATTTTATTGTTATTTTTTACTTTTAATTTTGTTATGCAATTTAATATTTATTCCATATAAAATTTTGATATTTATTTAACATAAAATTTAGTGACCTTTGAACCTAAACAGTTAATTTTATGTAATTTTACTATTCCAAATGTTTACACACTTTGGACTATAAGTTTGATATTCAAATATAAAAAATTTCATATTTATGTTAAATAAATATTATGTGCTACGTGGAAAGGAAGTAAAAAAAGGTGAGGTTTAACGTAATAGAAGGGCAAGAGTTTCAAATGTGTATATTAATGTAAAGTATACTTTACCTTTTTGCTGAATTGTTCTGATTTCTTTCAACACAAATCAGAAGTTTTTCAAATTGTTATTTTGTTATACTACATTTTATAACAGTTTTTCCCAAGTTATTGAAGGAAGGACCTGTCCCAGGTATTCCACGAATGCTGAACATCCAACCATTTTAAGAATATTTTGTTGTTTTTTTTATATATTGACTAGTTCTTGACAGCTGACTTTATGCTTTTTTAATTTCATAAAACCAATTTTTTTAATCCCAAATATTTATATCAGTAAATCTACCAATTTACTTATTCTACCGGATATACTGACTTTATAATCCTACCTGATTAAGGAAAGTAAGCAATGACAAACATGATTATTTGTTTTTTATTAAAATTTCATTTAGAAACATCAAAATACAAAACACAAAAATGTGTTTTAATAATATTTTACTTGATTACTATTCCAATTCTGTACACACTTTGGACTATAAGTTATCACTGTTATATGGACTAAGAAACAAAAATATCATTTGTAAACCTAAAGTTACATTTCTTACAAAGAATAAGTAAAACTTCCCTTTATAAAGTAAAAAATACAAGAGACTGTAAAAATTAAAGTACAAATCCTCTGTTATTTTTTACTTTTTGTTGTTGAAAAGTTTTTTAATGGCTAATGATAACTTATATAAAACATATTAAGAGATCAAATTAAACAAGAGCACAAAAAAACTCAAAGATGATGACTAAATAACAAAGTAAAGATATTTAGAGTTCAAAATCTTATGTTATTTAACTATAAATTTCACCAATAAATAATCTCCAAATTTGTTTCCAGTCAAAAGCCAAACACTTTTGTTTGTTTAACAATGAGTGTGTTCCAAATCCAAAATTCGGAGAAAAAGTAATGATCAACTCTTAGGCTTTGAATATTATTGGTAACATAAATCGCTTTTATAAAAATAATTTGATGTAACGATTAATGAAAGAAGTGATAAATCTCTTAATAAACAATAAGATGTTAACCAAAACATTTATCAAGGGCTAAACTAAGCCATTTAAATATCTGAGAAACTACATAACTAACAATAAATTAATAAACTGAAAGAAACAATAACTAACTACATAAAATATATTTCTTGTATTTCACTTAACAACCTACCTGTCAAAAATACTGGCTGTGTAAAGTACCTGTATAAGATATAAACATCTGTAAAATATACAACTGTAAATAATTCCATCTTTGTAAATATAACAACTAAGTAAGTATAATTCACATTTATCAACATGTAAAACTGCATGATTGCTGAAGAGCATTTCTGTTCAAAAGTCCAGAGATGCTTCATACTTTTGAACACTTATTATCGTTGCTGTAGCATGTTATTGAGTCTCCCCAATTTTGTGTCATTCCAGTTTAAAGGCTAAACATTAAAAGCTAAAGCTCACCTTGAAAACGTTAAGTGAAATCCAAAAATATTTAGGTACATAAATTATTTTAGTATTGCAATTTCAAAATGTATGGTTTACTACAATGGCAATTATTATTTCGGAATGCTGTTCTTGACATTTTGTTTTATTTTACCTAATATATATTCGAGTAATTCAGACACAATTTCACTCATTTTTGGACTTAGTAAATTAACACAAGTTAAACTGGAGTCTGTAAGTGATTTTAAGAGGGTAAAAAAGTGTTGTATTACCTTAACATCACATCTCTTTGAAGGTCTATTGCATGTAAGTATGATAAATGTGAACTATACCATTACACCTGTGACAAATCCCTGAGTGCTGAGGTAGATGGGTGGATATGAACAATTATTCCTTTGTTATAATCAGCGCAAAAAGTTATTAAAGGATGAATAGTTTTGTAGACGAAAGTTAGTGTGTTCACAGATTGTCCATTTGCTTAAAATAACAGACATATCGGAAGTTGCGGGTAAATTGGGTCTATTTTTATAAAGATTGCTCTAGGATAGTTTAAAATTTTTCTAAAACCATCTAATTGTAATATTTTTAAACGTGTTTTTCACTTGGTTATTTAGTTAGATATTTTGTGCTGAAATTTTATATTTCGTTTTATTTTTGACAACTGGGAAGGAGAGGAAAGATAAGGTGAAATTCCTCAATAAATAAAATAACTCTAAAAAGTCATTTTCTAAATAAAACAATTTAACTTGTTGATTTTATCCATTTTTATACTAGACATATTCTTTGAGGGTAAAACTAAGAACTTAGAAAACACAAAATTTCTAAAAGTTCAAACGATTTCATTCAGAGAAAAGATTTCACGGTGAAAATACACTTTAGTTTTGACCAAATAACCATTTTCTTCTGAATTAAGGGCAGTTAGATAAGTGCAATGTTGATAAGTTGATACACAAAAAAAAGTTCTTATTGACTTTTTTTGCTTATAGTTTTAACTGTATGTGTTCTGTGTTTTTAAGGTATCAGAATGTAACAAAGAAATTACTGCTCATATGTCGGGTAAACAAATTGCTATTGATTGTATATAGACTATTGTTGCAATACTGTATGTGGTAAAATATTTTCAATATAAAACTATAACAATTATGATTAGATACAAGTTACTAACAATACTGACCAAACAATGTTAATATGAAACACAATATGCACTGGTTATACTATTATTATTTTCAAAATAAAATGACTTTTTTTATAAGTATACACAAATTGTATACTTATACTAAGTATACTTGAGTTTAATAATCAAAGTAAGCCATATGATTTAATACTTAAATTTGTGAACCTGGATTTTAAAAAATTAATCAAACATTTTTAAAGGAAAAGTACACTACATTCATCAGTCTTTGTAATATGGCGAGAAAGCAATAATTTCACAGAAACAGGATGAGTTAGTTTGAACATAAAAACAATCAAGTCAAACTTTTAAGCAAAAAATATATAAAAAACGTGCTTTTACATAAGAAAACACATGTTTTTATTGTGCTGATTATTGTTAATAAATCTTTATTATTTTGTGAAAATCAGAATATAACTATTAATACTTATATCATTGACTATGTACATTAACGTGAATAGACCTCTCATCCAATGCATTTAGTTTGAGGTAAAAATTTGGAAGTTCCGTGTACGTGGCGCCAGAGTCGCTGCCATCGATGTTATATTATTCAGCTGGATTTAAAGTGCTGCAAAAACACTATACCAAGTAATAAACTTAATTCTCAGTTATAAAATGTTTCACCCTTGGTTGAGATGAGTGGTAATACTGATTTATTTATCTATCATATGTCACTTGTACTTCATGTACACCGCAGAAGATCGCACCACCGTCAATAGGTTTCCAACAAGCCTATGCTATGAGAAGTCTATTTAGTTAGTGTATATAGTCAAAGCTTATACCCTGTAAAAATAATCATTGTTAATTACAAAATATAAAAATATTATTAATATAAACTTTATTGTAATAACTATACCTGTATATGTATATAAATAAATTATAGTATTATCACATGTAAATTCAACAAAATCAAAGTAAAAGGATAGGAACGTTAATTAATAAAACAAAACTTTTTCAAACTATTTAAAGAAACAACTAAAGGTATAGGACAAAATAAATTAAATTATTTAAAACAAATAACCTTCTATTCCTAAACTAATATTGATAACACCTGAGTAATTAAACATACAAGGTAATAAATTAAATTATTGGAGGAACTATTAAAATAAAAAATATATATCTGCATGACTTGCTATAATATACAACAACAAAGATAGTATATTCTCACGTTTTTATATACATGAACATCTTACTGTACTTAACATATTTACATGATTTGAATTACTAAAATAATATTAGTTAATGTACAAAAAATTGCTATAAAATGTTTAACTCTTTCATTGGCGTAGAATAAAGCAGAAATATGTTACTACACGTTATACATAATGTTTTATAAGAACTTCGTTTTTATTGAAAAAATTCTTGAATCATGGATAAGAAAAATTTAAATTAAATTAACTTAAAAGCACAAAAAGCAGTATTTTATTAAGTACTTTAGTTTATCATAACACTCAATTAAACTCAATTTAAGAATTTCTCTAAAAAGGGAAATGTATATTTAAAACAAAAATTACCTGGTTTAGTTATGTACATCTGAAATTTTTACATATGAAATATATACATAAATTGTGAAACCGAGGCAAAGAATATATCCTGAGTTGAAATGTCGTATTTGTACTTGGCCTAAGGTACACGGGTAAAAGGTAAAAGGTGCATCGGAGAAATCCAGTGTCATTTTACACCTATTTGTCACAGTTAAGTACATTCACCTTGTAAAACATTACAAAAATACAATTAGAGTAACATTACTGAAAATACAATTTCAACACTCATTATATGTATGACTTTGTACTTACTTGGCAATATAGAGCTGGAAAGCCTATTTCCAATAAAACAGTGATCGTGTAAATACCACCGAGTTATACAAATATTGTAAAAACCAAATAAAAATTATTGAACGAAGGAGATGTATGGGTCCGTGCGCCGTTGGTATACAACTTAACTGAGGAGTTGTCCGTCGGGCGGCACTGGTGATTTGCTGAGTGGCATTGCAAATCGATTGGTGATTCCGACATTGTCAAACTCCGAAAGCGCTCCTGCCACTCAGCAAATCACCAGTGTCGCCCAACGGAACAACTCCTCACTAAAGTTGTAAATAAAAATTAATTTTCATAATGTCATAACTTTTTTATGGAGTTAAACATAGTATGGCTCATTTAATTAAACTATTCCTTTAAAGCAGAATATTTAGCAAAAACCAAATGGTATCATAGGTATTTTTGAGAAGAGAAACTGTTTATTTTTTACTATTTTCGAGAAACTTTTTGAATTTTTCCAAAATACGAGAATCAAATGAATACTATTCTACTTTATTAAATGAGCAAGAGTTTACAAATAAGAAACTCAATATTCTAATTAATATCTAGAAGGTTTCAAAACTAACAACATTAGAATTTACAAGGGATGAAAATTTAGAAATAAAGTTTGGCTTTCCATAACTTTTCCAGTTTTAGAAATATTCATCATTTAAAATGTTAAGAGGCACAAGATTAAACAAATTATATCCTACAAAACTGAACATTATTATAATTCAGTAAAATAAACATTATTTATTGTGAAGCTTGAAAAAAAAAAACGTATAATGTGATGTATTTATTCCCTGAAAAGAGTTTTGTTTAAGTCACTCAGCAACTTTGTACTATTTTTCACAAATGATTTACCCCCATATTTCTCCAAAAGACATCCTGTTAGGGCAAACAGGGTGAGGCTGATCACATACCAACATCATGTAAATAGATAATAATAATTGTTCATCTTGAAACAAAAGATAACAACTGTATAGATAATATTATGGCTAAAAAATTAAGAAGCTGTGCACAATTTAAGGGGAATAATGCCCAGTTTGAGGGAGATAATTGTTAAGAATCTAAAATATTGTATATTTGAAAAAAATAAATATTTATTTCCTTACACCATTATTAAATATTTTTGCATAAATAGTTATAAATAATATGATATTCCCATAAAGGAACACTTTCTGAAACCAAGATCACCAGTTTTGGAGCACATATTGATTTTCATGACAATATTTATAAACATTTGTACTGTTCTGTTACAGGGAAAATTTTAATATGACGACTTTAGACAAAATTGGTATTTCGTTATACAAGAATCTAATCTCACCCTCTGTATGTATGCTTCTGGTTAGATTTGGTTATCATCGGATAAAAAAAAATACATACTACATACACCCTCAAGTTCTGGTGGATTTAAACAAGCATATAATTATTTCTATGGAAAGAGTTTCAAACATAATGAAATCTTAGAAATCCGTTTTAATGTTGGACCCAATATTCTATGATGTGTTTGACTCAGTTAATCATGATGACCAATAGTCAGACATGAAACTGTGTATTTAAAACCTGTTTGATTAATTGTTTATCAAAAACGTTGTCAAACTCTCTCTGTGTTGAGGCATAACACGCTATTGGTAATCTGATAAAAAAAAAAGACGGAGGCATGTGTGGAGGGAATAGAGGAAGGACTAATCCTAATGTTTGTACTTTGTTGAACACATTTCAATAAATTCACAGGGTATCTCTACAATGAAACTTTTTCAGGTGCGACATGAGGCTGCTTCTCTGCGTGTAACGTCTGGGACACTCCGGACATTTGAACTGGGGCTCCTTCCCACACTCCAGCTTCAAATGTCGGTTGAGAGCGCTTTTGCAGCTGTAATGTTTGTTGCAGTTGGGACAGAAGGCTCGGCGTGAGGGGTCGATAGGCATCGGGTAACTCCGCATCCTGTTGTACTCCTGGAATCGGAGGAGGTTTCCCATCATGACTCGCTTCTCCATGAAGGAGATGAGATTTTGGTCAAAGTAGAACGGGAACTCTCGGTTGCGGTTGAGGGTTTGGAAGAGCAGTTCTCGGTGGAACAATCTCGCGGGAGGGCCGACGGTGGTTGACACGGCGCCTCCTGAAACAAACCAACATTAGACCCGCAACTGTCTAGTCCAGCGAGTCTAGTGTTGCGGTGTAGTTGCTGAGCTGGTAGTAGTTGCTGAGTACTGGTGAAATATCACTAAAATATCTTAAATTAAAAAATACAAGTATTTTAATTATTTGTTTTTGAAATAGCACCAACTTTATAAAATTAAATTTTAACACATTTTGTTCTTAGCTCAAATATCTTTAAAACATTTTTAAATAATCATCTTTTGACTGCTACATTTGGAACAATAATAATCCACAATAATGATTACAGTTAAATTAGCCTCTCTTTCTTTCTTCACCACAATTATGTGGGTCAATTTGTATCCTTTTACATCCAACTGAATTATATGGATTGAAAATTTATTGATGTTATTTACTTAGCGCTTAAAAGTACAGTTTACAAAGTTTCTAAACTAAATTTGATAAATTACATTCAATCATATTTGCCTTAAAATACGCCCTGGTAGAGATGGCATCTTAAAAAGTGGTAAAGTGAAAATGTCATTTACTACCTTTAATCGGTAAAGAAATTTATGATGTTTAAGGTATGTTGTGGATGTTATAAAAAGTAGTAAAACGAGACTTAACATTTTGCTACAATTCTCAAATCAACATTTGAAATCAATTATTGTGTTTTATTGAAACTGCTATTAGACTGATTGATATAATAAATTCCACATTTTTCAATATGTGCAAGATAAACTTTATAAAAAAAAGGTGTAAATGTATACAAAATAATTTAAATGAGAATTTGTGTAAAAAGGTGATGTTAATAAAAATCCTTTTGAAAAATAAAAAATGTTTTATTATTAAAACACAGCTAGTTTACATTATGAGGAACCAAACCATCTTGTTCTTTCAGCAACTGATCTACATGTCTTAACCGTATGTGCCTTTTAAGGTTGTAATTGTACGGACAGCGGTAAGTGCAGTAGGGACAGGAAAATTTAGGTTGTATTTGGCACTCGTATTTGAGATGTCTTGTAAGTTTTCCTTGGCTCATGTAACTCTTGGAACATTTGTGACAAATGAAGGGGGAGAACAACTGAAAACCTGCAACAAACCCGAACATACATAACCCCATGTAAAATGAACAGAATACCTTAAACGTGAAGAAAATAAACTCCTCTGTGGAAAACAAAACCACATTGCACAGATTCATACAAGGTTTAGGTAAACAAGTTTAAATTGTATTTAATGTTCTTGTTGGCAGTAAAAATGTGAAAAACAAATTAAAGAACGTAAAATAAAATTATGTTTAAACAAATGTTTACTACTACAATGAAAGTTTTTCTCTACGCTATATAAATGTGGAACACATTTCAATCAAACTAAAACTAATTAAATTATAATTTATGAGAATTGCCAGAAAAATGTTTCAATGTATTAGTGTAAAAAACTATAATTGTTTTCAATGATTAATGAAAATAGATAATTTTTATGTTATCCAACTTGTAAAATATTTTAAATGTAGGGCAAAATGTTTCATATATTCTTTTTTTGTTATTCTTTTTGCTGTATTAATTATTATATTACATTATACAATTATATGACATTAATTATTTTTGCCTGTGGTCTTTTTGTTAGTAATTATTTAAAGCTTTTAGAGAAAGAAGTCTAAACCCATAAAAATGTGAGGATTTTGGGATCAAACCCAATTTAAATTTGCCCTCTCAATAATTTAATGGTATCAAATAGGAAATTTTTACCAGGCGAGGACTTTGGAAAGGCTAAACAATACTGTACAAAGTGATAGCTTGGAAAAATTTTATAGAGGATATTTTACTTGGTATTATTACAGCTACACAATTATCATCACTAATAAAAAATAGTGAGAAGTTTGGGCTGAAAAATAAATTTAAATACATGATTCGATGAGGAGTTTTTATTTGAACACTAAGAAAAATATATGTCTAATAAGAAAACATATTAAAGTTTTATCAAATCTTTTGCAGTTTTCCATTCTCCAATAGCTGAATCATATGCCTCAACCGAACATGCTTGTTGAGATTGAAGTTATGGCAACTTCGGTATGGACAATAGGGACAGGCAAACTTCGGCTCAGTCTGGCACTCGTACTTCAAGTGACGGTTTACCTTCGCTTGAGATCTGTATGTTTTGGGACAGTTTGGGCAAGCAAACAACACTGAATTCTGTGAATACTTGGAAGACAAAGTCACATTGAAATCTGTAACAAAGAATGGAAAAAACGTAAAATGCGTCCAATGTAGTGAAGATTAAAAGAATTTCCTAATGGTTAGGGTTCTGATAGGTTAAGAGTCAATCAGCCATCTTGAATATACTTTTAAAATTTTGAATTGTAGGTGTAGGACTATATTTTTTTATTGTTATACTCACAAAAAGTAGAAAAATAAATATAAATTATTGAATAATTACTTTTAAGTGTATTTTATATCATTGTAAGTCTTGATATTAACTGGAGCTTTACAATTTTGAACACTTTAAACTCAGGAAGAAAATATTAAACAATTAAAGAATGTTAAGTTATTAATCTTGGTTTTGTTTCAACCTTTTCAAAATCCTTGCTTAAGAATATTTTTATGAAGACTCAACCAAATGAATTAGGGAAACTCAAAATCACAATAAAGAAATAACAACTCTCCTTTTAATGAACAAGTATTAAATCAAAACTAAATAACAAGTCAAGTTAAAAAGTAATTTCTCTGATTTTAACACAGATTACGATGAACAACTTTTATATGTACATTGAGAGAGTCACTTCTTGTAAAGGTTTTTTGGCAAATTTCACACGAGAACTGTGGAGCGGAGCCGCATTCAAATTTCATATGCCTTACAAGGTTACTGCGTTGGGTGTAAACCTTGCGGCAATTCACACACTCGTGTCTTCCTTTACCTTTAGACCTCCCTGGAACATAATAAACTTCTTGATTGGGAAACTTTTGGAACCTTTTTCAATGTTTGGTGTCCCCCTGTTCTTATTTTTTTAATTTTGAACCTTTTTCTAAAAAAGTCAAAATTTTTTTTTAAATTAAAGAACTACGTGAGAATGTTATCTCATAGTCAGGGATTTTCATATTTTTCATCCTTTGCACATTATGGCTGGTTTTACCAAGAACGCATGTAGGTAAAAAACAAATAAAATAATACAAATATTTAATAAAAATAATCACATCACAGTATTTTCTGTTCAAAAATTGCCTAAAAATAATTATTGCAAAATAAAATAAATTGCTGATAAAAATTACTGCTGACTCAGATGTGAAGATGAAGTAAACTGACAAAAGAGGCTGCCAACATATTTTATTTCACACAGGCACACTAATGCTGCAATTAATTATCATGTTAGCTTGGTACCGTAATGCACAACATAAATATGAGAATATGCACGAAACAATATCAAACAACCCATTGAAAGAATGTTATTTGTTGCAAAATCTATATATCAATAGACAAGCACGATTCTTTTACTTCTTTATATATATATAAATATATTATCTCAGCTTGTGTGCATTGTAGGATAAATCTGCGCACACCTTTAGAATGGTAGTGTCCTGTATCGTTCCCTGGGCTACCCCCTACAGGCTTTCTAAGTTTCAATGTTAATCTTTTGATCTTTTAATCTTTTGGATAATTTATTGATTGAACCACTAGACAGCAGTTGGCTGTAGTGATAACACTGCTAGGAAAACAGGAAAAACAGATGATTCAGTGGTACAACATTTATTTATGCCGACTGGGTCCACATGAATTGAAATTTTGGTTGGACTTTGGCCTTGCTTAAGTCTTGCTTAAATCTTTAGTCTTGCTTAATGCAAGGAAAAAATAATTAATAAACAAATCTCAAACTGACTTAAAAAAAAAAAATGGATTGAGTTAAAACACTAATGAGTAACATCAATTTGTCGGAAAACAAATTTTAATGAATAACTCTATTCCTCAAACTTTGTAAATTGATTATAAAAACATAAAGAGACAATTAAGATGTTTTTTTTTCATAAGATGTAAACATTTACCTTGATATAATTTATTAACATAAATATCACTGGTAAATATTCAGTAAATAAAATATTTCTATTTCAAATTTTTGTTGTAATGGTTAAATTAGTAAAAACAATTAAAATCATTTAATTCTATATTTATGGTGGCCAAACAGCAGTTGTAATATACAGAATTACAGCAAAGGGATAGAAAATAAAAATACTAAATTGTGTAAAACTGTGGTATATTTTCAACAAATACGAAAATAAGTTAAGTAAATTATTGTAAATCAACTAAAACTACAGTTGAAATCCTCATTAGAACGCTTCTAAAGCTAATAACCATTGTAGATCTATCATAAATAAAATAATTCGCAACTTATATTGATATTTTGTACTGGTGAGGTAGAAATGAGTAGAGGGGTAACAAACGAAATCAACCGATTGGTTGTATGAGTAACAACTGACTTGCAGGGACAGGCCCAAACATTCATTCAATAATGAATGTGAGCACAACATGCAAATAAATAAACAAGATAACATTGAAAACAGCCGATAAATAGTTCAGCACTAAAGATTTTTAACAATCATTATTTGTATTTGAGAAAAAATTACATTAGGAAAATACATTTTATTCAATTTATACAATTTTACTCATATTAAAATTGGAGAAGAAATATTATGTTTTATCACATGTATAAACATAAATTCATGATTATAAAATGCTGTAAATACTTTTATAAAAATGATTATAAAAATAGACAAATAAATACTTTTAAAAAATGAGGAAGAGAAATATTATCAGAATGACAAGTTAAATATTTACTAACGTGGTGGCACTTTCTTGGTAATGTGTATTGTTGAAGATAAAACAATATACTGTACTCCTATACAAATTGAATATAGATAAAGGAAATAACAGTACAAACAAGTAACAACAAACTTTGCTTTAATCTCTTGTAAAAATGTAACTTTGGGTATAGATATTATGTGTAATAAGAGTGACTTTATGAATAGATTAACATTTATAAAACAACTTCCAACACAATTGTTTTCCATGCAAGTTATCTGTTAAACAATCTTTTATCTTTGAATCTTTAGTTATGAGTTGAGGTTCATCTTAATCTTAATTAACCTAAAACGACTAGTACGTTTGATTATGATAATCCTGAGCCACACCGGTGGCAACATTCTTGAACATAGTGTGGTTCTTAACGTGATATTCTAGTTTTTCCCTGCGGAAAAAGCTCTTGTCGCACATATGGCAGTGGAACTGGGGGGCTTTTCCACACTCGTACCTCATGTGCCGACCGAGGTTGCCCTTCCGGTTGTACACCTTGCAGCACTGGGGGCACTGGAACACGGCGGGGGAGGGGGGCTTCTCCCCGGGGGCAGCAAGGGCTGGGGCGGCCGCCGGGGTTCTGGTGTATGGGTACTGGAGGCACTTCAGGTACCTGCCTAGGCTCGGGTCTGGAACACACGTCACGGTGCAGTCCGGAGAAAAACTCGCAACATTTATTTGCTACACAAACTCCAAATATTTTTTTATTGTTTCAGTTAATTATTTGAATTTTGGCATTGTGAACGATAAAACTGGATGATTTTACCCAGTAAATTGCATGAAGAAAGGAAGCCAAACTTTGGTGTTGGGTATAAATCACTGGGGGAAATTTTTTAAATGAAGGAAAAAATATTGAAAGACAAAATTTATAATTATTGCCAAAAGTCCAACCATCTAAATCTTAAAACCCATTCAATTGAAATTATTTCAACGAGTTTTTGTCATAACAATATTAGACAAAAGTATAGTTGTCCTAAACTCTGTTTATTTTATTTATGTATTTTATGTGTGTATGATTTGTTCCCGGAAATCTTTATGATAATTTTATGTAACTTTTATCATTATCAAATTATTTTTTGTAAAGCCATGTCCGCACTGGCCATTCGTGGCAAACTTGTTCAGCGATTACAAAAAATGAACTAACATTCCTAACAAACAATTACCAGCCATATAATTTACATTCCAGAAGGTTAGCAACAAACAAATAAAAGTTTGGGAGAACTTTGTTTGGCAAACATGTTTGGCTAGTGTGGAGGCGGCTTAACTTTTCAATTTTAACATTACTAATTGACTAACTGAAGATGTGGATAACTTTTTTTGGACCTGCTCTAAGAGTGTTTTAAAAGATTGTAAAACTGTCTGGTGTGTAAAAAATTTGAACAACTTGAGGTTTATACAAATGTGATCGTCATTATTTCAAGACCAACATGGTTTATTATTTCTGTTGGGTTTAAATTAACCTTGGGAACTTGAGTTTTTTGTTGACTGCACATTAGAGGTGACAAAGTAGCAAAGCATCTGATCTCATATGGGAATAACCAATCTAAATTGTATTTTGACCGTAGAAAATAATTTCACTATTGACATTGAACAGGCACAATAAAGAAATGATAGACAGATCATTCCAAAAACTAATTTTTTCATGATACGTGGCCCCACTTTCTTTTGCTAGTAGCCCAGTTACAAAGAATACCCCTTTTTGCAATTATGTTTCACAATATTATTTTGTGAATATTCTGTTGATTATTTCACTATTTTTTATAGAGGTCCTCTACAATGGGTCATCTATTTATCTGTGTGTAACAAAACCGGTTATAATAACCCAACTGAATACAATTTCAGTAATTCACATCTAGCTTGAAAGATCAATTAAATCAGGTTAAATCAAAATGGTCCTTTGTGAGTTCATTCTTTATCAAGAGAAGTGCTTAACAGTTTATGTGACTGGCCTGTTGTAATTATTTACCATTCTTTTTAGGGAGCCAATCAATTTACAATTAAAGTCTGGTGGGCTTATGCAATAGTCCTGCACAGGTCATTTAAAATCATGCATGAGTAATAACCCAAAAACCACTGGAATCGTTTTAATAACCATTCATAATTATTGTAATGTTAGAATTAAATTATAAGCTTTTGATAAATACAGTAAAAATACTTTGTTATATAAAATTGTTAATCCATTTACAGTTATAATTGAATATAAATATTATTTAGGAAATATTGTCCCGAGCCCAGACTCAGCCTGCCCCACCTTTGTGGTGTTATACCTGAATACTTAGCTCAATAATAGTTGTTTCAAAAATAAAACTTTTAAAAATTAATCATTTTTGTGCATTTCTAATCATATTTTTTGTATAAAGTGTTGACTATGAGTTTAATATACGGTACATAACTTGTGTTTTCTAACCATCACTTTTGTTTAGAAACAAAATGTCCTCCATCATTAGAAACATCCCTTAGCTCAAGAAAAATAATTGTCTCTTTGCATTATTAACAAAACACTAATCAAGCTTTTACCCCAGATATTGATTGGCGTTCTTTCCAAATTTTTATTAAATTTCTAACATTGCTCTAAATAAGAATAATTTCAGGTTGGTTGGACAAAAGTAGATTCCACTCGGTTCTATCAACAACTGGTCCTTAAATGTTAACAAATCAATTTGAGCTTATTTTATTTTTCATTATGCCTTTAATTTAACCCTTTTACCAGTAAAATATCAATCTTGAAGCTTTCTTCAGGATAAAGGGTGAAATTTTCAGTATTTGACCTGTAAAATACAATACTGATTGTAATTAAAATACTAATTATTAAGTAAACATTGGTTTTAATTAGTTTTGAAAAATGTACTTCTTTTTAGGAGAAAAGAAATGCTTAATGGTCCTAAATACTATTAATCAATAAATAAAACCAAAGCTGGATTGAACACTGTTTCAATTTTTAGTTTTAATAACAGGGTAAATAAATAAAAATGCCTTTATTTTGAAGCGTTCCTCATTACAAACTGGTTTTCAGGATAACTCCACAGAAGTGCTAAACTAAATCAATTTCTCCAAAAATTGATAAAATATCTCAAATTTCAAAAGAGAATGATTGTCACTGAATGTATTAGGCCGGCCGCACACCGAAACGGACGCGACGTGACAAGACAAAGCATATTACGACTTAGCATATTGCGAACAAAGATAAAAACATATTATTAAATGGAATACCCATACACTATAAAATATATGTTATTGTCTTCGCTCGCGAAGTCGTTATATGCTTTGTCTTGTCGCGTCGCGTCCGTTTCAGTGTGCGGCCGGCCTTACTCTACTTGTTACCATTTAATCGATATTGCCAACATCTATCTATATCTATATATATAATACGTGAAGCCGTTTTTTTGTAAACACTACTCTTCCCTTATTTCTAGGCCAATTTTAGAGTTTGAAGAATCAAAAGAATGATCTCAGTTCGTAGTTTGCAATAAGGTTAATTTTGAAGCCCACGGGAAGCCCTTTAAGATTATTTTTGTCCATAAGATTAACATGGGGAACGATTGATATTGAATTGCAAAATAGCTGTTAAGTAAAACAAACAAACAAATGTTAATAAATGCAGCGCATTGCGCAGCCCGGGGCCCCTAGTACAGAATAATGTGAGAACAGGAACCCAGACCAGGACATAAAGTACAACAAACAATCGCTATTAGGCATTCCACCTGTTGTTAAAAAAAATATACGATTATAAATTATAGTTAACTGTCACATTCACACCAAGGGTGCCATATAATAACACTGTTCCAAGTGCCATTGTGATTGTGTATTTTATTCAGTTTAGTAATAAATCATAGATTAACAGTTAAAATCTATTCTGTGACAAACATTTTGCCTCTAATGAAGTACCTGAATCATGAGCGAATCCAGTACAAGTGCATCCCTTATCATCGGAGTTAAGGATATTAATTGTTACAGAAACTAAAAAATCAAGTACAAAAGATTGCTAAAGACACAAAACTACTCAATGCTTTAAAAACACAAGAAAAAGTTCTTATTGACTTTTTATGCTTATAGTTTTAACTGTATGTGTTCTGTGTTTTTTAAGGTCTCAGAATGTAACAAAGAAATTACTGTTCATATGTCAGGTAAACAAATTGCTATTGATTGTATAGAGACTATTGTTGCAATACTGTATGTGGTAAAATATTTTCAATATAAAACTATAACAAAATCTTCCAGATTCTTGTATTTGGTAAAAAGAAAACCTAAATCTACTGTGTGTTGAATGTGAAAGGCTATAAGTACAGAAAGATCAGCAGAACAAGCTATTACACCAGTACACATCATTAAGATCGGTTGAAATGTTTCTTTTCTTTTAATTAATGTAATAAACATTTTTACAAAGATAATATAAATGAAAGATATTGGTGTTGATACCATTAGCCGTTTTGATACTGTGATAAAAGTTTATGTTGATACTGCATATTCTTAGTGAAGAGAATTTGTAAATATGGAGTCTAGTTTTTGGGGATACATTTTATTTTTATTTTATTTTTCCTGAAACATTTTATTTGATTAAATGTGTGTTAAGAATCACTGCATTAAAGGATAATAGAATATTTTTTTTATAAAATCAACCTACATTTTAATTCAGTGATGAATGTATAAAATTAATACCTACCCTTATATTAATTTTTAAACAAATCAAAACAATAAGATGCCTTCCAGAATTTTAATATTATTGCAGTCACTGTTTGACAGTATTTTAATAAACATGAACACTTAGTAAAATAAAGTAGAGCGTATATTGTCCGACAAGAGTTCAATAATAAAAAAAATAAATAAATAAAAACCTATTGTGCAACGACAAACATAGTTCAAGTGACTATAAATACATAAAAATATGTACCATTTTATATATCTTTTTTATTGAAGCATAGGCTTATAGATTATTTAGAAGTATTTTTGTTGAAAAACAGTCAGTGAGCTATTTATTTATCGTTATGGTATATAACTGTTTGAATATCCACAGAATTTGATTTCTCAGATCACCTCCATTCCCAATTAGTTTAGATAATCATCTTCCTACTGTATGTATAAATTTGTACTGTTTGATTCCATATTATATTTTTTCACTATCCATTCCCAGTTCAGTAAACATGTACTATCAACAATCTCAGCAAAAATTTTGTATAGTACTTGACATTTTTGAAGTAACATACAATTTTTTTTTAATCAGTTCATTTTCATACTACAGAATCTTGGTACCAGTGGAAGAGGTACTGTATCATTACACCACTTATTCCATCCATAACCTTGTAAACATATCGTAATGTTCAAAACAATTAATACAATACCCAAAGAGAAAAACTACATTCCGTTTTACAATTTCATGTTTTGCTGCAAGATGCTGATTTCAACTCTACAAAAACAATCCAAATTTAGCTACAACTTTCATACTAATTTATTGGAAATGAAAAAAAAAATAAAATTACTACTCTAGAATCCCTTCACCCTAATAAGAATTATCAGCATTAATTTCTACTTTACGAACAGAATAGGATATTTAAATAGATAAACCACTAAGAAAAGAGATATGGCTTCATAAAAAGATATTTGTAAATTCATAGTTACTCTGTAATGTTCATAAAAAGATAAAACAAATAAATCCTTGAATTCCAAGGATTTTGAATTGGAATGGAAGGTTTTTTTTTCAAAATTGAATTGAATTGTGAGTACTTACTTTACCTTACTTAAAAATTTTTTAGAATCAAAGTACACTTGTTATATGCCTTAACTAGTTGGTACTTTTTAACTATCTGGTGCCTTTCTTTACAACATAGACACACAGAAAGCTTGTAAGTCGTGTCCAAAATTGTAATAATATATTTCGTTACAAGGCCTGAAAATGGCATTTTGCCGGCCTTGAGATTGCGTTTCAAGATCGAGACGAAGTCGAGAACTTAAATCAATCGTGAGTACTACACTATGCAATAAATTTTTAACGAATGAAAAAATATTTTTATTTGCTCATAACAAACAAAATATAACCTTAACCAACCTATCATTATGTACTGCTTGGATTTTGCTGCTAGACAACTACTTCTCATCAGCTACCAGTTTCCATTCGATTTCAGTGACAAGTTATAGGGCAGACACAAAAGCAAGATTTTCATTGATAGCAGTGAAGGTCGAAAACAGGTGATATTGATGTAGATATTTTCATCACACTATATCGATATCACCTGTTTTCAACCCTTACTTCTACCCAACGAAACACCTGTTGAGTCGGTCTACACTGTAAAATGGAAAGGAGATATTTTCACTCTTGTTGAGTCATTTCACCACTTTTCTAAAGAGTTGAAATTGAGCCACTCTTTCAGAGTGAAAATTCACTACCTCAAAAGAGAAACTTTGATCACCCACCAAGAGTGAATGTTTTCGTCCAAATTTGAGTGAAAATCAATCCTAAAAGAAATGATTTTCATTTTTAAAGGAGTGAAATTAACTACTCAAAAGAGTGACTTTTCACTAAATGAAGGACTAATATTCTTTCATAAATAGACTTTTTTCGTTAAACCTAACCAAACGAATCTTTCCAAATTAGGTGGTTTACAGACCCTTGTATAATTCTTGGCTTGGCTTATCAAGCTAGTTATTGACAATTGATAATAAGATTATAAACATGGGTTATAATTTATGTAAGTTAATTAGTCAGACATTGGCATAGGCCAACTCATGAGAGTAGTTTATCAGTGAACACCATAAGGCCCCAGGCTACACGTGTGAACTGTACTGGTGCTTATTAAAAGCAAAGTAAAGGTATAGGCTCTAGTGTTCGCGTTTATTGGATATAATCTTCAATCTTCCTTTTTACCACTTGAACCACTAACCAACCACTATAATCATAACGAAGATGGCGAAGGGAAAATCTTACTCCTGTGCTGTGAGAGGCTAGTCACTCAAGCACACTCCAGGATTCATCCGAAATAGAACGAAACCCGTTCTTTTAGGAAGTAAAATTCAGACACTCTGAACTATATCGAATTTTCATTCTTTTAATAAAAGTATATTTCATCCTTTTCGAAATACATTTTTTCTACGCTCATTTTGAGTAAAATTTCCACTCTTTAAGAATTTTTTTGAATTCTTCCCCCTAAAGAATGACCTATTTCACTCTTTGGATTTTAGCGTGTAGGCCAGCAAAGTTTTCCGACCTAGGCCAGTAATGGAAACGTTAGCAAAGAAATCTAGAGTATAATAAGGTAGGTGACAACAACAACATCAAATAACAAATCAGTGACGCAGTTGGTAGTTCATCTGATAGCAACTGTCAAATATGTATGACGTACATTGGAAAATGGTGCTTTTCCCTTGAAATCAGCTGTAATTGTCACCTACCATTTGAGTATTCTAGTTTTGGTGGCCTTAGCTGATGTGAAGTGGTTGCCTAGCAACCAGAAACACAAGCAGTACATCTCACTAGGTTAGTTGAGGTTATGTTTTATTGTTATGACCAAAAAAAAAAATATTTTTTCACTTGTTTAGAATTTATTATAAGTGGTGTGATGAAAAATATCATTCGTAACTCGGCCAAAAATGTTTTGCCTGCTCGATTCAAGTTCTTGACTTTGTCTCAAACTTGAAACACGATCTCGAAGCCCGCAAAACCCCATTTTCAGCCCTTGTAACGAAATATACTTTTGTATCATTCTGCATGAAATCCACCTGGCTTTTTGTCCTCTAAATAGTACTCAAAACACAACTTTTTTGTCCTAGACCTAAAAAATCAGCTGTAATATTTTTTTTAAGTCCAAGGAGTGAAAAGCCAGATGTTTCTTGAGTATTATTAATGGTTTTTTTTTTCTTTTTTTTAAATTGATAAGCAGAATAAGGAAATTCAAAGTTTTGTTCATAACATGTAAATTACCGAAATGAAAACATTTTTTATGTTTAAAAGAGTAATCCCCATTGTGATAAAAAAACGTTGACAATCACTCAGAGAAAAAGTGTCTTTCTGGTGCTAAGTCGGTTTTAAAGGTGAGCTTCTAAAAAAGGATTGCTCCCCAAAATGAGCCACTTTTGCTCCTAGTGCTGAAAACTACTACTTTGCATCAAAGTCCACTATTTCAAGCTGAGTTTCACAGGAGGTATGAAGAATTTTTGTGTTTTAAGTAAAATGGACAGTCTACAATCACGATGTTAATCTAGCATTGTGTTCATTGAGAACAAACTATAAAGGTCTTTTAAAGTATATGAATAATGAATAAGGTTGTCATATTTAACTTACCTTGGTAAGAATTTAAATATTATATTACACACACTTCTCGTTGAGACCTTAAAATTTGTTAAAAAAAAGAGTATATGATAAAGAAAAAACAGAAAGCCTCATCAAGCAGAAGAGATTAGCACTTAGAAAAAATAAAATAAATATAATATAGTGCTCTGTAATACCTATTACAGTAGCTATCAGGTAAAAAATTCTTTTCAAGGTAATAATTAATTTGGGTTTAATTGGTCTCATAATGATTGCACTGTTTCACGTGACGTATTATTAAATTTTAAGTATGGGCAATAAATACAGAAGTTTAGGGTTATGAAACCATTAGTATTAATAGTTTACTTTTAACAGGGATCTTTTAAAAATGTATAAATAGGAAGAAGAGTGTTCAATAAACACTGTGTGAAAAATACACGATTCTGTATTATAAAGGTTTTTTATTTCTGATACCCAAAGGCGGCTCTCTCCTCGAGGATCTTGGTTCATGCCCATGCATTTACTCTTGGCCGCAATACTTGCCATACACATGTACTCAGCTAATCGACAGCGTGCTGCAGCAGTTGGGTTATGTATTTTATAGCTCAATATGTCAGAAACTCTTTCTAAGATCATTCAAAGCGAAGATATCACTAAGTGCTTAGTCCCTCAGCAAATCAACTATTACTTTTGATGCTCTGATTACTGGCCATATAACTCATCGAACCAGAGGACTTGTTTTGAATTAGTGATAATATTTGTGACAAATTCAGCAATAAGATACCCAACCTAACACCAGATGCAAGCTGTTAACTAGTGACTTCCATAACAAACAAGGCCTATTAAACTGCAAAGAAGGTTCTTCCATCTTGGATTGTCAAACCCCAATTTTGTAAAGTTGCTTGCTACAGTAGAAGCCCTCAAATCCGGCCACCTCGGGACCGGACTGCCGGCCGGATTTCAAAATGGTTGGATTAGCCTGCAGATTATCAAACGAGTTTGACAGAGACCTGTATTAGATTTGTGTATTCCAACAATAAACTATTAGGGTATATTTAACAATGAAGGGTCTCATACTTACCCAATCAATACTGTGGTTCAACATTGTAACATTCATGATTTGTTCGCTTAAAAGTAATGCAGCCGGAAAAGAACTGACATGCGGTCACTAGCGATGAAACTGAATAATACTGGTCTTCTGTTAACGGAGGCACTAATGTATAAACGGGACAGTAATAGCGACGGAATTCGTCAAGTGACCTAACTTTCATGTAGCATCGACGATCGGGCCGCGAAATGCACAGGAAAAGATAATGATTGAAAATAGAAATTGAACAATGTTTTAGAAGACATCCGAAACCGAACAAACCGGAAATCGGCAATTGATCTGATGTATTTTAGTGATATAGCTGATATAGCCTGAGGCTGAACGTTTCATTTCCGGAATCACCGGATAATCCGGCTGGATTATCCGGTGGTCGGACCATCCGAGGGCAGACTAGAGGGCTTCTACTGCATATCTGAAAATGGTAAGTGATTTCATTTACTCAGACCACAAGCATTGGTTTTCAAAGTAATGAACCTAAATAAATCTCTTCATTTCAGGTTTTACTTGTACCATTAAAAACAGATTGTTTGTATCTACAAAAAACATGTTAAAAAAGGTATAAAAATCCAAGAAAATTTCCGAATAAATATATATTTTATTGAATGTATAAGTATCTAGTAGATTCATGGTTGCAACTGAAACTGTCAGTTTATTTTTTATAAAAGTATGAAAGAAATTGTATGGGATAGTATCATGAAATTCAAGTACTTAAGTAGGATAATCATAAAATAGCGAGAGTTCTTAACCGTACAAATTAGAACTATCCACTGCCTTTTTTATGACCTTATAGCCGAGAGCGGGTAACAAATTTAGCAAAAGAACTTCTAGAATGCTCTCTGTTATGAGACACAAAAAATTTAATGCATTAAAAAATAAATGGCTTTGAGAAGTCTCATATTTTAACAACTAACTTAATTAGAGGCTTCAGCATTTTAGTAGTTTATGTTTTTCTCCAACATCCATGACTCTATTTTATTACAAATTTTTAATTAATAAAATGTAAACTATGCCTGGGAAGTATATTTTTGAAGCAGTAGATAAGGTTTGTGATTTTTTCATACTGATAATTCTCTTGAAGTCGTACTTTTCTCAGAGGGGTAAATTGTTAACTAATTCATTTTCTGGCAAAGAATAACATATAATATTCAATTTTAAGTTAATCCACACTGTTAACTTTCTTTGTATATCACCTACATATTTTATTGGCTCATCATTGTAAAAAAATAAATAACTCCAATCAAGTTAAATTTCAAAATGAAAATAAAATAGTTTTTAGACAGATATTTTAGTCTATTTATAAAAATGCTTCATTTAAATAATATTTGTGCATATGTGTTTAGAAGTAGAGGTTTAAAGAACAAGTACATTCTTTTTTGCAGTGGTTAAAGAATTAGAAGGCAAAGCTCTGATGATAGTCAGAAGTAAATCCTTTTTATATCAGTGGTTTATGAATTGCCATACAATTTTAACAGATAACTTTGAATTTAAGATAAGAAGGAAATATTTGTTACTATTGACCAATTTGTTACCATATAATTATTCAATAGTTGTTAGTCACATCTTTCAGCTTACAACTCGAACCAAATTTCCTGTCATGAGATGTTCAACTAATTACAACTCAGTTCACACCCATAAATGAAGGAAAGTTCGTTATCAAGTAAATAAGTGGAATCTTGTGAACATTATTCGAATATCCATAGCCTGTTTTGAGCAGAAATAATGTGTATATTATCTTACAAAATTTATGGATATAGTGAAATTTCAGTTTTAGCTTTTGTTATATTTTGTTATTATTTTATAATCTCTCCACACTGCCTGAATTTCCCTTGATTCTAGATTTGACAAATTATGCCCACAGTCAAATAGGATAGGGCATTGTTGATGTCATCTTGGAATCAAGACAAGATCTAACAACAGCATCATGTATGTACTTTGGGAGCAAATCCAAACTTCAACCAAAGCTATTTGCTATGACCCATCATTAGAAAACAACCTCCCAAACTGCTCAACCACTCCTAATGATATACTACGAGTTAGCACTCTCAAAACTAGCTGCTGGCATTAGAGGCAAAGTCCTATATTCCCACATTCCAGAGGTCGACGAACTATTGACCGAGTCCGGGCTTCCCGCCACGCTCCTCTGCCCATTCATCAGTTCTGCCTTGTGTTTACTATGAATATGCACTTTGAGGTTTCCCTTCTGATGACACTTTTTGGGGCAAAACGGGCATGAAAATTTCGGTTCTTTCCCGCATTCCAGACGTTGATGCAAATTCAGACTGGTTCTGGACTTGTAATTTTTGCCACAATCCGAGCACATGAAGACTTCTTGGTCCGAGGTCGGAGTTGGTGTTTTGCGTTGTGGGTAGGGTTGCGAGGCTCCTCGATATCTTCGGACCACCTCGAACAGTGAGAGTCCGGAGTGGAAGGGCATCACGTCGCCTGCAACAGGGTCCGAGGTTACCTCCCGTCATCGCCTCGGGCTCATCATGCAGCCATGCTTGACACTACAACACGCAAGGCACAAGCTTCCAACGCAACTATCCGCTTGTTTGGGCAGAAACTTTTAAAATTGTAAATTCACCATATAAGTTATTTTCCCCTGATTTAACCTATTTTATCTCCTAAACTGATATGAAAAAAGAATAAAGAAATCACACATTTCAAATTTTGGTCCAAATTTTAAAGAAAGCACTCAATAAACTTAGGTTTTATTTCAAACCGCTCGCTCACACTAGTCTAATTAACGGTATCAGTTCCTTTCAATAACAATTTTTAAATCAAATCCTTAGCTAAATCAAAAGTAAAAATTTCTTGTCTGGATTTCTAGCGTGTTAAATTTTGGAGGATAGTACATAGATTGTTTTTTACCTAGTAATAAAATAGATATGTTAATTAAATTTTAAAAATGAATTGTAGCTATCAAATCGAAATAATGTCATGGGTTTAATGTAGGGTTCATTACAATTTTGAGTATAACATTTTTCAACTGACAACCATGTTCTGAAAATATGTTTTGTGTATCCTCCAGTTTAATGAGAACCTGAATAACCTGGTAAATAGTGCTATTACATCATTTCTCAAAATAATTTTTACACTCAACATTTAATATACCTGAAAAAACTCAACTTCATTTTTTTCTTATACTTTATTTCTGGACACCAACTAATTCATTTTGTGTAAATGAGTGTTTCTGCGAGTGTACTTTTATTGCAATTTTCTTCGTTCTGTTAAAACAAAACCCGAAAATCTCTTAATCAATCCCTCATTCAAATCTCACAATTTCTAAATACATAATTGCCTCAGGTTTTAATTTAATGGAAAAAGAACAGGACCTAGGCGTTTTTGTGAAGAACAATGATATCAAACTATTATTTCATTTCAATATGACCTATCATTTTACCATTGATCTAATGAAACTTATTTTATACCACATAATCGATAAGATTATGGTCTGTCGGGCGACACTTTTTTGTAGAGATACTGCAGGAGTACTACAAATAGTGTCGCCCAACGGACCATACATCTCATCGATTATGTGACTTTGGCGCAAGGACCCCATCATTTTCAAGAGTTTATTTTATACCATAGTTTATTTATCTTCATGTCTAACAAAGCTCAGCCATATTTTATTCAACCTCCCCAGTTATGAGCATGTTTATATTTTTAACTTTTTTGTTGAGCAACCTGGGTTTCACTTATAAGTTACTTTTCAAGAAGTTCTATTATTTAGGCAAATGCCTTACCCACCTTTATAAGGTTATTTGCTCTCATGCAAATTTTTTCACTAAAGACACACGTTTATCATAAGCTTTGGCCAAATTGACAGTTTTTGGGGTGCAACTTTATTGGCCTTCTCCATCCCGATTAATCACACTTAGTGTTTCAATATGACTCAGCTCATAAGTGAGTATTGTTATTGAGTTGTAATGTTATTCAAAATCTCTCATACAGGTTTTTTCTGTTAGCGAAATTAACTGTAAGATACTTGAAGGTTTTCTTAGAATATAAAAAGAATTTGTACATTACACATGATGGTAAAATGTAACTTGTTTTGCTTACATACACAAGTTTTCAGTCTTTTGAGTTGCAATTACTTGTCTATCCTTACTAATTCAATTTAAACTGTAATTGTGAAAAATGTTTATAAATATTAGCCATTCTTAGTTCATTGTAATTTTTAACAAGATGGTATACTCCCTACTCGAAGTAATCATGAACGATAGGTATTTTTTACATTTCTTTTCTGGATGATTAAAAAACCTTCTCTTGAAAAATCTGATCTGCATTAACTGACATTATTTTCTATTAAATATTTTTAGAAAAATTTTCTGTACAAAGCAATTGAATAATCAAGTTTTCATTAATTTATTTGCACAAACTTTCACATCTGAATGAAACCGAACTAAAAATTAAAAGTTATTGAAAACAAAACTAAGCTAGGAAATATGCAACAAAATATCAACTTTTTTGTAATGATTTTTAAAACCAACATCAAAAGCTAAGCTACAGTAGAGAATCGAAAAATACTGACCTACTAAAATTGTGAGGTAGGCTATGTACATCCGTCTTTTCATTTCCGAGGCAAGTCTTCCATGTGAGACTTCTTGTAGACACTCACTGATAATTTCTTTTCTTTTAATAGTTTTTAGTAGTTTTTGCTTTATGTTGATTCAAATAATGTAAATGTAAGGAGCATTTATTTGCAGTGAACTATGGAGTCATTGTATTCAAAACCATAATAAATATTTCCAGATTTGAAAACTGACTAACAATGTTTATCCCACCACATTGAGTTAACTGGTTCCCCAAATTGCTTCGTGACTGGATTATTCTTAACTTGTAGCGTGACATTGCACTTTTTGAACCCAGTTGTTTTGTATAAAACTCTCTTTTCAAGATTATTTCCGAACATTATTTCAACTTTTTACCGAAGGTTTGCATGAATCTATTGAATCATAATTTTGAACACTTTGGTGGCACAAAATGTAAGAAAACTTGGATTCCGTT
Source organism: Neoaliturus tenellus (assembly GCA_030545055.2). Lineage (NCBI taxonomy): Eukaryota > Metazoa > Arthropoda > Insecta > Hemiptera > Cicadellidae > Neoaliturus > Neoaliturus tenellus. The sequence goes on from CM061532.1 coordinate 36,373,568, forward strand.
TTCTCCTTCGAGAAACAACTGATCATCCAGATAAATTGTATCTATTACACTAAGCAAACTTCAAGCACTTTAGACCAAAATAAATCATAGATATGATTATATATATAGATCAAATAATGTTAAAAATTAAACTGTAATTTGGAAATAAAATGAGTTAATGAAAACAGTTATGTATGATTTGAAATGAAGCTAAACAACTGTAAAGCTAAATATTCAAATTTGTTCAGTTTAGAGGCTGTCAAGTACCTCAAATTTGCAAATACAACCCAAACTCTAAGTGAGGAAAATAAAAACAATAAAAATAGGTTACAATAAATTTAATAAGGAAAAATAGTATTTAACATTAACAAAGATATTTATTTCTGAAATTCAAATTTTTAAATATTAACGAATTTTAAACTATCACAGTCCTATGATACAAGTTTTTAGTAGCCAATATCTTATTTTTTAACCTGTAACTCTTGAAAGTTAAAATTTCAACTTAGGAATATTCTAATAAAATTTTGCAAATAAAAATAACAACCAGGAACATATCAGTACATTTTCAATTGATCCTTAACATAAATTTCTTTAAACCTTTCCAAAACCAGAAATTTGTGAAAACTACCAATTAAATACAACAAAATACTGCCCTGAAAACCAACCACTAACTAATCAACGAATTGAATGAACACTAACTCAGAGAACAAAAACAATGACACCCACAATAATGTAGACCTGAAACACTAACTAAACATCCAGCAATATAACCATTCCAATTGAATTAAAAAAAAACAACAACTTGAACTCAAGTCTAACCACATCTAAGCACACGACCTAACCCACCAGAAGTAACATAAAATGATTCCCTGACAAACAAAAGAATAGCAAACCCAAATCAGAGAAAAACTAATCAACAACTACTATAAGCTAAATGCCACTTGACATAGCAAAAAATCCCTTAACAACATCACTGTGCAACACCTAAAACAAATCTTTTATCTATCGTCATCAAGAGACCTAACACCAAAATTTCAAAAATAACCAAGACCTGAAAAACAAACCACATAACCAGATTTGAATAACCTGACATCTTTAACAACCCATATCTTAACACCAAAACCTAAAATAACCAGACATAAACAACAAAAATCTAAAATAACTTTGACCTGAATAACTATCATCTTAAATAACAAAGGCCTAATTGACAAAACACATAAAACAACAAATACCTAAACGGCAATACATAAAATAACAAAGACCTAAAGAAAGGGAATAAGTCATCACCTGTTATAATTATTCTGACCAAAACACCTCAGTCAAACTATCTGAAAATAACAAGAATATGACCCTACAAACCATCAAACCTAATGAAGAAAAATGAAAATGTACTGATAATTTGAAAATACTGAACAAATAAAGCCTGAGAGGCTAGAAAAAATCGTTCAAGAGTTACAGATTATGGTACTATCTTCATTATAAACTCTTTTCTGATTTTAAAGAGGATGAGGACGAAACTGAAGATCCAATTCGACGAATGAAGGGACGTGTTCTTCGAAGATCTGCGCCGCCCTGAAATTGAAATACAACATATACAAACTGAAAATAAAAAGAAAATAAAAGAAAATCATGCACATGGGGATAGGTATAGCATGCACAAAACATTTATAAGGCACTAGCAACATTAGTTATTAAGTAAATGGCTAGCAGGTTTGTAAAATTTACTTGAAGCTTCACATAATTATATTGAAATAAATACAAGACTTTAGACTGGTTACATTCCTTGCATCTATTTAATAGACTAAGTGTGATTTAATGATTGAAAAAGGTACACATAATGATAAATAACAGTAGACTATAATCTGAGTTGGCTTGGTATAGTTATTGTGTATTTTCTTATGAAACCAATTGTTAAATGAGAATTAGCAATCAATAGTCAATTTTTATTTTTAAATGTAAAAAAAATGCTTTTAATTTAAAATTATTTTTTGGTTACAGAATCTGTTGTTTTTAAGTCATAACAAAGCATAGCTAATGACTCATAAGTTGAATAGAGTACACTTTCTTTCATCTAGGAATCTAGGCAACACAAGTGACGAGCATGTTTGGATATTGAAAAATCCAGATAAAGCGCAGTAGGATATAAGTTATCATTTCTGTCACTGTGGGGACTATTTATAATTGTATCTACAATAATATGTTTGAGCTAATAATATCATTAGAAAAAGTGTGGACTTTATCAAATATATCAGTAAACATGAAAGATTGATTGGGTGTCTATCAAAACCAACATTGACAATGTTAATATAAAAACCATTTTTCAATTTAGTCTCAATGGTTTTTCTAATCCGACACTTGCACTCGTCCCAACTAAAAACTGAACTGCAAATATTATTTTATCAACTATCACGAATCAATATATTTTACTGCTTGCATTTTGTCAACTGACACAAAAATTTCGGCGCATTCAACTCATATACCATTAGTCTATTGGTGGTTCTCTTTTCACTGTTTCAGATACAGTTGAGAGGCTGACATTCGGTAAGTAGATGTTTGTATCCTATTCTACCTATCTATCATGCCTCAACTGCTTGACATTCATGTATTTGAGGACAACTGGAGTGCAAAAACTGATTTTAGGTTGTTATGAAGGAAAAAAACTGATTATTAACACGACAAAGCAGATTTGTACCCAGCATACATGTTGAAGAAAAATATCCTAATATCTAGGTTTCAAATCTAAACAGGCCTCAAAAATGTGCACAAGAACTAATCCTATGTTAAGTTTTAAGATGTCCTAATATATTATAACTGAAAATAAATATGAGAAACCTATATATGGAATTTACTAAATTATTTGTAATTTTGTCTGCATCAGTTTATACTGATAAACAATTTGATTAATTTTATTTGGAAAGTTATTGATGGAAAATTTTTAGACTTTTCAACATTATATGTAATTTTGTATGTAATTGTTAGGCAAATCAAATAATTGTTTTTGTTTCAGAAATCAAAAATGGTTTTTTTAACTGAAAATTGGCATAAAACCCCAGTTGGAATTTTCACCTGACAACCATGTACTTGGCATAATCTACACTTATATGTTTTGTAAAATAAAACCCTAAGAACTTATGGAGTTTGAATATGATTTATACCATCAATGGATATTCCTATAGTATAATAGAAGGAGTGTCTGTAGCGATATTATTTTCCACGATCTTGAAATCTAATGGGTAGATTTTGATTAAACTTTGCATGTAAGATTGTTTTGATCCACGAGTTTAAAATTTGAATTTTTAACATTGGGTTGCTATTAATTCAACGAAATAAGAATGAAAGTTAAACAAAAATAAATTAATGCTACCTACTTTTAAGCATTGGTTTTCAAATAGCTGACACCAGTGAAAGGTATAGTTGGCGTAGACTTCAAAGTATGATTACCCAGAGGTGCAGAAAATGTATTGACTCCTAAAATTTCCCCCAATCTGTTACGGATCAAAGATTTCCCCAAAATACTCGCAACATATATGACTTTGCCTTAAAACTCAATAGCTTACAATGGGGCAGTGAAATGATATGGATTTTTTCAATTAATTAAGCAATTAAAATCAAATTGAAACTACTTATGAGAACTTCTTAACACTTAAACTGAAATCTAAAAAAATTTCCCAAAATTTTTCAAATTTCTCCAGACACCTGGAAATTTCTTCCGATCCCAGATCGCCAAATTGGACATTTTCGGCACCGATACAGTAACAAGCTCGGAAACCCGGTAGTTTCTTTATTGAACGACGAGTATTTTAAAATTCTGGTCGAAGACTGACTGCTGAACAAAAGGGACCATTGAAAAAAAATGTTTATTAAAAACTATGACCGATTCTTTAAATTGGGTCTATTCAGAATTCGTTATTCCTTTTTTTGGGAAAAAAACATCATTTTATCATGGAACATCAAAAATGACATTTAACAGTAGGAAAAAATCGTGCAAAGTCAAACTTACCAATGAAGTTCCATGAAGTACTTGAAGCAAGTGTGAAGAATTCTCTAGAAGAATGCCGGAATCACTGATGATCCTTCGAAGATACGTTGACCCTGAAGATGAAGTCCCACGCAGTCCTCCCTGAAGATGGAGTCCCACGCAGCCCTGAAGTTGGAATCCCTCGCAGCCCTCGCGTGTCCTCCAGCCCGATAGTCACCCCTTCTGCAGTCTGAGACACAATAGCATTTCAAACATTCTGCCAACTTCAAATACTTCAGGTCCAAAAGTATTCCAAAAATTTATGGAACTCAATGGGAGTCAAGAGGTAATTTGAGGCCATCTTTCCATAATGATTTAGCCAGAATAATTTTGGACAGTTTTAATATTATTGGTTAACCCTTTTATCCTTCACAGCATTGGACTTACCTTTCATGATTATGTGTTATAAATAATGTGATATGTTCTCTGAAGCTTTTATATTAGCAAGGAATTTATGTGGTTTTAAATTGGCAATTTGAGAATCAATCCTTTTTATCGGTTTGGATTGTGGCAGTTCCATAGTGGCAAGCCTAATGGCAGTCTTTCAGCTGGGATAAACAACCACAACTTAGAGTAATTTTGATAAATTAGCCAGGGTTAAATGGGACAGTTTGAATACAGTTTGTTAACGAATAAATCCTGAGCATTGCACTTGCTTTCCAAGATTTTAAAATAATGTTTTATAAATAAATATTGTGATAAATATTTTTTCTAAAGCTTTCAAATAAACAATGAATTTATACAGCTTTAAATTGGCAATTTGACTATCATTTGTTGTTATCGTTTTGGATTGTAGCAGTTCTATGGTGGCAGGCCTACTCGAGGTCTTTTAGCTGGAATAAACTACAACAACCCTCTACCAGACGTCAAACAATAGTTCGTGCCCGTTCCTGTAATTTACCATATATAGCAAATATCGAATAATAAAGTATAATGTGAAATTTTGGCAAGGCACTTCCAAGCTTTGCTCTCTATTCAGGAACATGTTATTGTTCACTTCCATTACTTTGCATCAACGCAAAGTGTGATTTAAAATCTTTTCTTTTTCTTGCGCCCCATACACACCAAAAACCTCTTGCAACCCTGGGCCCACAGGGTCCATTTATAAAATCAGCCCTGACATTGGAGAAACTCCAGTAGTTGATATTGCTTTATAAAAGATTGAAGAAAAACACTGGTTGAAATTCAATCAATATTCCAGTTGATCTGGAACCATTTAGTTTGAAAAGAATATTCATATTGTAACTGACAAATTTTCTTCTTCTAATTTGCTAGCATTAGTTATCACCACAGCTGTCTGATGATTCAATCATTTACCATTAACATTCAAACTTTGAAAAACTGTAGGGCGTAGCCCTGGGGCCGCTATGAATTACAATGGGATTCTGCTAGTGGTGCGCGTCGCCGAATGAAAATAACCAAATCAATCGGTTATTGCTGCCAAACAGACTAATTTGGTTATTTTATTCTGATTCCGTTAAATTAGTCTATCCAGGTGATTCGGTTACCTACTTTTTTATTTGAATGGAATTAATGTTTAGAATAATTTGAAAAACACGACGACGGCTTATGGATAATCACAGCCGTTAGTTCCTATGGTATATATGTTTGTTTTACATCTGAATGCCATTATGTCTATCCAGGTGATTCGGTGATTTATTTTTATTTAAATAGAATCCAGTATTTCAATGTTTATAGAATAACTTAATCCCAGTGTGAATTATTCACTGAACTTGACCTACTAACGATCCGTTTAAGATTTAAACAAAATCAAACACATCTTATTATTTATAAATTACTTATAAATTTATTTGGTCCATCCAAAAACAAATGTTTTGTTGTTGTTGATCATATGTTTAAAGAGTCCCTGATAGCTTTATTGCAACATAACAAATTTTATTATAATGTAACAATAGTATGAATAGCAGATTATTGGTGTCAAATGAAAGGTTTGAAAGTTAAATTTAAGCTACTCTAACTTTTACATAACTTATTTGTATTAATTTGTTTATTGTATTTATGGTTTCATATAAATAGTTTTAGCGTTCATCGTGGGATTTTTTCACAACCTCTAAGATTATTGCAAACAATGGATGAATCCAAAACAGTAGTTGCGTATAGACTAAGTTTAATTCGGTTATTCAAGCTCGTCAAATTAGTCACTTGTTGACACAATGAATAATAACTGAAAATGATTCGGTGATTTATTCAAATAAAAATAACCGAATAACAGCGTTTTCACAACCTCTAAGATTATTGCAAACAATGGATGAGTCCAAAACAGTAGTTGCGTATAGACTAAGTTTAATTCGGTTATTCAAGCTCGTCAAATTAGTTGCTTGTTGGCACAATGAATAATAACTAAAAATGATTCGGTGATTTATTCAAATAAAAATAACCGAATAACAGCGAAAATAACTGACCGATTATTCGGTTATCCCATCACTAGATTCTGCTCATCTACAGGACAACACCTTTTTAACAGTATGCAGAGATTTCTCCTACAATTCACACAAGCTGAGAATGTACTCATAAGGGCGCTTCTTTTTCAGAGGAAAATTACCTATCAAGATCTTACAGGCTTTTATTACAATACAACTTGAGAATTATTTTTATAATTGTTTATCATTGATTTATGAATCATCTGAAATTTTATTATACTTATGTTAACCAAACTTGTACCCACCTTGAAATTCATCCATCTGTTTTCTCTCCATCCTTCCGGGTGTTCCTGGGACGTGTGACGTTGGTCGTGATCCAAGGGTTGATTGGTCCATCTTGGGAATGCCGCTGAAAGAGAACTGGGGGTGGGATGTGATGGGACGAGGTAAAGGGAGAGAAGTCGTGAAATGAGCTGGTGAAATAATGGGGATGAAGTCAGGGATGGACGAAAAAGGTTAAGATAAATGGAAAAGAATATAATGAAATAGGAAAAATGGATGAAGCAGAGGATGGGTTTGAAAAGATCCTCACCAAAAATGGGAAGTTAGAGAGGATCTTATTTTTATAAATTGTTTATTTTTTTTAAGATAGATTTATATATTTAACAGTTTATTATGAGCTTTTTATAGCTGACAGAAATAATTAGTAGTTTTAGATGCAAATGTCAGCTTCAACAATGTTTAATTTGTTAATGTAGGTTTAAAAAGGTAAATTTTTTTCTTGTTCAACAAATTTCTAATGAATGTTTCATTTCTAATTATATGTTTAATTTTAAATACTTTATGCTTTGAGCCAATAAAATTCTTTGAGTTGTTTTAGTCTGTTAAAAAAAGACGTCAAAAGGAAGAGGGCATAGCTACAACAATACAGAGGCCAGATCAAGACGCTTCAACAGGACCCGCACGGGGAAGGGGCGACTTTGCGGGAGTGCCAGCTTCTCCCGTTATCCTTTTTTTTTTTTTTGTGTCTCATACAAGCGGTAGACGCCGGCAGCCCTCATCGCTCCAGCCCCGGAACGGGGCACCCGCCTCACGTCTGCTACCGACTCCCATACTGTCCTCGCACGCCCACTTGCTAATGTTATAGTGGTTATTCTTTTTCTATTTACAGTATTTGGTTATTTTTAGTCTAATTATTAGTTGGAGTTTATATACTTGTTTATATTAAATAGGTAAGACTCTTAATTAAACAACATACATTTATTTAAAATAGACAATTATTGATATTTTTTTAATAAGAATAAATTAATTTGGCTTTGTTTTAACAGCCATAAAAATGCTGTTTTGTATTTTTCCAATTTTTTGAATGTCAACATTTGAACTATAAACATTGTAATGTATCATTAGTTTGTAATTTGAAAAGATTGTGAGAAATAAATATCCATCTATCTATATCCATCTATCTTAAATAACGATAAAATTGAATTTAACTTTGTACTAAACAAAATATTGAGTCAGCTAATATGAACAAAACCTTATAAAAATTTATATCTTTTGTTGGACTCTTGTTGGAAACAATATCTTTAATATGACTAATCTCGGTTTGAAAATGTTGTATCCCTTTAATAAAATCAACAATTAACTGGACAACAAATTGAAAATAATTTTCATCTAAAAGTTAAATTTTTTATAATGATAATTTACAATGAACTGAACTGAAACTATTCATTGGTAGCCACTTAAAAAAGACAGTACGGTACAAAAGTGTTTTGTAAATCTTTCAACCATTTTAAGATAAGAAGGTATCTAGGCAGGCCCCGCTTGGGGCCTTAGCCAAGCATGCACCCTGTCCATATTTTAATTTCATTTGATATTTTGACTATTATAAAAAATTAAAAAGTCACTAAATAATATCTAGTGGCTTTCTGAACAAAGTGGCTTGTCTAATGGCCTACCAGAAAAAAATCTTCGATCTATTGAAAAAGAGTATAGGATAACATTGTTTTATCCACAACAATTAATTTTAATCAAAAAATTGAAACCCACCTTAGAAAGTTCGTCTTCCAGCAGGAAACTGAAGAAATCCGTAGGCAGTGAAGATCATACTAGTTCCTTACCCAAATAATACCTGGAGTTGCTTACCACAACTCATACTTCTTGCATAGTAAAACACAAATGTTTACACAAACTTGCAGTTAATAAGAATTTGAGAACTTTACTAAGGAACTAAGTTTGTGTTATTTGAATAAATAAATTTTTTGTTTGAATAAATCAATCATATTGAATTTTGTCATCTTTTTAAATCAAATTGTTACATTAAGTAACAACTATGAAAGTTTGAACTAAAAAATCATGTTCATTTATACTTCAAAAAATGAAGTTAACTAGAATGATTTGTAAGTTTAATTGCTGTTAAATACGAATGACCGGCTCACCTGCTGTACCATTACTCTGCTGGGTCCACATCTTCTCTCTTCAAACCATGTATCCACCATCGCCAGGCAAATCAAGCCACAACTCAACTTAGTGATGTAAACAATTATTACCTACGCTGCCATAGTGCTTTCTATTTTTTTCATTGATTTTGAGGGCAAGGTAAACATTACAGTTTTAAACTACAAGGATCAAATGTGAAATGAAGAAAATTTTCTTTAGGTCATTATTTATAAATAGTAACATCTCGCTTTTGATTGGAATAAAATCATGGCGCTTATTCTTTAGTCTTGACATTGATTTACTCATTTAAAAATTATATTAATTTTGTGATTTACGCTTGCAAAAATTCCAACTGTTATTTTTTGACTGATTGACGCTTGCGCAGATTTAAATTGTTTTAATAATAATCAAATTTTTAAAACTAATACCTTGGCTCAAAACCAATTGAAAAAATACGTAGTTGAAAGCATTATGAACTAATTATAATTAACCTCATCGCGCGCACTAAGATTAAATTACTTCTAGATACTCACTTGTGACGAGTCACAAACCCTCTCACCGCAAGTTTGTTCTGTCTTCTTCCCGTTCTTCTTCCTCCGTCTTCATCAAGGTAGGTGAAGTAGTAGTAGCGCTGTATTGGGCTAAGGCTCAAGAATTCCCTATTCAACTGAGTAGTACAGGATGAACAAGAGACGAGCGAATTACGCATCGGGACTTACCTTACGTCGGAGAAACGAAGCTTCGACGACAAAGCAGTGTTTAGAGACAGAGATAGAGAACAAAGGACAGCATCACAAGTCTAGCTACCAACACACAGCCATGCAGTACAGTACGTTACAATACAGTTACGACACACCCAAGCATGCTAGGAGGCATCGCTTCCGCACCCCCGGTGCCCCAGAAGGGATGCCTTGCGTTAACCTACAGAACTACACTAGCACTTCCAGAGGCACAAACATACTGCTGTCCCTAGCTTGACAAGTGACTTTGTTGTGATTGGGGCTTATTAGCGAGGTTAAGAAAAGCATGCTACAAAAATGTTCAGGTTAGACTGAAACAACACTCGACGAGGCCTAGCTTATAAAAGGACAATCAATTGTTGAGAAGTTGTAACTATCACACTTTGAGTACAAGTCATATTTATATTATCTTTAATTGGTTATTTATGATTTTAAATAAAGCTTTTACAAATCAAGTCTAAATAAGTACGGTAACAACATTAAACCTCAAAGAGGCAGCTTTCGGAATCTATGCTTTTTAGAACAGATTTTTGTGGCAGATACATGTCGTTAAAATAGAATGTGTGTATATTTTTTATTTTTATTGATTTTCTTAATTTAACTATTTAGTTTCAGTTGTATTTAAAAAAAATTGACATGTATTAGAATTTGTCCTTTGTTTACAAAAACTTTGAAAGAAAACCAAAGGAAAAATTCTATGTGCCTTGGCCAAATTATAATTTGTCTCCCTAATCACTGCCTCCATTGAAGGTCCAGAAATGAAATGTAAACGGTATTAAAATACTTTTTAAAAAGTTCTTAATTAAAAAATAGCAGGTCTATATTTTTTAACCGTCAAACCTAGTAACCTTTTTGACAGATAAATTTGAAGTAACTAAACAGTGTCCTTTTATTCACTTAGCCAGGCAAAGCGTTGTTTGCAGTCACCAAAAGTGCAATTATTGGATGTATTTTTGCAAAAATATTTACATTTTATAATTGGCTTTAAAGTCTTTAACTTTAAAATTGTAATATTTGAATGTGAAATATGACTTTGGTATATATATACAAGTCCTCCGGAAGTGTTGAAGGGGTTTGAGGCTCCGGCAAGCTTGGCAAGGTAGGAAAAATGTATTTTAAATCTGAAAAATTTAAAATGAAATAAGAATTTAAAAGAATATAAACTGGAATTAAAATGATAGTAAATTAAGTTTTTAATTTTTTTTTTACTTCTTAGCTTACATAAATGAATAAAAATTGAAAATGGTTTTAAATGTTGCAAGTTCTCTCTTCTTGATTAATGAAACTTTAAAAACAGATTTTCTTTGAGACAAACTTTGGCAGCTATTCAGTAATCCATCAAAATATTTGAAAACTATCTTAAACGAATTGCAGAGTGTTTTACTTCATAACAAGAGTATTTTACTTAATAACAATCAATATAAATGTAGATGTTTCCCAAAATACCAATTTTAATATGTCAATGGTTTTCTTGAAAAAATATTTAAGAGCACAAAATTTTAAAATTTTGTTCATTTCCAACTTCAACTGCCAAAGCCACGGAAGGATGGGAAGGCTTGCCGGGCCTGCATGTTTACCGTGTTTGCGAACGGAAAGTTCGGCCTACCTTGGGAGTTGTTCTGATTAGTGGCTGCAGTGACGTCCGGAGAATACATGTTGTTGCTGTCATCGTTTGATCCATCGCCGCCCATTTGCCATGGTGGGAATCCTGCAATATGACAAAAAACATTGTAGGATCCACCAAGTTGATTAAACCAGTTTATTAGTTGAATCGATAGCTTTTCTTCATAAAGATTAATCCATTTCCAAGTCAAATAGAAAAAAAGTTACACCGAAGTCACAACTGTGTAAGAGACAGATGTTATCCCTAAGAATAAAACTGTAAAATCAGGTCTAATTTTTACAGCTAGGCTATTTTTTGTCAATGACTGACCAAGTCAAGGGATTGATGTATGGACCTCTGTCCTTAATTTTGCTTAAATTAAATAGGATAAATCTTATTTTGATATTCTATTATCTGAATTGCTTTTTATCCTTACTTCAGTTTTAGCCTTACGGTAGTTGACTTTAGTAAAATGATGGGATTTTCTAGAAAAATTTTTAAGTAGCAGAGGGACTTGCAATTTTAATGACTTAGAGATTCATCTAGGAGTAAGGTTTTTTTTATGTAATGACGCCTGTAGAAATTTTATTAAGTACTTAGGGAAAGTGGTCCAAAACCCTTCCAGGTTACAGTTTGGTTTGATAAGTAAACCTTCATTTTATAGGCTTATCGGCCTACCTATTGTGAAGAATTGTTACAATTTAAAATTTATAAATAAAACAATGGGCTCACATCACTGATAACAATTAAGTTGAGAAATCAGAGAGCATTAAAATTCATTGCATCTCCCTCAGAGATAAGAGTTATATTATCTATTCTTATTTTAATCTAAATGGCCAATTATATGATTACAGAATCCAATTAATCATTCTCGACAAATCAAGCACATGATACTAAACGAGCATTATCAGATTTTTATCATTCCAGCTGTTAAGAGAATTTAATGTTTCAAGTTTTAAGAACAGCAAGAATTACAAGTTATGCTTATTGATAACAACCCCCAAGATACTATAAATGAATTTCAGAACCCTGAATTAAATTGATTACATTAAAATTTAAGAGGATTTAAACATTGATTGTTGATAAAAAAAACTTTAAAAAATTAATTTTTTGTTTTAATTTTTTTTTTTTCTTGAGCCATTTGTACCTCTTTAGGCCTAATAACTTAATTACAGATTTTTGGCAGCAAAATTAAATATCTAATCACAATTTCCATCGATAGCTACTTCAGACTATCAGTGTGACTAGCCTACATTGGGAAGTTGGTGTTGTATAGTTAATTACCTTGACTGTTGGCTGCAAACGACGTTCCAGGCTTGCTCAGGTCCACTTCCTCTTCCTCATCATCCTCGTAAGTCACGTCTTCCATGCTGTTGTCATTTCCATAATCAAATTCAGTCTTTGGAGTTAACAGCGCTTCAGAAAATTCCTTCTTCACAGTGACTTGCTGTTTTTGTTCCGAATTCTGCTGGTTGTTTTGTGGCTGAGGCGTGGTCCGGTTTGAGTCAGTCTCAGGGGCTTTGGTTGCTGCGTTAGGAACGTTGGGGGTCGTGGATGCTGCTTGCTTGACGGGAACATCGCACGAGTCGCTCGTGTCAGGCTGGTTTTCCGAGAGGGAGTTGGGAGTGGTAGAGACGAAGTTGGAGTCATCACTGCTGGGCCTGTTGGGTCGGCGTCGTTTCCTCGCGGTGGGTGAAGTGCTTCCTTCCCTAGCATGTCTCGGGCTCTGTGGTTGCATGTCCGCAATGTGAGGGGGGAAATGAGGCAGCGATCGTCGTTCCATCAGTCCACCAGCATGAGGCACTACAGGACGAGGTTGTGATAAAATAGGCACTGGTTGATTCAGGGGTTTTCGGAGGTCTTGTCGTTTAAGCGTTTCTCTGTCTCTATCGCTGCTCCCCCCTCCCCCACTATCCGTTAGGCCTTTTATTTGCAACGACTCGGCGGCTTTCAGGAACGTTGACAGTTGCTCCTGGGAGATGTTCACCTCGCCTCTGTACATGTAGTCTAACATGGCCTTCAGTTCGGAGAACTTGACATCCTTCAGTATCAGGATTGGATGTTTGTCTAGGTTTTGGCAGAGTATCGCCTGCAACAAAAAAAAAAAAACCAAATGATTTCATTTATGTCAAAAGCAAATAATCTATTGGAATGACATTTATTGGCATTGGCTTATTGGAGTTAATTATAATATTTTCTTATTCTATGTGTCTGAAAACAAAGTTTTATATTGAGAACCAACATGAAATATCATGACCTCTCCTACAAGCCATAAAAACAAAAATTGTTCAAATAATTTTTTAAGGTGCTCAACCAACTCTAAAAACAAACCAAATGTCTTTAAGATTAAGATAGTAGGTATTGATTCAAGTTTAAGCGTTTTATGACAATAAAACTAAAATTGATTTTCTTTGATTAAATTCTTTGTGCCTTTAATGTCGACATCATATTTCCTATTCGCGTTTACATAAAAATTTAGCTAACTTTATGAATATCAATCGCATAACATTCCATCAAAGTTCTCATAAGACTAAAATGTACCGTAGCTGTAAGTTTAGATTAAAGACTTTGTCAATTGCACATATAACTTAGTTCAAAGAGAGACAAAAATTCAAATTCACCCCACATTGAGTAATTTTTACACAAAGCTAACACAAAGCTTCTATCTTTTTAATTTAAAAATCAAATTGAAGTTCAATTAAAACCTTTGAAACCTTGATCTCTAGAAACACATACCCATATAAAATATTTTTAGGTAGAATTTAATCAAATAGGAGTCTGAATTACAGAAATGAAAATTTCCTAAACAATGCTTAAGTAGGCATCTGAAAATTGTGAGCCTGATTTTACATTATTGTTGCAGATTTTTCCAGACTCATACAGTTGTTGGCATGCTACAGAACATGAGCAAGGAAAAACAAAAACCTGGCAATATCATTTAAGAATAAAAGAAATCAGCTGCCAGCTGATATCGAGGTTTCCAATTTCGTGTCACCTAGTATGGTAGCCTATGTTAAAAGTTCTCTAGTTCGGCGGGAGAGGTCACACAGTTAGATTTTTTCTAGCAATCAATAATAATTATTGTTGTGCAGAAAAATTTTGTAAGTTACTTTCCATTAGAGGCGTTTTAGCCCTTGGATAAAGACTGGTATACGAGACGCTGTTTACACATGATTGTCCAAATAATTAATAACTTATTAACAAGCAACCAAATACTTACTACCTATTGTTAGATTTGTTCTTACAGCGTCACATATTGTGTTATTACTTTTTGTCGGAATTGATAGTTACTAACAACATTGTAGTCTAGTTTTGTATTTATTACAATAATTGTTAACTACACAAGCCGTCACGAGAGAAGTCCGTTGAGGGCGGGGCTTAGCTGCCACGTGATTTTCTGCCAACAAATAAGATTCAAGCTATGTTGCCATACTCCATACTGTGTATGCCTCTATCCTACTTGCATTAATCACCTGTTTTAAATCATTCAATTTCCAAGTGTAAACATTGTATGTGTGTAACAAATTAAAGCATTCTATGTGGCAACACGGCGCTATTTTTCTATAGGGTGCGCCTCAACGGACATTTCTCGTGGCGGGTGGTATGCATAAGTTATTTATTTCCTAAGTAAACTTAGTTGAATTTTAAACACAAAGATGGTTTGCACTGTTTGTGATAGGATCCAAGCTGATAACTTAGTCGTCGTTATATCTTGAAAATATGGGTTCTTTAGTTTTTCTTCACTAAAGAAACCATATGTTAACAAATATTTGTTAATATTTGTTAACAAATATTAACAAATAGTTAATATTTGTTTAAGATTTTCTTACAATAAAAAAAATTAATAAAAATTTTTGGTTTTTGTGTTACCCAACGTTTTTACTAAATAATAATAAACATTTTTTTCTCTCTTTTTGATAAGTTTGACGTAATTGCAAATTTACAATCCTTAAAAATAAAAAAAACACATTGTTTAGTAAGTCATAATTACTCATAATACTGTGTTTGCAAGCTCTTAGGCTACTAAAAAACGAAGTAGGCTATGTTTGATCTTTTTCTATACACGTGACCATATTAATAGCCTATTTGACCACACGACCTCTAGTGGATTAAACAACAAATTTGTCCTTCACTTGGAGAAATAATATTAATGTAACTTGGCATCCTATATAAATATTGGTCACCTCCTTTAAACATAAAATGTAGGTAATAAATGAATAACAAGTGACCAGTGTAGAACAGCTAGGCATAGTAATAAACATTATCAGAGTTGCAAGGCTATTACTGGTATCCAGCTTCGTATACAGTGTGTCTACTGCCAAAAAGATACAAAAATCAGTGACTTTTAGTTGACTTTTGAGTGTGAAAAATGTTAAAAGTCAGTGACTTTTCAGTCTCTAGGCTAAGATAGATAAGTTTTGGAGGAAATTGTTAAAGTCACAAAACTTTTGCTCACAATCGCAATATTTTTTCTATAATACTAAAGATCCATGACTTTTCTTGAATTTTAAGGAAAATAAATGACTTTTTGGTGACTTAAATGACCTGTTACTAAAATCCGTGACTTTCAGTGACTTTAGATGACTTCAGTGACCAGTAAATACCTTGATATAAGTTGCAAGCTTCATAATGGAGTCCTAAAGAATTAAGTTAGGAATAGCACTATATTTACAACTGATGTTCACTATGATCAGTCACCAGTTTATGGCAATGTATCGACGACAAACCAAGGTAGGTAGTTGACACAAACAGCTGATGGAAGCAGTCTGACAGCACCTCTGACGACAAGTTGTTTATATAGGCTAGATTGATAGATGAGTGGTTTGTTTTTAATATGTCGGGTGATGCCTTTGACATCATTGATTTTATGTTGTTTTTGTTTATGTCACCTTGGCCTACCTCCTCATTCAGGATTTCTTGGTTTCTGACAAGCAGGATTTGAAATTTTCTGTTTTACAAACGTACAAAATTCAATCCTTAACAAAGCTCAAGCTGTATTTACTTGTAAAATTTAAGGGCATTGCTCTCTGATTGTTGGCAATCAAAGCTTTGTCCAGCCGGTTTCGGTTTCTAGGTTTAACCGTTGAAAATAACAGGGGCAAGACTAATCTGAATTAGTAACGCATGTCTCCAATTCTATCCCACACTTTTTACAATAGGAGTTAAATCACAATTTGTAGTACCGTAAAAGGACCCATTAACAATGTAGAGAAAAAGCCCTTCAAAAAGTTATTCCTAAAAAATTCAACTAGGCTAAATCTGTCTAGTATTTATGCACTATAAGCCTACCTTTATATTTGCAAATGGTCATAAAAATGTTAGAGAAGGTATATTAAAAACTACATACGATTTTATGTGTAATGACAAAATTATAATGTAATGTGCTAGACAAACTTACCACTCACCACCCCATTCCTAACAGATTTGATAGTATATGACTTTAATTAAGAATCTAAAATTTTTTCTTAGAAAAAACTGCTAGGCCTAATCATAAAAAAATCATTAGGGAAACTTAAAATGCTATGATAACCTTGAACTCTTAGTAGGCCTAACACATGACAACATTTACATTTGTCATTAAATATACGTTAATTTTTTTGTGGTTTCAAACCAATCAGGTTGGTACAAAACATGGGTAAAATTTGAATTTTACCATTATACTGTAGTTTCAAGGTTCAATAAATGAGGTTAACTTTCTAAATTATTACACATGCACTTAAAATTCACTTTAAATTATATTGCACAAAATTGCTATTGTTTGAAAAAGTGGGGTTTTAAAGTAAAAGATATAAAATGATAGTTTCAAGTCCGATAAAATTCGAAATAGGCCAATAGGCCTAGGCCTAATCAAACAATTGCTATTTTGAATTAAAAAATATATTTGAAATTTTTAAACTTATTCTGAATAAATTCTTAACAACTACTTAACCGACCCTCATTTATATCAAATTAAAGGGGAACAATGCAGAATTGAATTCCCAAACCTCAAACACCATTGTGTTTGTGGATATCGTACGATGACAATGTCTCGTTGTCTTATAGAAAACTTAAATTCAGTTGTCATCAATTATTTAACAGATTGTAATAGTCAGCAACGATGATGAGTTTATTATTTTGATTGGCATGCGGAATTATTAAATCTAAGAATATCTGTTGATTTATGAATGCCCACTGGTCAAAATTCTTTCAAATGTAAGTTGAACTAGAACCCACTTAATTACAATAAAATGTATAACTGAAACATCTGTTCTTCCCGATTTGCTGGCATTTGCTATTACAACAGCTCTTAAGACTTGCAATGAATTACCCGTATTCTATAAGATTAGGGCCTAATACTGACACTTTGAAAGCCTACTTTTTTAGAATGTTCTGATGATTAACTCTAGGCCTATAAACAGTGTCAAAATGAATCCATATCAAGTGGTCCAAAATAAATTATTTGGTTGCTTCAACATTTTATTTTTAATATTTTTATTTGACCTTTGGCGCCCACATTTTGTCTACGAAACAACGATTTTCAGCTATTTAAGAGCTCTGCGTAAAATTAAATATCACATTTTCTATTAATCATAGAATAAAAAAATCATAGAATAAAGATATTCAAATAAAAACTAAATTAATCTCGTCAAAAAGATCTGAACTTAAATAAAAGTCCACATACATACACTACAATAATTTTTTAAGTCCAAATCCTTCAGTAAATTTCTAATTATTGGGCAACACCCACCTGGTTTAAGTAGTTGCAGTGATGATCCTTGGTCAAGTTTTAAAATCACAATTACAAAACACAAAAAACCAGATCTGATACGGTTTTTGTGTTATGTAATTGTGATTTTAAAACTTGACCAAGGATCATCGCTGCAACTACTTAAACCAGGTGGGTGTTGTCCAATAATTAGAAATTGACTGAATACCCCCACCAAAAAAAAAAAAAAAACAAATCATATCATTTAGATCTAGAATCCACATTCTTCAAAGTTAAAATTTAAAAAAAAAATTATTTCTGAACATTTTTTATACAAGAAGGCAAACACCTTTAAGCTTGTACATTTTTTATTGATAGGCATGTGCATTAAAATAACAAAATTAGAAGCTGTACAGACTTTCATGGATCTTTAAATAAAAACATTTTTAAATCGAAAATTTTCAAAATTTCAAAAATTTGGAGCTCAAAATCTCTGATGGGTGTGAAAATATTTTGAGCTCATTGGCAATCGCAAGAATGTCGTCGGCAGTCACGAGGGTATCCGGTCGGTGGTCGCGAGCGTCTTCATCGGCAATCGCGTTCATCTTCGAGATTAATTATTTTTTATAGATTTCAAGACTAGACGGCAAATTCATGACTGATTCCCGACTTTTCAAGACCATTGATAAATTCAATACTAATTCCCGATTTTCAAGACTACTAGGCACCCTGATTACAGGAAAGGGTGCATATGTCGTAGTTTTGTTCCACAATAATACAGCCTATTACACGACTGTGCAAACAGAAACTATCCTAAACCGCACTCTAATAGGCCTAATATATACAGAAAGATAGGCTATATTTGTATGTACGTGAACACGGATCTCAAACGGCTCAAACGATTTGCTTTGAACTTTACCAATAACTTGGTTCAGGGATAAAAGTACCCAATAAGATATAGGCCCTGGTCTATGCTAGAAAAAACTTTATTTTGTTCTAATCTTGAATGAAATTCTAAATATCTTAACATTGGTCTTATGGAGTTCAACATCAAAACAAAAGAGTTGCTGTAAACAGCTGACTGAACTGTCAAAAGCACCACCCATGTGCTCCAGTATGAACATGTGGTTTTTTTACATTGTATCCAGTAACTGAATTATACTAGACCTATAGCAAAAATGTATGATACTAACTTATTACACTGATGATACTATAATAAAAATAGGCCTAGGCCTAATCAGTTATTAAATATGCCTAGTACTTTGCAGTTATATGGTAGGCCTAAGGCAGGAGTTATCGTCACTTCCCCCAAATGATTTGCTTGAAAATGTGGGTTTAGTCGCTTGTGTAAGCCGTAAAAATCTTAATGCTTTGGCTGTTGTTAGCGTACTAGAAGCTATCTAAACATGCCCTACTCAATTAAAGTAATAAACACCATTTAGGACTAACTTTAATTTATCATTAAACAAATTAAGTGAAACCAACCAGGGAGCATGGGTGTGGAACACCCATCAAGCTGTATGCGAGTACAGTACTTAGAAGAATTGCAGGTAATTATTGAGTTTAGCTACGGCCATCGGAAAATGGAAAAATTTTTTTTTCAAAATGTCGGAAATTTTACGCTGATTCCGAAAATAATAGTTTTTTCCCGCGGAAAAGCTCGGAAAACCCCGGAAAATCGGAAAAACCGGAAATGACTTTTTACCTCGAATTTATCGGTGTGGGTATTCAAATTAACCGGGATGTTAAGCTGATCACGAATATGTAAAAATTATTTCGATCTGATTGTAAATAAGCCGGAAAATGCGGAAAAAGTGTCGGAAAAGCTATAAGACGAACTATTTTTAAAGTATATCATGTGGGTACTCAAATTACGCGGAATTTCATGTAGAATATGAATATGTCTATATCAATTGAACACAACAAATTAATACTCAATAAAGATAAAAAAAAACATAGAAAACAAATAAAAACACACTGAAAATTATATAAATGAAGCACTAACAATGTTATAAATGGTTGTTATTTAAAATAAATTATTTGATATTAGGTAGTACTATATATCTACATTACATATTAATATAATATACCATAAGCTAACTAGGAAACCTAACCTAACCTAACTTAAACCAACCTAACCTAACCTAACTTAACCTAACCTAACTTAACCATCGTGTGGGTACTGACTTTATGTGTTTTATTCCATAAACAAGTATATATTCTCATTTCACATAAAATGTTGCATAGTTGTACCCACATACATGATGGTTAGGTTAGGTTAAGTTAAGTTAGGTTAGGTTAAGTTAGGTTGGTTTACGTTAGGTTATAAAGGTTAGGTTTCCTAGTTAGTTTATGGTATGTTATAATAATATGTAATGTGTATAGCACTACCTAATATCAAATAATTTATTTTAAATAACAACCATTTATAACATTGTTAGTGCTTCATTTATATAATTTTCAGTGTGTTTTTATTTGTTTTCTATGTTTTTTTATCTTTATTGAGTATTAATTTGTTGTGTTCGATTGATATAGACATATTCATATTCTACATGAAATTCCGCGTAATTTGAGTACCCACATGATATACTTTAAAAATAGTTCGTCTTATAGCTTTTCCGACACTTTTTCCGCATTTTCCGGCTTATTTACAATCAGATCGAAATAATTTTTACATATTCGTGATCAGCTTAACATCCCGGTTAATTTGAATACCCACACCGATAAATTCGAGGTAAAAAGTCATTTCCGGTTTTTCCGATTTTCCGGGGTTTTCCGAGCTTTTCCGCGGGAAAAAACTATCATTTTCGGAATCAGCGTGAAATTTCCGACATTTTGAAAAAAAAAATTTTCATTTTCCGATGGCCGTAGCTAAACTCAATAATTACCGAATTGCAATTAAATTTATAAACCAAAGAATAAGCAACAAATGATGAAATCATCAGCTGTAAGTTAGCTGTACAGACGGGTACAATCTACGTGTTACGGTTTTCACAAAATCATACTTTAGAGTGCCGTGCCCTTTGTCCAACATTAATTCTGGGTTTGTGAGCGAAGCTAACAAGCTCGTTGTGGAGGCTAATGAGCAGAGCTAAAGAGCTCTTCTTAAAAGAAAAAAAATCCTTATGTGCTTGGCATTTTAGCGTAGGCCTAGTCTGTGCCTGATGATTAAAAAAAATAAATTTCAGTCTCAGAGCCACACAAATTTTTCATGTAAAAATAGGGCCATATAGGCCTAGGCCTAAGTTAATTAGATTCTTAAAATGTTAGGCTATATCTTATGAAAAAAACAAATCCTACAATTAAGTTAGGCCTATCATCAGTAGGTATAACAAGGCCCACAAGGAAATAAACTCTGCACTGAACACTTGTTAAACCAGGCGTGCGTGGGAAAAAAACCTTAACAAACTGACACCGCACCTTTGAGTTTCAACTAGGCCTAATAAACAGTATAAAAAAGGAAGGTGGGGGGTATAAATCGCTTTAGGGAATTCCCGGAATAAGACGCATTAAGTGCAACGCCCGACAGGGCTCACGCGGGGAAACCCTCCACAAACTGACACCGCATTCAATGAATTTCAAATAGCCGAAGGAAAAAAGGGAAGGTGGGGGTATAATTCGATTCAGGGAATTCCCCGGAATGAGGCGCATGAAGTGCAATGACGTTCAGGGCGCGCACGAGAGAAACCTCCACAAACTGACACCACATCCCTAAATTTAAATAGCGAACTGAAACAAGGAAAAAAAAGGAACGATGGGGTATAAATTGATTATTCCACTTATTATTTAGGCCTGGTTAAACCTCTTGCAAATGTAGGCCTACTTCTCGAGCTTGCTTTCATGACTTGGTGGAAGTCAGGAAAAGTAAATAATGCTATGTTGTGCAATGGCACACATAATTAAGTCAATGAGCTAGATCTTACTTAAATAGAATTGACCCCCCAAGCCTGAGACTAGGCTCGCCTTGTACCTAGGCCTAGGTTAGGGTAATAAATGAAATAGGCTGGAAACAGGCATCGTTATTAACCAAAATTATAAATATTGAAGGGAAGTTATTTATAAACAAACAATTTTAAAGATAAAAATGCAAAACATCACTTTTTGGAATTAATATTAAATTGTTGTGGGACTTAATTCTTCCCTCCATGAGTCTGTCATGAGAATAGGCCTAGCCCCAAGTCAAACAGCCAAGTACAAAAATTCTAAAAAATGAAAATAAAACACTTTAAGAGGCTTAACAATGTTAATTAAATAATCCTATAAAGTTTTCCTTACCTCTAAATAGGGACTGCATGCTGATAACACCACTTTATGAGCTTTCAAATATTGTCCATCGGCGGCTAAGGTACAATCGACTAGCGTTTGACTTTCTAACAAATTATCGAACACAGAAACTAAAGTACTTTGATGATTATTCCACCTTAAGCAAAATTGTTGGTCGCTAGCCATTTTACACAGTCATTCAGTCTTAAAATTCGAGTTATAACCGATAATAAAGTAAAAAAATTGAGGCAAACATTAAACTCAACAGAAACAACATGGAGGCCGCACGCAACAGAGGAAGCGAAGCCAACGAACAAGAAAAGAGAAGGGGAAAGCAGCGTTGTCAGATTTCTAATTCACATAAAAAATTTCGGTTTCACCGGTTTTAAAAATAAGAAAAATAATTATTTTTCAGCGCTTAAAAAGTTGTATTTACTTATATATATTCTTGATAAATCTTCTTAAATGATTTTTTTAATGTCAAAACAAGAATTTGGTCTTAATTTATGGAAAAATCGATTTTAGTATACTAGTGATTCTTTGACTGTTAACGCGAACATGTACATCCGGCAACATAGCACAAAATGTATAAAAGTAGTACAATGGTGGCAATTCCAAGGGATCTTAGCGAGACAGAAAATAGATCATGATTTATGATTAATTTTTGAAATGGTACATCAAACATATTCTCGTTTTATCGTTATTTTTATGTTCGATGGAAAATTGTTGTTCATTTAATATTCTTAGACAACTTCAAAGCCATATTAGTACAATGTTATAATTTTGACAGTCACAAAGAAAACAAAATTAGCTTCACATTTTTAGGAAAAAGGAGTGCCTCCCAGCGCACTCCCAGCATCCATTTCCAATGGAATCCATTATGTTTCATCTTAAAATGTCAAGGCCATAGGAGATTAAAGTGTCAATTTATAATTTAATGTGCTTTAGACTAAATTACAACTTTTGAATTACATACAGCCATTAAATAAATAAATTCATTCATATTGCATTTTTATAATTCCTCACAGATTACATGAAAATTATTTATAGCATACTGGTGTACAAGTTATTGACCCGGTAAAACTTGATGTGCGCTCAGGCGCAGAAGTCGAATGAAATTACCAGTGAAAACATTACCTCCATTTCACTGCAGTGTGAAACGGCTTTTGCGTTCATCAACAGATCAATATCTCCAGTTCTTTATTTACTGAGCTGTGACTGAATCATTTGAGAAACTTCTCTATTGCGCGCGTAATTTACATTATAGCCCAGGCGCGGATTTAGTATATAAATATTGCATTTTGCAGGCTTCAGGTGAAATTCAGTAATCAGTACAGAAATATTTTTTTGAAATGGGGAATAAGTTATATTATTTAGGGCTTCTCTCTTTCATTCATCTGTTGGCACTTTTGATATACTGTACCGCTAACTTATACTCTGTTATATATACTGAGATGGTATTACTTACAGTCCAAAAAGTGGATACTTTTTAGACATAATTAAAAATTTGTATCATATAGTAGGCCCTGCTATTCAAATATAAATTGTTTCCCTCCAATAAGCGATAGCGATAACTTACCTAATATCATATCATATCTCAAATTCACAACGCGTTAAAAATTATAAAATGTACATTATTGAATTTTGAGATAAGTTTACATTCAGTTATGCTCATTGGAATCTCAGATAACTTAAGAGAAAATATCTAACTTTAGCCACTTAGAATTTTGATATTTTTTATTAAGATTTTCAGATGGTACTGCGCGGAGGATGCACAATGACAGAACCTCCCCGTGGCGTACTCCATGACCGCTGTAGACTCCCGATCTGAGATATATCTGCAAGTGTCTTTATTTGACCTAACCAATATTTGTGATTTAACTGTTGTCCTTATTTTAGTAAAAAATTACATGTAGTGCTTTGTAATTCAACAATGTCACATTTTAAAACACATATAAGTTTAGCATTGACTAAACTTAGCGGCTACGACGCGGCATGGTGAGCAACATAAAAATTTAAGTTATTTGGTTTTTCACATTTTGAGCTCGTGTAAAAACTGCCATAGGACAAATATTTTTTGTGCTCGCCGATGTTGTGACCGACATACGGTGGTAACGTCAGTACAGTACTACACGTCACTGTTTTTATTTGAGTCTTATGATCTATGGTGATAGTCATAATTGAGAAACATGACTTAAGAAATTGTGAACAATAATTATTAAAAGATAAAGTTCTACAGCAAATAATTACAAAATTATTACAAAATTAATTGCAATAACTATTGAGCAAATCAAAGACTATTAAGTTATACATTCCAATACAGATACAAACATTTTAATTTGACAGTAACTAGTGAAAATCTATCTTCGTGTGAATCCTAGGGGAAATCTGCGATCACCGTTAGAAAGGTATAGCCTGTAGATGAGCAGAATCACATCCTAATTCACACAGGACTCAGGGTCTACGCCCCACAGGCTTTCAAAGTTTCAATGTTAATCTTATGGAGGAAAGAGTATTGATTGAATCACCAGACAGATGTTGTAAAAACAACTGCTAGAAAAGCAGGAAGAACAGATGCTTCAGTTAAAACATATTATTTATTAATTAAACATATTATTAATTGGCTCCAGTCGGACCAGAACTGAAAACATTTTGGTTGAATTTCAACCAGGAGGCGATCTCTAGTACATATTTAGTCTAACGGTGCCCTCTACCTCGGCGTCAAAATCGTCGAGCGAGACTGTTAAACTGCCGCTATACGCTGAAACTCACATTTTGGAAAATATATGACGGGTGATTTTAAATTTTGTTACTTAATGCTTTTTTTGGTTTCAGTGCGAAATCGATCGGTGGTCTAATAACGATTTTTTTTTTTAATTGCAGACCTTTCGCATCTCCCTTCTTGCATCGTTATCTATAAACTTTTTACCAATCTTATTACAGATTCTTGTTCTTAATATTATATTGTACTCACGTATCGTCTTATTTTTTTCTTAAAAAATGTTTTTAATACCGTACATTAAAACTTGATACAAAAACGCTTATTTCAACATTATTAGCTAGCACCCTGCTTAGTAATTTAAATTATTATCGAAATTTTAAGACGATAGCTGAGTACAAAATTATATTGCGAAAAGAATGACACCAAAATATTTTAAATCGGTTTACAACTGGGGCGACAAACACGGAGATTCTAAACCCGCGCGCGGCAGATGGGTAGAGCGCATGCGACATGTAGGGCCTATTTTTGTACAAGGAACTCCTCCTACAGTTTTTAACCGATTTTAATGATTTTGGTGTCATTGGAGAGAGCTCGGCTTGAAGTTATTTCTTATAAGTAAATTGGTAAATCTCCATCCAAATAGGAGGGGCCCTGCACGCCCTTAAAGTGCTGTATTTTCCCATTAGAATAACATCAAGAAAATTAAAATATTTTCAAGATTAACAGCTGTAATAAGTAAACACTGCACATTAGCAAGAGTCTATTCATACGAAAGAATCTATCTTCTTATTTCTATAAGGGTTTCGTCTGTTACGTCCCTTTTTTCTCTCGACCTACAGAACCGATTTTTAAGATTGAGGTGTCATTTTAAAGCTTAGGATAGGCCAGGACTGTGGAGAACATATGAAAAAAGAAGGGCTGTTTCATTCCTTTGATGTTGGAAAATGCCGCTTTTGAGTCAGGCCGGTGACGTAATCAATCTGATGTCCATAAGAATAACATGTACCAGCTGATCAGGCTAGTGACGTTTTGGGTACTAATTTTTACATCTTTTTACCCGCTAATGAAACAGCCCTTGTCTATTACATTACAGCAGTTTTCCCCAGTCCTGAGGATAAGCTATACCGAAGTGACGAATCGCAATTAAAAAGGTCATATTGTTTCGTGCTTCGCCCCTTTCGCCTTTGATTTATTTCTAGAGGGCGCTTTAACATTTTGTTTATTGCAAGTTCTTTAATGTGAATAGCAATTTAACTGCTGATTACCTTCAGATGAATTTTAAAAGCCAGATAGTAAACAAAATAGATCTCATGCCACTTCATAATCAACAATCACGTACTGTAGGTGAGTTTCACTCATACAGAATCATAAAATGCGCAATTTGCGCACGGGCCACATCATTTATGTTAAACCACGAAGGAAACACAAATTAACAAACTGTTTGAAAAAAGTATCCAAACTTAACTGCTCGTTTTTGAGCAACAAGTACACTAGTAAATATTAAAATGCAGCAATGTAGGGAATACACTGACAGTGGCAGTCACGTTAAGACGTAAAGAGCTAAGCCCGGAACTATAATACATTTTTGTTCAGATATATATAGTTTCAAATTTATAATAGAAATTTAATTAAAACTGTTTAGTTACATTTATAAATGGTAATTAAGTTATATCATCCATTCCATCACAATATTTTTTTTACTAAACAATAACAGCCATTGGAAATATGCTGAGCACGCAGGTCTACTGCGATGGGTATATTTCATTTTCACGTTTGCTTTGCGAGTAAAAAATAAAATTTTCATATTAAAATAGAGTGCCTCTGCGTTTTTAGAACTAATCCAATATGTTACATAACAATATTTATTGCAACCTAAGGGAATGTTGAAAAACATGGCGGCCTAAAGAACCAACTGGATTGCGAACTAAAAAGTGAAAGCGTCTGAAAAGTACGAGTGTAGTATTGATTATGTGACGCAGTGGCGGAGTGAGTGACGTAGTACCTTCGACTTGTCGATAGTTTGTGCAAGTGCCGCCCATTTTAAAACATCGCACTTCCCCTCACCCCCTTCCCGTGAGGGCAGCATGCCCTGCCCTGCAAGCTGGAATGCCTAGCATCAGCACCACCACCCCCAGACGTTGGTTGCGTAACTGTGGAAAGCACACATTATTTGAAATTTGTGTTAATAATTGGAAATTTATAAAACTGACTTAAAATGGAAATATTGCTGGCCTCGCAAATCAGCGGTCCCTGGTTCGATCCTGGGCGAGGGCGACATCAATTAATTGAGAGGTCACCTCGGGCTAGCCCAGAGCCAGAGGCGGTACCGCGACGGTACCTTCCTGTCTTTAGATCACCGCTCAGGCTCCCTGGCCCGTGGACGGTGACGGACAGTGGTAGGAAGTTTTTATTATTTGTTGAATCCTCCCATTTATATGTACATACCGTTGAAACGCTAAGTTCTCTGTAACAAATATACCGTTTTCCATAATGATGAAAAAATTAAGGGGAATGATGCGTAGAGTTGCAGAATTACCTTTAAATGCCCTATTACAGCTCTTTTAAAGTTTCGGGTCATTGCAATTAATTCTTAGGCCTATGCCGGCTTTACAATAGTCCAGCAATGAGATGTTTTTTATTGTTTTGACAACTTCACTGACTTTACTTTTGGTGGTAGGCCTACGCCAAGTTTTACTGTAGCTGAGCAAGGTCATTAGCTATTTTTTTAAATACCCGTCACAGTGTGCTGGTATTCCTTGATCGCTGCAGTGCTGCAGTTTACAACTGGGTATTCAGCTCTAATTTTCAAAAGGACTCAGTGATTTTTTTATCATGAGAATACCTAAAGCCTAAGTGAGTTTTTTTGCTGATTGGTGTGATGTAATACAATTATTAGTTTTTCCAACAATATGAGCTAGATGAGACTAAGCGCGAAATAAAGAAACCTAAAGCTAAGACGTAGCAGTTGAAAGCGCAGTGGAGGCAGGCAAGCTCTCAGATGGAGATGGCTCTCAGAGCTCTCACAACATGCTTACTTGGCGACCTCTCGTCTCTACCTCGAATTGAGTATAATTTACACTTCTGTTCCTCAGAATATCCTGTACAGACAAGGAGACTTCATGTTTCCTGTATGTAGTATATGTAAATTTATAAAATGTTTTTGCAAATACATTCTAAATTTTATTGGTTGGTTTTGGAATAGAATTTAAAAAATAAACTGCTGCTGTAAATGTATACACTGAATTATTATAAAATCACCCAAAAACTTTTTATCTTAACAGAAGCGTTAACCAGAAATTTAATTATTAAAATAATAAAATTATTTAGTATATCAAGCCACTAGTTCAGACAACACATGTATCATTACAATAAAGAAGGAATATTTTTAAATGAAGTCATACTTTTTGGAGATTGAAGAACCGTTTACAGTACATCAAAGACGCATTAAAACCTGCACAAAAATTTCAGTTAAAGTTTTGAACGAAAGATATAATAATATTTCAACTTCAACAGAGACTTGGGTGAATGACTGTCTGAACCCAATTGCCCCAATTGTTACCCGCAGGGTCAGCAAAAATCATTCAGTCCCTTGGATCACAAACGACATCCTTAGATTGATGGCTCAGCGTGACTCTGTTTATCGTAGGGCCAAAAGATCAAGGGATGCTGGGCTGATGGCCCAATATCGTCAACTCCGAAATCAAGTTAAACAACAACTCCGCAATTCTAGACTTCGCTACATTCACAGAATGTTTTCGGATAGAAAGCAGTCTTCAACTGCTCTCTGGCGAAATATAAAAAAATTTGGTCTTGGTAAGCAAGAAACTGCAGTACCAATGTCCATTCCACTTAATAACTTGAATGATTACTTTTTGTCTTTTTCCTCAAACTCAAATAGTGTAATTATGCAGGACTATTTGAGAGAAATTAATTTAAAGAGTAGTTTGAATCTTAATCCAGTTCAGTTCAGTTTTAGTCCTGTTTTGCAGATAGATGTATTGAAGGCTATAAGGCGTATAACGTCCAATGCCATGGGATCCGATAATATCCCCATTTCCTTGATCAAACGGATTTTGTTTGCTCTCCTCCCAACAATAACTTTCATTTTTAACACTTCTTTGAAGAAAGGAATTTTCCCAGAAAAATGGAAGTCTGCCTTGGTCCGCCCCTTGAATAAGATCTCATCCCCTTCGCTTCCACAAGACTACAGACCTATTAGTATTCTTCCTGCTCTTTCAAAGGCTCTTGAAAGAATAGTTCATTCCCAAATTTCGGATTTTCTTTCTCTGAACAATATTCTAAACCCTTTCCAGTCAGGTTTTCGAAAGTTCCACAGTACAGAAACAGCCTTGTTGAAAATCACTGATGACTTACGATTGGCTATGGATCGTAGTCAATGTACACTACTGACATTATTTGACTTTAGCAAGGCTTTCGATACTGTGAATCATGATATCCTTCTCGCTAAGCTGAAACTTATAGGATTTTCAAATGTTCCAATATCGTGGATGAGATCATACCTCCAAGACAGAAAGCAGTGTGTGTGTCATGACAACCTAACTTCTGACTGGGGACGTGTCCCCTGTGGTGTTCCACAGGGTTCAATACTTGGTCCTCTTCTTTTTACAATTTACACAAATGACATTACTTCTGTTTTACACAATGCCAAGTTTCATTCGTATGCTGATGATCTACAAATTTATGCTCATTTTAAAATCAGCAGGTTGAATGAAGCGGTAACTAACATGAACGACGATATTGACAGAATTGTTCAGTGGGCATCAAAGAACGGACTTAGACTAAACCCAGACAAAACAAAACCAATGATACTAGGACACTCACGACTCCTCACCAAAGTTGACATGAACAGTGTACCCAATATTGTTGTTAATGGGACAATTTTGCCATACTACGACAAGGCTAAAAGTCTTGGTTTGACCATTACTAATACTCTTGACTGGACTGATGCAGTAGTGAATACCTGTAAAAGGGTATTTGCTGCTGTTCACACTCTGAAAAAGATGCAACATCTTTTGCCTTTTCACATCAAACTGATTCTCATCAAATCACTTGTCTTCCCACACTTTAATTACTGTAACACTGTGGTCAATGACATGACTGTAGCGTTGGCCTTAAAATTACAACGAACTCAAAATTATTGCATTCGATTTTTGTATAGTCTTCAACGAAATGACCACGTCACTCCATTCTACATTCACTCATCTTTGTTAAAATTATCAGACATCAGGCAGTTGCGAATAGTCACAATCACTCATTCTGCAATCAATCTTGGAATCCCAAATTATCTCGCGACCAATTTTGAATATTTGAATGAGAGAGGTGCAAGAAATACCCGCTCTGGCCCATCAACTCTTCGAATTCCACACCACAAAACAACTGTTTTCAACAAATCTTTCATAGTCACAGCTTGTCGCCTCTGGAACTCCTTACCTTACACAATAAGATCCATAGAATCCCGATCCCGGCTGACGGTGGCGCTGAAAGAGTATTACCTTAACCGGATGACCGTGGCTTGGCGGGATGGCGTGCGCTAGGCGTAGGTGCAGCGGGGTATGAATGTGGAATGAATGTGTTGTTAAATTGTTTTTTTCCTTATTCTTATTTGTACCTGAATTATTTAAAAGATTGTAAAATTGTATAAAATGTTTTTCTCCTTAATTTCAGTGTTAAACTGCATTTTATTTTTATATTAAGTTAACATTTATTTAGTTTTAGAGGTTAACTGTAAGAGAGGACCATGTGGTCCTAATGTTCGCCTCAATAAAGAAGTATTCTCATTCATTCATTCAACCCAAGTCTCAAATGAGAATATTATATGAGCCGTGGGAATTCGTGATTATTGTTGAAGGAAGTTGGAGAACAAATTGGCAGTATAACGGTGCATTAAGAATCCAGCGGACTTTCACATTTTAGAGTCGAGACTCCATTGTGGGGCATTCCAGCAGACGAAAGATTCATACAATGTTAAGACGCGGATGTAAGAAATACTGCTACTCATACTCTGTATCGCCCTTAGAACGAACTCATCACATTAACGCAGAAAACTAATAGTATGAATTTTTTTTTATTCTTCATTTCATAAATGAAGAATAAAAAATAAGTTGTCTTACAGCAATGTTCTGGAGTTGCTACATGTGAATGTGATCATTTTAATCCACTCTATAATATTGAGTGTTGTTTCATAATTCCGCGTGAATTTGAAGGATTTAAAAATATTTTAACCACCCTGACCATTTACGAATCATAAATTAATCGTTGCAGCAGACTCGCCTTTACCCGTAGTTGAGGGAAAATATGTCGAGTCCAAATGGAAATAATTTAGAGATCTATTCATTTTTCATTAATTTAATAGGCCAAATCTTAGTATGTAAGATTGTTGCTACATGGGATGATACAAATATTATACTGGTTTAAATAGTTGGAAATGCATACCAACGATTTTGATACCAATAAATTAGCGACACAGACAAAATGTCTTAGATTCCCCATGAGAACGACCAGATGTCGTGCATTCATGTTGTTTGTTTTGTGGTTTTCACATTTATCTATGTAAAATACCAATTTATTATTACAATAAGTATTCGTGTTTATTATAATCCTCATCGTTATTACGAATGGTTTTTTATCCTGCTGGAATTAAAATATATCTTTTCAACCAAGGTTTTATAACACCGCTACGTTAAAAATGTAAATTTTTTCCAACTCATAATAAAGTTTAACACAGTTTGTAAATTTAGCCAACATAAAATGGCACATAAATTATTAAAATCGTTTCATCGCTAAAACAGCAGATGGTGCAAAGATAATTCGGAGAGGTGAACGGTTATAGTGAGTGCCGCAAGTGAAACACCTCCCCCCCCCTCCCCCTGCTGAAACTATGATTTTACACTGAAATCACTGCAAGCTCAAATCAAAGCCCCATCGATTTGAGCTGGGGCGCCGGAATTCTACCCCCAGGAAAAGTACCCCCATGAAAAAACGCTACGTCATTTTGACGTCACAGGTATTAAATCGATTGGCTGTTTTAAAGCCACGCCTGGAAAGTTAACGAACTTGTTCATTACATCGAGAGCTGGAGAGGAAATAGTTCAAGGAGATTTTACAAGTTTTCGACACAATTTTCTACAAATTAAATTCTTTTAAACTATTCATCTCTACTTTTTTGTTTGACTATAACTTAATTGCCAATGGCGCAAAACTTATTAGTATTACAATTCAACGATTATTAATTAAAACATATCAGACTGTTAAAAAATGTTATAAAAAAGGTTGGGTTTATTGAACTAAAACCTTTTTGCTAGTTGACATATCTTTGCTCAAAGGTACTCACTAAGAAAGGATTTTGCAAATATAGTTTTTAAGTTCTTTAGGGCTCTACTCCACAGGACTTCACACTGAGGGGGTTAAAATTAATTTTTATTGAATTTTTTAATTCAAATTAATTTTTTAACATGGTCGTTCTTCTTTACTCATAGGTGCTCAATAAAAAAAGTTTTTTTGCAAAATTCCTTCAGGGCTCTACTTACACTGCTTGAATGTTTCAATATAATTCTTAAGAAAGAAGATTTCGTTGCACTAAGAGATTTTAATAGCTATAAAATAAATTCAATCACGGGCGAAGCCGTGACGGGCAAGTGTTTCTAAAATTACGGGACAACAACAATTCCCCCTTATCTCCATTTACGCCTACGTCTAAATTGAAGTAGCCCGACGCTTCTCTTATTTGCTTGCACTGAAAAGTGTAGCAGTGTGGAAAATTTGGTCAGAAAAATCATCCCCAACTTAAATTTCCACCATGAAATCATCAAATCAGCCAAAAAATCCTAAAATTCTCCCAAGTTCAAGATAAATTTAAATGTTGAAGCAGCAGCTGATGTACAGCACATCCTCAGAGGGTCGACTGCATGCAGTGCAGCAAGTTGATAAGTTGTTCAAGTCGTGGCCGCAAGCCGTCAGGCCGGTCCCGACCCCGACCACAGACAGACACAGACACGGACACTAGACAGTCGGGGCGTTTGGCCACGTGGCCTTGATTTCGAACAGAGGTTCCCGCCATCGATTTAATCTTATTTGGTTTTCTTTGTCCGGCCGGTTCGGCGGAGTTTCCTTCCCAGGCTCGTCTGTTTCTTTGTGCCTCCGTCTTCTCGCCCAGTCATTGTTCCTCGTCGCGGAGGGATCTTTCTTTTACCTGCTTCTAAATCTAAACACTTCTACGAACCAGTTTCCAACAAAGGGAAGGTTCAACGTATTGGACTATGTTGAAACGGTTTCTTTTAGAAATTGTTGACGTGTGAACTTTCCATCTATAAATCTTTATAGAATTAAATTCTTGATGCATTTTCGTTGAAAAGAATATGTGTAGATAAACAGGATTGGTCACAGCATTGTCTAAATGAAAAAAGCTTCTAATGGACAAAATGCATGTACGATTTTTATTGAATATAGAGAAAATTAAAATTACATTGAAAAGGAGATGTCCTACCGATTTATTTTTGTATTTTTATACAACCTTTTCGTTTTACTAATTCGACTTTCTTGAAACTTAATTAAAGAGATATACAAAATATGGAATCAGTAGACTAACTTACATCTTAAATGTATTAATACATCGAAACAAATCTCATGCAATGCCATAAAACAAATGGCATGTTTATAAAATAAAAATAAATATAAAAAAGGAATATTTAGGACTGATTGTAAAGAACTTATAATTTTACCCAGGGAAAATTGTTATTGATAGAAAATAATTATTTAGGTATAAGAGCTTAATTAAAATTTTCACTCTTTGAAACAATGTTTCAATTATAATGTAACAACGATGCATGGAAAGTAAGTTAAGAATAACCCTCAACAATTCCCTTGTAGAGACAATTTCTGTAAAATGAATGTGTCTCGCAGTTGAACATCTGGCGACCTAACTCGCAGCGCCGTTATATCTTTTGTCACACATTCCACCTGATACAGTTATATACAAGTCGGTTTTGGCTCAGCAGCAGCGACGACGCGGCCAGTACATTAACCGCGGAAAGTGAGGCGGGCAACAGTTATGTTCCGCCAGCCGTGAGAATGAATCCGCCATCTTTACTTGTCATATCTGATGATATTCAGGGTTTATAGTCTATTGAGTGGAGGAGGAATGGGGCTTGGCTGGGCTGGGAACGAACTGAGCAGTGAACGCATTCCGCTTCCGCTCGTACTGTACTGAGAAACTTGATTCTTAGTTCTTAGCACAGTTTACTCTGTGGTTCTTAGCAAGCGTTGCGACACTGAATAATCAAAATGTTAACGATAATCAATGTTAATTTAATTTATACATTCATATTATGGTTAAACAATTTATAATTTATAATTGTTTAATCGTGATACTGATGTTGAAAAAAAATAAGGTCTACTGTATTAATGTTTTGGTATAGACAAACCTTCAACACTTTCATGCTCTGAGTGTTTCCAAAATTGCGGGATTAGTAAAAATAGGCCTATTGATGTGGTTAACATTGCTCATCTAAACTGATCAAAATGTCGATTTGATAAAATCACAGAAAAAGGAAACGATCGTTTGGTTTTTCTGTGATAAAATACAAATCTCATTGCGTATAGTTTTAAAGTGGCCGTTTTGAAATTTTTGAGATATTAAGGGTCTACGGGAAACTTAAATTTTTAAAGTTGTATTAGTAGAATAAATAACTTTTTGAAAGTTCGCGATGGTTGTTGAATAGAATTGAGGCCTTTCTTGTCATGGAAACAACAACAAAATAATGACAACATAATGCAATACATTTACTTTTCTGTTCAGTTTCCTTATGATTCCTGTATTCCTTGATTACGACTATGAAATCCTTCAGGAAGTAGACTATATAATTTAAAAAAATCATGATTAAGGTGTTTATACGAAATATTGTTACACCTGATAGATTAACATCATACCGATATGCATATAGACAAATTTCACACTTATCGGTTTCAATAGATCTGCTCTTATCTGGTATTCAAGCGTTAAATTAATCAGACCAATATCTTCACGACATTGCAGCACGATCTGGAATCAATTATTGCTTAGAAATTGAAACAAAATATACGTACTTTATAAAACTGTGGTAATTTTCCAACATGGTCGTTAACGATGAATGCATAATTTTATTTTATAACGATATTTCTCAACATTTCACATTATTACGGTTTGTTTTAGCATGTATTTTTTTTAAGAACTCTCTTGTCTGTCTTTTAAAATTCATGGTAAAATTTGATTACCGTCGATTAGGCTAATTGCTAAAAATTTACGGCGTTGACCGACAGCTAAAAGCAATCATATTGCATACCACATGGTTCAATGGTTTCGAGTTTTAAAAGAAAATTCTCCCGTTTTCATTATATATTTACCTGATCATTGCTTGATTTGTTATGAACTATTGACACATTGCATTTCTTTGTCTTGTAGTTTCAGTGGAATAGTTAAAAATGATACAAAATCAGTACAGTTGTGTAAGATTTTTCCAATAAGTATGGATTAATTGAAAACAGGATCTGTTTCCAACGCCTCAAAAATGTATAGCAATTTTTAATACTGAAAGCAATAATAGGCAAACGATATCAGTTCAAATATCACAAATGGCATTTTGCGCTTTTTGTTGACAAAAAACAGTAAAATTCTAATCCGGAATTTTTGTAGAATGACATTTAAAAGTCTCCACCCATAAATTTCTCAACCTCTCCACAGCTACGGTACAGACCAGTCACCCTGCACAAACATGCGCCAGATGTTCTAGGTTAGGATTTATATTTCCAACCGAAAATAAAACCAGAAGGGAGCGCCGGAAAGCCTCACAAGTTGCATTTATGCGGATGCCTTTTACAGAACCCCTCGTCCGTTCCCCTTGTATCCCCTGCTCGGCAAAAAACGCCGCCAGCTGTCTCCAGGCAGACGCTCGGCAGGGGAACCAACATTACAGCATTTCAACAAGGTGTAAAATTGTAGCACCGATTCAACATGGCGGACGCGGCACTGCCACAACGGCGGAACGAATGCCTGGATTGATTGAGCGCTCTAATTAAAACATGCGTACTAGCTTGTTTAGCGGCCGTTGACTTCCCGGGCGTGGCTTTAAAGTTGAAATCGATTTCAACTGCAGTGGTTTTAATGCTCTGAACTGGTGGAGGGGGTATATCACGTTTTGAATTTAATATATTTTACATTTTAAACTTGTTTTTGTGTTGCGATTAATGCATACATCCAAGTTATAGTCTTTTGTCTATGGATTGATTAGCGTAAATGAAGAATTAGTGAGGATTAGTCTAATCATCAAAGATTATCAATTAAGTAATTTAAAACCACCATGTTTGGTCATTTTAAATTAAATTAAGAGAACATTCACTTCTGCAGTGCTTTCTGGCGGCGCGAAAAGTTCAAAACCATATTATTGCAAAAGTCATTATTGTAAATAGGCTACAATCACAATGTGTCCACGATTCGACAGTCGTCTAGTCTTTGTTGGTTCGGCTATAGCTCCATTGTAGTCTGAACAGGTAAAACATAATATAGACAGAGGATAGCATTCGTGCTTCATACATCTGATTATGGAACCTGAAAAACCAGTCCAGAGCTTAGCAAACGGTCGCAATAATCCCAATCTCACCGCACGGAGCAAGGGGAAAACTGCAGGGATCTCAAAACATAGCGCAAAACTTATTGAAACACCTCACTTTACTATGTTAACTTGAGAGGTTTGAAAAATCTAAATACTGTGCAGCGGCAGGTCACAAAAAAATAACAATATTTTAGTCGGTTCAATACTAATATATATATTTACAAACCCATTATTTTTAGACATTTTAAAAATTACTTAAATGAGGTAACTGCAACAAAAGTTAAAACTACAATTTTCGATCAATCCAATGAGCCATAAACTTACAGTATTGTGGTAATGTGATGACTAAGATCTTTTTGCGCTTTAAGGAATTGATGTAAGCCCTCATTGAAGACGAGGGATTAAAGTTTAAAGAACGATTTATGAGATTAAACTGCTGAAAAACGCGTCCATTTTTGAACACAAAATGTTCAGAATATAGGCCTTCTTTGTTGTTTATTAATCAAACAATCAATAATATAAAACTTTTGATTTGATAGATTTCTTAGATATTAAGGTTTCCTTTTGAATCATAGACCTTTTTAGACCTTGAAGATTTATACAATATTCAGTAAAAAGTAATCGGAATATCTTTGCTGAAACCGATATTCCTCCATGGTACGTAAGTTAATTTTAAGGACATTACATATATTATAGTTTATTTGCCGCAAATATAGCCTATTGTCAATAATCTGCAAGAATATTCAATGAATGTTCAAATGAAATAAAATTATCGCACCATAACCTTCAAAAGTAAACTGCAACTTCAAAGCTAGAACGTGGATAAAATTGCACAGAGAGGTTTGAAGGCGCTCATAAAATTCCTAAAAGTCTACCACCAATGGGGAGATTAAAAGTACAGGAGTGAGTTTTACAAGTAAAAATAGTTCATGCTAAACATTTTTATTTCAGCAGTTAGTGTCAGATTGACTTGTTTTGTTATACGTTTTTGGTGTTGTATTTTTTATTGCTCCTAAAATGGCCTGTCTGTGTATTTCACTGTAGTTAACTAAACTGTTGATTATGATTTTCAATAATAGCTTTAAATACCCTGTTAGTATTGATTGGAGTGTTTATGTAGACATATTTTTGTAATCATGTCCTAATATCAAAAATATTAGTAAAATACCTTTTGAATTTTTTTACAAACAAAAGTATTGGTTTTGTCTGCAAATTTAAAGAAATTGATTAAAATTTTAATATTATGCACATTAAAACAACTTATATTTTAAAACTTTTGAATATTTTTACTAAGAACAAATTTTTTTTAATTAGGTATATTTTATGAAATTTCTAAAAGTTTGAATTTGAAGTGAGAATCAATGCAAATACATTTAATGCTTTTTAAAATTTTGAAACTGCTTAAAAGTTTACTTTTTTGTTACAATTTTTAGACATTTAAATAAACCTAAAAGCCTATTATCATCAACACGCATCTAATCTATACTATTATTCCCAGCATTTTTTCAACTGTACTTTATTTTACCATCATAAGCTTTAAAAATGACGTTGTTATACAGTCCTCATATTCTGAACAAAAAAAAAAAAAAAAAAAAAAAAAAAAATACTAACAGGAATAGCTTGGCCTCTGGCATATTAAACTACAACATTGAAATTAATAATCATATGGTATTAAAACAGTCTGCAACTTCGTCGGTCTGCTCCAATTATTTGTTTGAGCTGCAAACAACCATCACAGGCCAATATATTTTGAGCTATCTGTATATTGGTGCTGTTCTTATAATTTGGTTGCATTTATTTTCTATGTAAATTTTTCATGATCAGAAGTGAATGGTTGTTCCTAACCTAAGTTGGCTCTTGCTAACTCAAAATTCATATGATTTTGACTTTTCTTCGAGTTAGCCTGCTGTACGAATAGTTCAAATTACCAGCAGTATGAGCAACAAAGATAGTTATTTATTAAATTTTAATTACAGGGATAACATGCCATAAAGTGGAAGCAGACAGAGGCTAGACTTAAATCACCTACCTCCATTGCAACCTGTGCTCAAGGGTTTAAACTTACAGCAATAGAAAAAATATCGGGATATAGGGTAAACCTCAACTTGTAGAGGTAAAATGCTAACCAAATTCGAATTATGTACTAAAAATCTGAGTTATAGAGTGAATATTTGCATCTAATCAACTTAAAAAGGTAAATACCCCCCGTCGCAGCAGACCTGCGTACTCAGCGAATTTCCAAATTAATAATATTAATATTGACCAGCTGAACTTGTAAACAAAATTTCATCACGTGCTCATAAATAGTTAAATAAATGTCTATTCTCCTTAAGTTTGAGTTAAATATATAGGGAAAGAGTATGCAGGTGTGCTGCCATGGGGGACACTAAAAAAAGGTTTTTAGCATAGAAAAAATTTATTTCGACCATATACTTAAAGCCATATAGTAAGTTTCATCAATATCTGTCTATAAATAAAAGAGTTTGCCTATTCTCCATATGATTAACTTGGGAAAAGAGTATGCAGGTTTGCTGCCATGATAAGTACAAAAACCAAGATTTTTTACCTTAAATGGATGAATCTCAATAAAATGAAGCTAAATACCAAGTTTCATCCAAAAATATTAGTTAATAAGTGAAATATTAACACATCCTTATTCTCCATAAGATTAACATTGGAGCCCCAAAAGACAATGTACTGTCTTTAGACTTTACAATATCTCGGTAACCAATGGAGATAGAGCAAAGCTTCAAAATACTAAATTGTGTGTTTTTTTGAGCTAAATCCAATGGTCAAAATAAAAATTTAAAATTTTTAAAATTTACATATGAAAATTGCAAAAAACCCATTTTTGGGGTACAAAACCCCCCAAAACTACCCCTTCCGGTAGGTCGATAAGTCTGGTTTTCGAACTTATCTGAATAAACGTAGGATTACACATCTGTACCAAATTTGGTGTCGATCGGATCATTTTTACGAGAGTTATCGTGTCTAGGGACACATATATATATATACATATATACATATATATATATATATAAATTTTAATGACTATTATTTTTGGTCTCTGGGCACCTCAAAACGAAAAAGTAACATGGTCCCGGGCTTAGGTCTTACCATGAGACCTACGGTAATAGCTTATTCCCTATGGGAAATTCGCTAAAAAGTAAGATTATTTTGAGTCATGTATAGGTTTTTTATCCGTTGGCTTACTGTATTCGGGATTGTTAAAATATTAAATAAAATGATCGACATACTTCATTATGAAAATATGATTTATATTATAAATACACTTATTGGTGTAAAAACGAGTAATCAAGTGAATGTTAAAAACACAAATCATGACTTGAGATAACTTCAAGTAAGCTTGTTCATAAAAATAAGATATCCACAAAGTTTACATATTTTTACCTCCATCTTCAACGTCACTTCACTCTTGCTCCCTTGGCTGGAAGGCAGCTCACACCACTTCTTGATGGTCTTTCAATTTATTATTATGAAGGCTTAACACAGAGCCCACTTATAAAAATATGTTTCCTAATGAATTTTGAAATTACTTTTTTGAAGGAGAAGGTTTTAAAAATCACACTATGATTTTTAAAGAACATTTTTTTGAAGTTCGTTGTGAAGTATATAGTTTTTAGAGGGAATTTTGAGTTATGTGTGTAAATTATAATGGAGACAAATCTTTTATCTTCGATGAGTAGCCACAAAATTAAGCAGGAAAACGCTGTTTCACAAAATAATTCAGTGTGTGGAAATTTTTGCAATAGCCAAACATTTGTAAGTTATCAGTCTTTTAATGATTTTATTGAGAGCATAAAAATTGAGTTTTTATGTATGTACTTATTTACAACACAAGTTTTATTTCAATTATAAAACTCTATGTAATGAAGTATAATTTTTTTTAAAGCTTTTTTGAAAATGTATTAATTTTAGAAATATTTGAAGTTCACATTACCGTTTTTCCCCTTAAACTAAAGAAATTTAATTCAGTTGCTTCAAATTAACAAAACAGAAAACCATGAATAGTTACATCAGGTCATAAATCAGATTTTCAGAGATGGAGGTTATAGAATAAAACCAACTCAAAACATAAAATATTTATATTTCACCAAGGCATGAGAGTTAAATATATTTTAACCTTTGGTCGAATAAAATCCTACAAATGTATTCTCACAAATATGATTCAAAAGTGACCAAATATCACCTGAGATTATATTCACATAGTTTTATTGCCTCAGATTAGATTCAATATAACAAATGCACTTATTTAACACAAATCCCCTTAATATAATCCCTCTAACAAATACACACGTTAGTGAAAGCAAACACACAATCATAAAATAATATGCTTATGCAAGAGAGGACTGGATTAACTTATTGATAACTTAACAGTTCATGAAAAAATAACTAAAAAACTATCATACAAAACAGTAATACTGAAAATTAAGATCAACGTCATGCAAATAAAACATTTTATGGTCATGTTTTAATACTGAGGAGCTTGTATTATACGTCTTCTACTACTAAATTTTACAAAGATAATTCTTATATTCTATCAAAAGCTAATTAATTGCTATATTTGGTATAAAGCGCTATTCTATTGTGAATTATGTTTTATATGTCATAGGATAAATGCAAACTCTGATTCACTTAATGTTTTAACATAAACTTACGTATTTTTATCAGAATACTTATTTAATCAAGCACTTCAATACAGTTTTAAGTTTAGGGCCTATCGAAAAAGATTTTGAAAAAGTATAAGAGTGAATAACCATAACCGTTATGTTAATGTATCTACAATAAAGTCTTAACTTGAACTATTCGAGGGAGGTAATAAAAATATCTAGGCCAAAATATCTAATAATGGTTAATAATGGTAATGTCCTTATCCATCTCATAAGTTGTTTCAGAATAAATTAACTTATATTAGAATAAAATTATTTGGTACTGTATATAACAACAGATTCATTATAAATAACACATGATAAATTTAGATGATATAATTTACATGTTTAAAACACGAAATACATGTCCAACCAAATGTCTAAAACAACCATATAATTACATTTAACATAATGCACTCACTTTTGTTCATGTAATAACCCCCAAATTAAAAAAAAATTATCCATGGCCAATTTTGTTAAGTGGAGACTTACCAGTTATGTCAACCCATGGTGTAAGCCAATCACATCATAAAAAATATCTTAATGTGTAAAAAATAGTTTTTTATTAACATTATTTGTTTCAGCATCACTGCTGATTAATTTACAAACTTGTGACTTAATTTTTATAGAGCCAAATTTCCTTTTTGCATTAAGTGAATAACTCTGAAGTTTTATTCACTTGTCTGCACTATGATGATAAACAAAATTAAAATGCCATTACAGTATAAGACTGTATAAATATGTACCCTAAAGGGTAACCTAATTTACATTTGAAAATGACCTTACTCTAAACAACATGGTTAAAGGATCACTCTGGTTAATTGGTAAAATCTTCAGAAAAAAATTAAAGGCAAATAATTTGATATGGGTATAAATTCACTGAAAGTCCAATAAATATTCTTAAAAAGCCACGTCCGCACTGGCCAAACATGTTCACCGAACAGTGTTCTACTGAATTTTTGTTTGTTTGTTGGTATTATTTCTAAGGTAAAGTTGTCAATAATTGTTCTTTGGAAATGTTCGTTGATTTTTTGTGTTCGACACAAAAGTTTTCCGCGAATGTTCGGCCAGTGCGGACGTGGCTTAAGAGATTGCTTTTAAATAAGGCCTGACTCTATGTGAAAGAAAGAAATTTATTTGGGTCATAAGAAATGTTAAGGAAATATTTTCTTAGACACATATTTTTACATAACAAATAAAGAAACTTACAGAGTTCTTGTTCGCTCGCTAAACAATAAACATGTTAGTGTTGGAGGGTTTACCGACCAGAGTGTTACCTGGGGGCAGTCCCTCCTGCTTGTAATGTTTACGAATGATGTGCTGCAGAATGCTACCTTTCTGTTTCGCTTTGTATGAACAGTGAGGGCAAGGGAAGGAGGGGGCCTTGCCACACTCGAAGGACTTGTGCCGAGAGAGGCCCGAAGCCCAGCGGTAACGT
Organism: Neoaliturus tenellus; assembly: GCA_030545055.2. Classification (NCBI taxonomy): domain Eukaryota; kingdom Metazoa; phylum Arthropoda; class Insecta; order Hemiptera; family Cicadellidae; genus Neoaliturus; species Neoaliturus tenellus. The sequence continues at coordinate 36,416,106 of CM061532.1, forward strand.
CTGCCACAAGCTGTGCAAACGTGCGGAGATTCGGCTACAACAGAAGGCGGTGGTTAATTGTTGAATAAAACACTGATTCATTGATGATTTGCATCCAACCCAGAAAACAGATGTCAAGCGTTCTTTAAAAATGTGGATGATTTTGATAGACATACAAACCCTTCTATGTGTTTAGGTTATTGTGGGGAGTAAAATATCTGGTGTTTAGGGCATGCTAATGTACTGATATTAGACAAAATATGGAAAAATCTGGATGAATTTGAGTTTAAGAAAGAACAGGAAACACACTTACGAAGCCCCAATCTGAGGTATAAAATCATGACTGTTCCAATATAGGTTTTAATAAATCTTCAAACTAAGTAATAAAAGTTTTATCAAGGGTGATTTTTTTGAGAATGATAGTTGGGAATTAGTTATTTTTGAAAACTAAAATTTAATACTTATTGATTTGTAACTGTACAGAGATGCAAATATTAAATTTATATTGTATCCACTAAAAATAATATGTAAATGTTACAATTTTGCAAACAACAAAACTTTAATCCTGTAATAGCAAATAAAGTGTATCCCTATTTTTTTAATTTAATTTTTTTATTCAACCGAAACATTTTAAATTGTTGTTTCTTTATTTCTTAAAATTGTACACACATTTTTTATAGCTTACTCCATTTTATAAAAGTTATTATTTATCTTAGAAAATTTCTACTACATAAAAAAGTGTTAGCAGACAAAAGATGGAAACTACAGCATAGTTTAGTATGTTTTTCACATTACAGAATATTACTGACAAACCTAGTTTAATGACAATTTTTTTTAACTTTCTAATAAAAACGCAAGCTTTTTTAAGTTTTTAATCAAATAGATACATTTTTTTGACAAATATCTAAAACATATTTTAAATATAAACATTTTAAAGGAAAGTTTATAATATCAGAAAAAAAGTAGGACGTAGACAATCAAAATGAAGTAAGAATGGATTTTATAAATTTCCAAAAATTCTCATATTGATAGGTTATTGTACCTGTAATTAATAGATTTTTTTAGGAGAATGTAGAGTGTGTACGATTTTCTAATGTAGTTTTCAATAAACTGGTACATAAATAAAGAACATATACTTTGGGTGTAAAATATATTGATTTTTACGCGTTTTCAAAGAGAGATAATACTTATAAGAGAGGTTATATTACTGTTGAGACCAAAAACAGTGTTATAGTGTGTACACTTTATAAGGCCAAAGCTTCATTTGAATAAAAAAAAATATAAAAAAAAACAATTTAAACACAAAATTGGCTAACTAACAAAATTGTACTTCAAAAGTAGACCTAAAACATTTAATTTAGTTTTGCCATTTAAAAATTTTGTGTAAAACTGAACAGTTAACTCCTGCATGTTGAAATACCGTTAGTTTACTTACTATTATTAATTTTTTAATTGCTATATTTATTTTATATGTTAGAATATTATACACTATGGGAGTAACAATTAATTTTATCATGAACTAGGCGTACAGTTAATGCAACTTGTTTCTAGAAGCACACTTTAAGCATTAAAACCTAGAATTTAGAAAAAGAAATTTAATGTATATAATTTACACATGGTGTAAAACCATGCAGGTATGATTGCTCATGCATTTTCATGCTGCACTCACCTTTGAAAATCGTCAGTTTTAATTTCCTTTTGAAGAAGAGTAAATATATCACGTTTACAAATTTTAAAATATCTTATAACTTAAAACATTACTAAACACTAACTTAATTAGGAAAAAAAGTTGTCACCCCATAAACAAACATCTTTTAAGTAACCACAGTTGAAACAAACTAAAATTGTAACTTTAAAATATTAACTAAAACTAAACATGTCATAGAACTCAACCAGGATCTAAGAATTTTTCAAACAAGTGTTGAAATATTAGTAAGAAAGCCTAGATGAAGGAAACAAAAATATATGGGGACTACGTGTAAACTTTCTGAAATCTCCATAATCACAATTATTTAAAAACAGAATAAATAGAGTTACTCATTGTAATAGAAGTAATATCAGGGGATGAGATATAAAAGTGCTATAATAGATTCAAATCAACAATTTACCATTACTAATCCTTACCAGTTTATAGATCACAAAAGTGGTACTAATAAAACTAAAAATTTATATCTATTAGAGAGTTTTTGTTCATAAATTACTTTAGACGTTGAAATACACATTCTTAAAAGCTCTCTGGATTAAAATATTCATTAAATTATTTACTTTTAATCAATGTGTCAAAGAACCATTGTTTTCTAAACTTAAGTACATATTTTAAGCTAAGCTCTTGAATAATTTACAATTCACTCTAATTTGTAATTTACATTAGAAACTTTATAAAAAGAGTTTATATCCATTATACTAATAATACTATAGTTTAGGGATACCACATTTAAGAAGAAAAAGATTTTTATAAGAACAATTTCCTTAAGAGGGGGCTAAAGGGTCAGTCCTAGAGTGGACGTTAGTGAAACTACCTGAATACATTTTGCATTGTTTACAGGCATACTGATGGCGAGAAGCAATATCTAGTATTCGGTGTAAAACACTGTGGATAAAGAAACGCTGCTGCACTTCAGCACGTGTGAGACATAAGACTCAGGGAGATGATAGTGAGGAAGGAGATTTGGCCACATGCTTTTAATTAAGACATGCTATTCATTGGATACATTTATTGCCTGCAAGCCCAGCAGTTTCAGCGGCTGCCGACAGAGGCTGTCAGTATCGGGGGTCTCCCGGGTCATAAATTCATCGAGCAGTGTTTCACCTGCTCCAATTTTTCATCTTTATTTTAGGTCCGATAAAAGTGGGAGGGGTTTTATATGAAAGATAAAGACTTAAGCTATTTAATGTAGTTTTTTATATTTTTATATTTTGAATCCATATCAAGCTATAATTGATCAGAGTTGATCAAAGTTGGATCCAACTTTGATCCATTATAACTTAATATGGATTCAAAATATAACATAAATTAAAAACTACATTAATTAGCCCAATTCTTTATCTGTCATTTAAAATTACTCCCACTTTTATCGGACTTAAGATAAATTAAAAACGTGACGTTCAATGACGGCATGACATTGAGAGTGACTCTTTAGCCCCTTCTTAGCTCTTAATAGTGTGCTGTAGATAGGTTCTTTACAATATACTATGTGTTTATTGAATCAGCCAAACTTTTGCTTTTAAGACCTTTATCAGTAAGCTACTGTAAGTAAAACGTCATACACAATTCACCTTATTTTTCAAATAAAAATATAAAAGAATGTTTAAATTTACTTTGCTGATTCATTAATTCATGAGTCAGATACACAAAAAAGTGAATAAAGACATCCATTTACAATGCATACTTTAAGAATGACCAACTATAGAAAATCTTTTTTTACGCCAAATCACTTGTTCTTGTTTCACTGAGAGATGAACTGAGGGTGGTTGGTCATGATGTGAATGATGATGCTGTTTTTCTTGGTGGCGCGGAAGGTACAGTGTGGGCAACCGTACTCCTTGCCACAACCGGTCAGCCGATGCCGGGACAAACCGGATGCCCACCGGTAACATTTGCCACAACCGGAACACTCGTACTTCCCAGGACCCCCTGTATAAGAGAGTTATTAAGACAAATTATAAGGGAAAATCTCAACTGTTAACGATAAACCTCAAGATTCCTCCGCAGCGCACCATGCAAACCCAAACTCCAATCTCATTTGAGTATGATAAATGGTAGAGGACTATTTGATTTAAAACACTGAAGGATGATATGGACTTCTGAAAAGGGTAATCAAAAGAATTTTACTGCAAAATATTATAATGGACTGGTATCCTTCATAAAAATAAACCATTTTTTTGAAAGGCCTCTTTTGCGCTGAAGAGATTTCTTAGAACTTAATTACTGTGCATTTGAATATTGACAGTCTAATTTGAAAAATTTTAGAGTTTTGTACTATGAAAAAATGTTTTGTGCCTAAAAAATGAAAAAAATAAAAACACCTAAAATCAGGTGTGGAGTGCCATTATTTTTTTTTTCTCTGAAGAGAGGTGATTGAAATTGTGTACTATGTAACACAAATTTTAATTATGAGAAATTTGTCACTGTGGCCTAATTCTGCTCAGTGAAAATTTGAATTGAGACAATCAATCAAAATCATTTCACCATGAAATCAGATTGCAGATCCAAATTTCATGCAATTCCCAAAACACAAAAAGCAAAAACCAAATAATACCGGTCTTACTGAAAATACACTTAAAATGTTTCTTAAGTAGCACCAGAACATTAGATGCACAAAGCATCAGAACCATGTTCCTCCAAGATATATTTCTCTGTTAAAAGTAAAATCCACTTTTCTTCATAGTTTATGTTCTTCAGAACCGAGTATCCCACTTTAAAATGTAGAAGAACAAAAAACCTGGATGAAGAAAAATAACGACCTGAATTACTAGTTACTCATTATTCGTGGATAGAATCTATAAACTAGTTTCTAAACATACATCATCATAAATTAAAGATGATAAAAAGTACTTACACTGAAATTTCGGTATTTTAATTTCATTTGATGCCCAGAGTTGAAATAAGCCTGCCTTAGTTGATGACTGAAATTTGCTGGAAACTTGAAATACAAATAAGTCATACAGGTACTCTGCAATGAGCAAATAGTAAATGTACCAGTTGATAAAAATAAGTACAAAGTGAAAATTTCATAAGCTACAATTTCGCTGTATGTTTCATAAACTTAGAGGGTAAATTATACAAAAAATGTGCAACAGTAGAGTCCCGCAAAACTGGACTTTGATAACCCAGATTCTGTATAGCTCGGAAAGCCTGCCAGAGCCGAAAAGTGCACTGGATACCAAGGGGCTATAAGAGCCTTTGCATCAGAACAGTTTTGGTTTTTTTTTTAAGTTTCTTTTGACATATGAGGTTAGAGTTTTTAATTTTTGTATTAATTATGTAAATACAATAAATAATTTATAAAAAGGATAACATAATCTATTTGTGCTTTTTCTTATGTTTACTCCTTTCCCAAGAACCCACAATAATTTTCATGAAACCAGACACCGATCAGTCCACATTAATCCAGGTTTGCTTGACTCCTCTGTATCAAAACAAATTGGTTGAACAAGGCTGTTTTAAATATTCAGTTAAAATTATACTCTTGAGTAAAATATTTACTTAGTTTTCATTTATTGATCATAAGTAGTGTATTACTGTTTTAATTGACTTTATTAACAACTTCGCCGGGAAAACTACTAAAATATATAGGAAATGCTAACAATGAAAATCTATTAATCTTTTGCTGATTAAAATGGATATACTCACTAGCACAAACTATTTTCATAATAAATTAAAAGGAAAGAATGTTTTTGTAGTTAATTACTAGTAAAAGGGTCACTTAAATGTAGTTTTAATGTGTGATGAAGATGGTTTTCTGTTAAATACACCACAAAAGTAGCTTGTATTCCATTAATCTAAATTTAAACTTCTATAAATATTATGAATATATTTAACAACCCAATTATTTAATAAAATAATTTTTCAATTCACCCTACTTACCACTTACCAAGATGGCACCACACTGAAGTGACAGATTTTTTCTTACCACACTTTACAGTGAGATAAGATAACAGGCCCATATCACATTATTACTTATCATGAAATCTAGAGTGGCACAGCAGTAGGCCTAGATAATTATAGATACCGCTGATTATGTAACACATTAAGTAACTCACTGGCTTTTATCAGCCATTCTATCTTTATCAATTGCCTCTGTTTAAATGATAAACTAGTTGACAAATTAGTGACATTCGTTAACCCGACTAGATATGTAGATTTAATGGTTGTTCTGACAAATTTGTTTCATTCTATAACTATCATGTATCCCTCAAATAAAATAAATGGACCTGCAAATGAATTTGAATCAATAACATTCATAGTACAGTGTTTTTCATTTTGAAAATTTAATTAAAATTAAATGAATTTCCTGTAAGCAGTTTTGTTTAATATGTATTCACCAATATAAATTAACTGTATTTTCTAACACTATCCATTGGTCTTCTTTTTTTACTCAGATAAGCATATTTTGTTTCCCCCTTTATTAAAAAAAAATTAATTATGAGAAAAAATTACTTGAGATCGTGAAAAGAAAACATTATTCTGATTAAAGTTTAAGAGTCTAATGAATTAGATATTGTTTTATATGACCATTTAACACCCAACAATAAAAAAAAATTCTCCCCACAATGCTTTTTTGGTAGTGAGAGGAAATTAATAGTGCTTTTATTCAATACTATATAACTACCTAATCCACACATAGGCCAAAATGAAGGAGCAATAAACTTAGTAAACATTTATTTTCATATGAGTAATCTAGATCACAGAAAATTCAGTTTAAAAATAGTAATCAAGGGAAATTTTTATAAAATGTTTTGTGGATTTTCTAAACTGATAAACGAAATTTCACTGAATATACTGAATTCGATTTTTACACAGCCACGACAGCCTTATTCTAAAAAGACTTGTACTAACATGGATGATATTAAAACCATATAGCGGAAATCTAAAATATTTAAAAAATTGTAAAACTTATAAACTATTTTGGATGAATTCTTAACCTTGCAACAAAATGTGTTGATAGTCTATAGGGACAAATTTTATAAAACTGTTGTAAATTTTTTTTAAGGGTTTAATTAGTTTAGAGAACTTTACATATTGCTTAAAAAGATTGATGCAATAAGAAACTAGAATATTAAATACCCCCGTCGCAGCAGACCTGCGTACTCAGCGAATTTCCAATGGAATTTTGGTATATTTTCTATTTCCCCATAAAATCCATGGGGATTAGAGTATGTAGGTTTGCCGCCATATGGGTTTTGTTGGTAAATATAAGTTAAACCCTACCTAGTGAATGTACATACAAAATTTTATCAGGTTATGGTGTTCTTTTTATTTTTCCCATAAACCCCATAGGGGTGAGTGAAAAATAGGTTTGCCGCCATATGCGTTTTCTAAGCAGATATAAGTTAAACGCTTCCTAATGAATGTACATACCAAATTTTATCAAGATATTTCAATAAATTAGCAAGATAATGATGATTTCCCATAAAAATAATATGGAAAACATAGTTTTTGTATTTTCTCCATAACCATTTAAGTTAGGTAAAAAATTCAAAATACTGGATTGTTTTTTTTTGTAAGCTCTTTTAGATGGTTTAAGTTAAAATTGTTGAATTTTATAAATAAAAATAAAAAAAGCCAAAAACCCAATTTTAACCCTTTTGAAACCCCATAAAACCCCGTTCCCATGGTCCGATCATTCTGGCTCGCGAACTCAATCAAGTAGATGCTGGCTTACACCCCTGTACCAAATTTCATCAAAATCGGAGGTTCCGTTCAAAATGTATCGTGTTCATTGACACATACAGATATATATATGTATATATATATATATATGTTTATATATATATATATGTATATATATATGTGTGTATATATATATATATATATATATGTGTATATATATATCAATTTGAACGAACGGTGTTTTTGGCTTCTAGGGACCTCAAAACGAAAAAGTATCATGGTCCCGGGCTTAGGTCTTACCGTGACTACTACTGTAATAGAGTATTCCCTATAGGGAAATTCGCTAAAAAGATGTACAGGTAGTAAATAAGCAACTAATACAGGCTTGGTAAATAAACTAATACTGGTTTAATTTAGTAATAAAAAAACTTTTCAATGTATTCCCTTAGTAGTCATTAAAAATGTCAGAAAATTTTGAAATGCTTGGTAATATTCTTGTTGTCAAATATTTGTTCTAATCCAGTTTAAGTTATAGACACTATTCACAGTTGCGTAATGTTGTACCCATCCCCGCTCTGTAATTGAGGCTTCAGCACGGCTTCTGCAGGATGCATCCTGCGTACATGGTTGTCCAGATGCACCTTCTGCCGCCCCCTGTAGTTGCAGTGCGGACAACAGAATGTCGGGGGTTTGCCGCCGCACTCCAGCCTCCGATGACGGTAGAGGTTCTCCTGGTGACGGTAGGAGCGGCCGCACTTGTCACATGAGAACCGCTGTGGAGTCGCTGGTGAGAAAATGTACCCTGCAATAACATTATGCGGGTTATGAAACAAGAGCAAATAAAGGGGGCTTAGAAAGAGTTCAAGGAATAAAAAAATACAAGGGCTGTTCAGAAAGTAAGTTCTGTTTTTATCTAGTGAAGTTAGGAGAGGCATAGGAGGGCTAGTAGATAAACTGTCTAAGAACCTGTTTGTAAGTCGCGGACTTTGGTAGGCCTGCTCGGTGTGCAATGATTCAAAATCCAAATGAACACTAGAAAAAATTTTAATTTCTTAAAAAAAAAGAAAAAAAGAAAGAAAGAAGAAACCTGAAAAATCTCATAGATAATTGTGTGCTTTCCAGTTTGGGGAAATAGATAATGAGTGTTAAAGTAATTCAGGATCCAGCATCAGCCCAGTTTGTTTAAGAAAGGAAGTGCTAATGACCAAAATGTAGAGAAGAAAGACTGGCCACCCACCTCTATGCTGGCTAGTTTGTGTAATCAAAGAAAGTTTGAGAAAACATGAACTTGACATTAATTATTGTAAATGTTCTGTTAAAAAGACCATAAAATTCCACAGATTTAATTTTGACAGAGGTCAGCCCATCATAAACAGTGGAAGAGCAGGCGGAACTTGATCTTGTAGTAGTACCTTTAATTTTGAATTATAGCAAACAGCGCAGCCCTACCGACCACTTTATCCTACAGATGGGTTCTTAAAGAGTTTATGTAACCAACAGTGGCACTTGCATGTCCCTGCAATAATGTTTCCCTTCGCCAGATATGAACGGGACGTACTTTTTGTATAGCCCTTGAATATTCCTCTCTTTAGACAATGTGTACTTGTTTGATCACTCTTAAGTTGATTATATTATTACTTCATAGTTTGATATTTGTGCTTGTTATTTGATCCTCTGATCTCCAAATTATGTCCAGCAGTTATGCATCTGTGTCAAATTTTAATTTGAGAAGAGCTAATTTTATACTCGTCCACAATATTCAACCACTTTGCGGATAAAGTTTTTTGAAGTATTTTTAGAAATTTTCATGTCTATAAAACATTGAAGAAGATTTAAAAAAATACTAAAGTATTGGAAGGTACTACAAAATAAGCTAATATTGATGTTAACACATTTAGGGCCGCTTTCCCCAACCTAGTTTAAACTAAAATTTAAGATTAAACCAGATGTTGCCATATGATTTAACATTGACAATTTTCTGGATTAGTTTAAACTGAGTTGGGGAAAGCGGCCCTAAGTGGTTTATCCTTTAGAAATGTAGATAAAATTATTTAATCAATTTTATGAACCTCTTTACAATTTGCTCCCAAATAGACTAGAGGAATTTTAGAAAAATCCTGAGGAGTGACCCAGACAAGAGGGTAGATAAGAATTTCTGAAATAATAACATAAACCAATAAATATTACCAACATTAAAAATTAAACCAAGCAGAAGGTCAGAACTGTTGGTATCAAAGTACTGTATCAATAAAATTCCATAGCTTCCTCTGAGTTCTTATGCACCTTCTTTGATTTTCTTTAGTAAATAAAATAAGCACATATTTATGTGTCTAGTTTAGGCCTACTAATTTAAATTTTTTGGGAGAGATTCAATTATAAACTTCCTAAAGACTATTGAAGAATCTTCCCCATGAATACAAATTCTGAAATTATTCTTATGCTTGAAAGTACTTTGTTTTCAAATCAATATGGATTTCGAAAACACAAAAATACGACTATGGCAGTATCAAGTTTTATTAATAAAGTGTCGGAATATCTTGACAAGTCCCAAAATACCGCCGGGGTGTTCTGTGATTTGTCGAAAGCTTTTGATTTTGTAAATCATAAACTATTATTGAAAAAATTAGAGTTCTATGGTGTAAAGAAAAAAGCTCTATCATTACTGAAATCATACTTAACAAATAGAAGTCAAAGTGTGTCAATAAACAACCTAAATTTCTTAAATAACCAAAGTAATACAAAAAATGGAGTTCCTCAAGGCTCAATTTTAGGTCCACTTTTATTTTTAATTTATATTAATGATTTACCAGTTGTTACCAAAAACTGTGAAGTAATCTTATATGCTGATGACACCTCTTTATTATGTTCAGACACTGATATTGACAACTTACAAAACATAATTGATTACAATTTAAATAAGTTAGACAAATGGTTTACAATAAATGGATTAAAATTGAATCAAAATAAGACACAATTCTTGCAGTTTATGAATCGTAATACTAAGCAAATCACTTTAACGAATTTTAGTTCAATAAAAACAGTGAAAGATACAACATTTTTAGGCTTAAAATTGGACAACAACATGAAATGGAAATCTCACATATCATTACTTCTAAAAAAGTTACATAAAGCATTTTATGCTATTCATTTTTTATCCAATATAACTGATTTAAATACCCAAAAAATGATATATTTTGCTTACTTTCATTCAAGATTAACCTATGGAATTGAACTATGGGGAAATTCAGTTGAGAGTAAGCAAATATTTAAATTGCAAAAACAAATTATTAGAGTAATGTGCAAAAAACATCCAAGAACCCACTGTAAACCATTATTCCAACATCTAAATATACTGCCATTGCCTTCTTTATTCATTTTCAAAAGTCTCATAAATATTTTCAATAATAACATCAATATTAAAAATATAAATGATGATCATGAGTTTAATACTAGACATAAATATATTAATTTCCATTTCCTGGCTCATAATACAAGTCTCTTCGAACATTCTCCATTTTACATGAGTATAAAACTTTTTAATTCTTTGCCAAACGAAATTAAAAATATTATTGATGAAAAGAAGATAAAAAAAGAAATCGTAAATTTTCTTCAAAGGGAATGTTTTTATTCATTAAATGAATTCATAAATTATAAAAATAACAAAGAAAATTAAGAAAGTGTATCATTCATATTTTTTGTATTAAAAAAAATTGAAATGTTACAATTTAAAAAGATTTTCATTGTTTCATTGTTTTAAGGCCATGATTTAAAAAAATAGTATTAGAATTAAAATTTGAAAACGAAAATTATTGTATTTATAAACATTGCTCTATGACGAAAGGTTGTGTAAGCAATAAAGAATTTGTATTTGTATTTGTATTTCAGTGTTACCCAGTGCAACTTAATTTTCTAACACTGGGAGGACCCAGCACTTGCTCGGTAAATTTGTAAGACCAATTCGTTTGCTCCGCTCATTCACCAGCACAACGAGCTCGTTTATTCTGCTCACTTGCCAGGCAAGGGGTGCTGGGCTTTGGTTTAAATTTAAGGGGCTAAAGGGCCCCTCTCAGAATGTCATGCAATGCTTCACCTGCTCTCATTTTTGGCCTTAATTTTAAGTCAGAAAAAGGTGGAATATGTTTTAAATAAAAGATAAAGACTTGGGCTAATTGATTCGCTTTTTTATTTTGAATCCATACTAAGCTATAGTGGTTCAAATTGATCAAATGTAGATCAATCTTACACCATCATAGCTTAATATGGATTAAAAATATGGGAAAAAATTAAAAAGCGAATCAAACAGCCTAAGTCTTTATCTTTAATTTAATACCCCTACCACTTTTATTGGACTTAAAATAAAAGGCGCAAAATGGGAGCAGATCTACCACTGCACGATGAATTTTTGATCAGAGAGACGCCCAATACTGACAGCCTCTATCTGCATATATTGAAACTGCTGGGTGCACAAGCTATGAAGGTAGTCAATGAATAGCATGTATTAATTAAAAGCCCTGCTTTCAGTAGCCATAGATCTCTTCCCTCACCACCATCTACCAGTCTTGGGTCTCACACGTGTTGAAGTGCAGCAGTGTTTATTTTGGCACTGTGCTTTACACCGAGTACAGTAGAACCTCGATAGTTCGACACTTTGTGGACTTAGAGAGTGTCGAAGTATTGAAATGTCGAACTATAGGGAGTATATGGGAAATGTTGACACAGGGAGGATAAAAATCACGAGTTGAATATAGGATACACTAAATTTTATTGGAATCATAACTTAATTGAACTTCAACATAACCAACATTCAAATCATTCATCACTTTTGTTTACATTTTCACCTTTGTCACTCTCCAACCTAGACACTATCGGTCATTACTGCCATGTAAGGGTGTCACGAAATGTGTCGAACTATAAGGATTGTCGAACTATCGAGAGTCGAACTATCGAGAGTCGAACTATCGAGGTTCTACTGTACTGGATATTGTTTCTCGCCTTCAGTATGGTTGTGAATAATGCGAAACATATTGTAGTTTCCGCAGTGGCCACTCGACTGCGCAGGCAAAATAATTGCTCTATCCCTTTAGTTCTTAATCTTAATGAAACTCATGTTTAAAATGTAACCTGTTAGTTTATTTCTAAAGTTATCAGCTGATTTTTGTTCAATTTGGTACCTAATTTAGTAATACTTGTATACGTGTTGCTCGAAATCGAGCAATTTATTTTAATACAGTAAAAATGTTACTTTAGCTCTAAATCAACGACATCCGACCAATCCAATATAGTGAATATCTGTAATTACCAAAAACTACATGTATTTACAGCTGATTATTAACATAAGTTTAAAATGCTTTATTCAATCCCAATGTTATTTAAATGGGAAATTTTTAGATTTCAATGGTGGATAGAGCCTTTATTTTCAGTCCGATTCTCATCAGTTTTTGGCGGAAACAACTACAGACCAAGCCCTATCCAACGACACTAAAAACTTGAAAATCGGTTGAAAATTGTAGGAGGAGTTCTCAAGACAAAAAACTCCTTAGCGTATTAAATATGTATAGATTTATAAGGATAACATTGGAACTTTAGGGGGCTCTTAGGGGAAAACTGGATTTTTCACAGATATGGGACGAGTTCCAATCGATTTCTTTTGCTACAGAAATTTAGAGAGCAACAAATACAATTGTTAACTAAAGGTATACCAATCTTTCGTCCCTATATTAAAAAAATAAAAATCCTTAGAAAAAATTTTTGCCATATGTGTATAAACACTACTTGTTTTAAAGTACAAGATTCTATTTACGTTTATATCAAATATGTACAGTGTTGAGAAAAAATTATGGATGAAAAAATTTTACTACCATTAAATTATTTTACTAATTTTTTTTGTAGCTTATAATTAATGTTTTCAGTTTTTGGTATATCTCTTTTCCATTCTAGATTATCTTACAGTTCAAATCATGTCCTCTGATTTTTGGGTGGATATATTGTATTACCAAATTGAATATTTTGATTCTGCAAACCAAAAATGCCACAGTGCACAGTAAAAGTGTTTGCCAAAACACACATTTGTGACATATCAATGGTAAGTGAATGCTTGATTCTAAATTCCATTTGTAACTTTGAAGTCACATCCAAACCACAAATAATTTATTTTGGAAATAAATATAAAAAAACACAATTAAAAAAGTAACAACTTTAATCAAACATCAACATCAAATTTTCTTGAATCAGAAGTTGTTGTGAGAAGCACTCGCAATGGGGTTGGTAACGGAGGCAGCAGACTGCTCCTCGCTGCGGCCGTGTTTGGTGTAGAAGTGGCGTGTGAGGTTCTGTCGATGTTTGCTGCGGTAGGGGCATGCCGGGCACGCAAACGCCGGCTCCTTGCCGCACTCAAGGCGTAGGTGGCGCTGTAGGTTCTCCAGGTGGCGGTAGGAGCGGCTACATTGGCGGCAGGCGTACGGCTTCACACCCTTACCTCCTGACATATGAAAAAAGGGTTAGAGGTACAGATGTATTTTTTAAAACTTATTAGCCTGAGTGAGGAGTTATTTCAAACTGATGTGAAAGGAAAGGTTTAAGGGTAGCAAAACTTTTTTGGGAGGGTAGCAAAACTTTTTTGGGAGGGTAGCAAAACTTTTTTGGGAGGGTAGCAAAACTTTTAAAACTGTTAACAAAACTTTAAACTTTGACAAATTTGATCAAGTAGCAAGTTTCAACAACAGGAAACCGCTCATTGCAAGCTGAAGAAATGACAACCGTATAGTTTTTTTGACAAAGATCAAAGATATTTTGAAATAAGTGTGAGCTTGCAAATTTATGAAAAATTTTCAGGTCTCTCCATGACATCTGCAACCAGCAGTTGGGTACCCAGGAGCTTTTTTGGAGTGTGAGAGGTAAAAAACAAGAACAACCTCTACGTTTGAATATGGGTATATTCATCCTGGCTTTTTCAAATTTCTAGACAGATACATCCTGACATTCGCCTGGGTATGCCTCAGGTTTAACCATTAGACATTTTGCCTGATTATGCTATTAATATAAATAAAGACTGTGACTACCTTTTAGCAAACCTGTTTATAATGGTCTATATAGCCCATTCTCATATTATGTGCGATAAATCAATTAAAAAAACTTTATTATATTCTCAAGATCGAACCGGCAACCTTTGGATTCAAAGGTGAGCACTATAACCACTCAGCTACCCAGCCAGTTTCTCTATGTCTTACTTTTTTATTTTAGCCAAACCAAAGGTTTTCCTAAACATGCCTTTCATATTCATGTCCTTACAGATGGATGAAATTTAAATGCTTCAAGTCTACAAAGGAAAAATGATGTAAACTATAACCCAAAAATTTAGTCTAAAGCATGCTATCGCTTTGTCTCAATGTAAGGATTGGTGAGTAAAAAAATGAGCTCAAGATTTTGGGGAATTGTTAATATATTTTATCACAAAAATCTAAAGTTTTAAATAGTTAGCTCACACAATGAGTCACAAAATGAAAACAACAGTAAAAAATAACACAAATAAAACTGTTTATATACAGTAGGTTTAATTTATTGAGGAAATATATTTAAATTTTAAAAAGCTCATACTAATTTTACGCTCCTTTCACACATCACAGTTTTGCCCGTACAATTAAAAATCACACGGCGGGCATTATAATAGAAGCTTATGAGACCTTTCACATAGGCACAGCGGCGGTTTTTAACCAGCTGCCAATTACTTGTACGGTTGACAATTACTTGGACGGTTTTAAAATCGTGGTGTTTTTTCCTGCACGGCTAAAAAACGTGTTGTGCGAAAGGAGCGTTAAAGTCATGGGTAAGATAAAAACAAAAATTGAACATGTTTAACAATGTTTTTCTTTCAATAAAATATAGTACAATCAAAATGTGTTTTGTAAACAAATTAAATTACCGTATTAAAATTAAAATATTCAGTAGACACCACCAGAGCTATATAGGATGTCTTCTCTTGATATGACGTAAAAGATTGGTCCTTTGTGTGGCTCGGTAGGGGCAAAATTCGCAGGGAAACTTGGGGATTTGTCCGCACTCGAGTTTCTTGTGTCGAAGAAGACTCTCAGGATTGCGGTATACTCGAGGGCAGCGATCACAGGCGAACGATCGAACCTGGAAATCTACAGGGAGCGGTCAGGTCTTGCTTTTGTCAGAAATTAGATGACATTCCATCATCCTTAAAGTAAAATAAAGGAGCTTATAGGAACAAGCATGATACTTCGTTAATGGTCTCACAAAAAAAGAAGAGTATGTTATTATATTAAGGTGAAAGTTAAGAGTAAATAATGGAGCAGTTACAAAATACCCCTATAGAAGGGAAGTAACTTATGTGTAATTTATCATATGGCTCATATCAACCTTTAAACGAAATTTTATCATAAATTAGTTTTAAATAACTGATTTTCTTCAAACCGTCCCAAAAATGTGACAAGTTTTTACAAGACAGAAATTAGACTGGAAGGCATCCCCTCAGATATGCTACCTTGGGTGTTGAAGGTAAATAAGAAATTGTAAACAAATTCTAAAAATATTCTTTTTATTTGATATAGGCCTTACATATAAAAAGTAAATCATTTTTATATTTTCTTGGATTAGGTATCAACTTCTCTGTATAACAACGATAGTGTATTCTTCAAGAGAAATAAACAATAAAGAGCAAAAGAACCTCTTTCAAGCAGATATTAATCAGAAGAAAATAGTAAAAATATGGATATACAATACTGTAACTGATACAGTTGGAACAAAATATTTTATAAATAAATAATGAGTGTAAGACATGTTATTGTAAAAATCAGACTATATATGTATATTTTTTTAACTAAAAAAATACTTTAATATAATATATATCTTGTCTAAATTTTGTTTTAAAAACAGTTTTCTATGTTTTCTTTGGATTAACAAATTCCATATATGTATAACAAGTACAAGAAATTTCAAACATACATATCGAGAAAAAAAAACTTACAAAAACACCATCATCTAATAAAACATAGCTAAATACGTATAGGGTGTTTTGACTTGATGTGGCGTAGCAGGTTTGTTCTGTGGGTGGCTCGGTAGGAGCAAAAGTCGCAGGGAAACTTGGGGATTTGTCCACACTCGAGCTTCTTGTGTCGCAATAGACTCTCTGGGTTGCAATAGGCACGTGGACACCGATCGCACACGAATGCTCGGATCTGGAAAACTAACGGGAGACCAGTTAGGAAAGGTTGTGATGAAGTACTAACCTACGGAAATCAGGTAAGTCTCTTCTAATGAAAAAATGATGAGTCACTTGTATGGTTATAACAGGACATTATGAAGTTGAAAAACACAACTAAGTTTATATTAAAATCATTTCTGAATATTTGTCTCTGAATCACTTGAATTGACTAAACATGTTTAATTATTATCTGAGTATGCTGATGTGATTTATTGTCTCCTGAAATATTAAAGCATATGATTTTTTTTTCAAAAAATCTAAACTTATTTAATACGCTAGGGGTTTTTTTGTGTTGAGAACTCCTCCTACAATTTTCAACCGTTATTCAAGTTTTTTGTGTCGTTGGATATAGGACTTGGTCTGTAGTTGTTTCTGCAAAAAATTGATATAAATCGGACATAAAATATGGGCACTATACACAAATTAAATTTGAAATTTTCCCATTAGAATAACTTTGGGTTTAGGTTGAACATTTTAAACATCTGTTAATGTACAGCTTTAAATAGTGTAGTTTTTTGTGATTACTGATACTCACAATACCGGTATTGGATTGTCGGATGCCGTTGATTTATACCAATATGTTACTTTTGTATTGTATTAAAATAAGTTGCTCGATTTCGAGCAAAAAGTAGACTAGTTCTAATTAAAATCAGCTAAGTGATTTTATAATTAATTAGGATTAATTCTTTTTTCATTATTATCATTTTTATCATTATTTTGCCTTCTCCTCAATTCCAAAAATGGGTAAACTTCTACTTTACAAGGAAATTACTTCACAGGGATATTTAAATAAGAATACAAAGTATTTCATAAAAATAATTTATTTACTCACATATAAATATAAAAGTATTTATATTTTTATTGTTTCTGTTTAATAAAAACATCTAAATTTGTCACTAAAATAAGAAAGTTATTGCACCCTCTACATAAACGCATAAACACAAACGTATAAAAAATATAAAAAAGAAAAAGATTAAAAAATCAGTCTTAACAAAGTCAAAATAAAATGTTTTTTATTTGTCATGTTTTTTTTATATCTTTTTCCAAATTTGTATGTATATGCAAAGTATTGCAAAGTCATGTGGAATAAACATCATTATTAGAGTTACAAGAAAACAATAATTGAACTAAGTTCCCACGAATGAATTACAACATAAAACTCTATATAAATAAATCACAACTAAACACTTTAAATAAAAAACATAAGTGTAAATAAATTATTTATAACACCTATAAATATATTGATTATCACAAACTTGGAGTACTTTCAAGATTTTGAAGATTTTCACCTCTAAAGTATTTAAATATACAAGAAAAGTCTTTTGACATAATATTTATAATCACTGAAAATCCAGATAGTGTAGTAAGTACTCAACAAACAAATAAATAGAAATTAAGTAACAAGTTATTCAAAGTTCATTGCTCAAGCCATCATTTTATTACAGCCCTAAAAGACTTGGTTTGTTCATATATTCAGTAAGGAATACAGTTTAAAAAAATCCTACGATTTACAATCATTCTGACTGGTTATCTTGGAAATTTAAATAATAATGATAAAATAGGCATTTTATTGAAGGAAGGTTTAAAACTAATTATTGCTATGGTTAAATAATGTAACAGACACCATGTTTTTGTATGCAATTCAGTATTCAACTATGCACAACTAATCTATCAGCGACGCCACATAACATGACGAATGAATTTGCACTATATTCAGTTAATATTATTGGAACATGTAAAGTAAGCTTGATGGTTTTGGAAAAGTACCTCCTCTCCCACCTCGCCGCCCATCCCAGCTGTTATTGGCCATTCGTCAACTTATGTGGTGAGGCTTATAAATTCCTTTAATGTCCTTTTAAATTCTGCAATCGAAAGATCATAGATGCTCACTATTTTAGCACAACTTAAAAACAATTGTCATGTTTTAAGGATAAATGCTAATTAAATAGGTATTAATTTAATTTTATAGTATATCACACTATAGCTTGACCTTCACATTGTTAAAACAGTCAGGTACTTATTAAAAACACATTTTAATTTAAATATAAATAATAAAGCTAACTACATATTCACGCCTTGCCCCAATCTAAATTAAACAGATCCAAATTTTTATCTGAAAACAGATTTACGTTTCTCTCATTTATAATGTTTTCGCAAAATGTGATTTTGCAAATTGCACTTGCGTTTTGAGCGGAATGTGCAAAGAGGACAGAAAAATTGTGGTTCTTTTCCGCACTCGTAGCGTTTGTGCCGGTGGAGGGTCTCTCGGTTTAGGTACATCCGGGAGCATGTGTCACAACCAAACAGTGGCCGATCGAACACCATCATCGCCTTGCCTTTGCCTCCTGGAAGAAGAAGAAGTGTTACACAGAGTAAGGCAGAGCCACATATCACAGTGTACCATCACGTATTGTAAAGAAAATGTATTCTTTTGTTATACAGGCTGTTAAAACCTAATGAGTAATTTATCCAAGTAAAACAAGAAGGAAAAACGGAATGCCTGCTCTGTAAATTTAAGCCGGTTCCTACGTGGGCGACAGAAGCGACGCGACAAGCGCGACACCAGCGACACGCTGCATCGCCATAATGTTATACATAGTAAATTGTT
Organism: Neoaliturus tenellus; assembly: GCA_030545055.2. Taxonomy (NCBI): domain Eukaryota; kingdom Metazoa; phylum Arthropoda; class Insecta; order Hemiptera; family Cicadellidae; genus Neoaliturus; species Neoaliturus tenellus. Next base: position 36,435,249 of record CM061532.1, read on the forward strand.
GTCACTCCTGTCGTCTACTAAGAACGCTCCAATGCTTATACATTTGTTTGTAATTTTGTCGCTCTCGTAGCGTCGCATCTGTCGCACACATAGGAACCGGCCTAAGTGGCAGTCATTATTCTAAAAAGCAGTAAAAGAGTAAAGTATATTGGATACATTTCTAAATTTAAGTGGCAATCATTATTCTAAAAAGCAGTAAAAGAGTCAAGTATATTGAACACACTTAGTTCTATCGTATGTTTTGTGGCTTACTGCCAATTTTATACTTACATCTTATATTAAATAATCTGCAATATGTGCCGTTTTAAGGGAAAATATTCCAGATTACATTCAGGATAGGAATTGCACTCTTAATTGTATTAACATATTATTTCTATTTTTCTTTCTAATTATTCGCTTTAAGAAACGCAGATGGGCAAAGCGAATTCCTCAGCCATGGCAAAGTAGAAAAATGAAGTAGGGCTAAGTAGAACCTTGGTTTTATTCAGGTCACGTCTATTTAATTGTAAATCAAAGGAGTATGAATGAAGACAGGTTTTTGGAAAACAAACATCAGTTTATTGGGAAAAACTAAGTACAATTTGTACAATATATATCACAGATAACATTAATTTGTACTAATATAACTTGATCTTCACAGAGCTATAACAAAAATTTTATAGAATGAGTAAAAAATATAATTTAAAGTGCTTTATTAAAAAGTGTACTATGCAACATTTGAGTCACAGGAAAAAAATTTGGCTTTTTGTCGATAAAAATAGTTAAAAAAATATTTTCAAACCCTACACTTAAATGAAGAAGTACATAAAAGTGGTTTGTGTAGAACTTTACAAAATTAATCGACTTTTTTACAGATCAGAAACTACAAAAAATAATCTTTTCATCATACCATTGTGATAAACGTTGTTTTCGGAACAGTCAGCTGTGATCGAAACTAGTTGATTCCCGGTGGGTTGGATAAACGTGTTGGTAAACAAAGTTTTCAGGACTAAACCGCGAAACAGTGGTTTTCGGGACAGTGGTTTTAATAACAGCTGTAAATAGTTCAAATACAAGATGAACAAATAACAACGCAAGAGGGGGTATATAGGTTAAAATTTATTAATTTTTATCCAAACTGTAAATTTATTAAAGGTGGTATGAAGAAAAGTACTGTTCGTAACTCGTCCGAAAGTGGTATATCGTTGCCCGATCGAATTCAGGTACTCGGCTTCACCTCGTACTTGAAACTCGATATTGCACCGATAACGACCACTTTCCGGACTAGTGACAAAATGTACTATTCTAAATTATCTGATTAAAGCAATATAAATAACAATGAAAATAAAATCCAGTGCTATTTAGATAAAAGAAAAGAAATAGAGAATTAACTATTTTCACACTCAAAATACCTAATGATAAAATTGTAGAAAAATAAAAGACAAGGACAAAAATAATAATAAACATTTCAATTAAAAACACTAAAACACAAAAAGTAAACTAAACCACACAATCTTCTCAGTTTAAAAATAAATAACTCTTTTAAGCGAATAGGCTATTATAGGGAATACGCTATTACGGTAGTAGTCACGGTAAGACCTGAGCCCGGGACCATGATACATTTTAACGGAACCTCCGATTTTGATGAAATTTGGTACCAGGGTGTAAGCCAGCATCTACTTGAATGAATTTGCGAACCAGAATGATCAGACCATGGGAACGGGGTTTCAAAATGGTAAAAAAATGGGTTTTTTACTTTCATCTATAATATTAAAAAATTTTAACTTAAACTATTTAAAAGAGCTGAAAATAACAAACAATTTAGTATTTTGAATTTTTAACTTAGCTTAAATGGTTATGGAGAAAATCCAAAAACTGTTTTCCATGTTAATCTTATAGGAAATCAACAAAACCTTCTATCTTGTTTATTCATTGACATATATTGATAAAATTTGGTATGTACATTCATTAGGAAGTGTTCAACTTATATTTGCTTACAAAACACATATGGCGGCAAACCTACTTACTCACTCCTATGGGGTTTATGGGGAAAATAAAAAGAACACCATAACTTGATCAAATTTTGGTATGTACATTCACTAGGGAGGGTTTAACTTATATTTACCAACGAAACCCATATGGCGGCAAACCTACATACTCTCATCCCCATGAGTTTCATAGGGAAATAGAAAACATACTAAAATTGCAGGTCTGCTGTGACGGGGGTATTTTTTATGTAAATACCACACAAAAACAAGCATTTATAAACTAATTCTGATCATCTCTGTTTACACTACCGATCAACTTAATCTTTTACTAATAGATAAATTGTTGGTGCAGGCTTCTGTGTTCATGAGGACGCCTCAACATAAAGGGCATACATACATTGTAAATATAAGGAAGTTGTAAGGTATGAAGAACAAGTTGGCTAACAGATCATTATTTCCACAAATGTAACATTTGTTGGGAGGGAAAGTAGATTTAAAGCATTGTGAACATGTTAAGTATGTTTCCTGCGTAGGTGGAGCGTAAGACTGTGCCGATGTCTGGTCCGGTAGTGACAGTGCGGACACGGGAAGCGAGGCTCGACGTTACACTCGTACTTGAGGTGCCGAGTGAGGTTTTCTGGGTAGCGATACTTTCGAGGACAGTTGAGACAGGCGTACACACCGGCCTCCGCCTCGAACCCTGCAGAGAGCTTGATTAGATAGAGAGATCAATAAAAGGAGTATGTAAATGAATGAACAAACATCTAAAGTATCGGACATGGGATTAGGCAGGTGATTGAAAGTGCAATGTTGCCATATACGGAGAGATTGTCAAGAATTGCATACTTTTTGGTGCACCAACTGGCTACACTGAGCGTCCAGCGTTGCCTCATACTTGCATTGAGTCTACATTCCATAAGGAGGTCAAAAACTGTATCAAGTAATAAAACAGACGAAAACAATAACATAAATATAAAACATCTGATTAAATGAATATTTGAGAGTTACTACTGACAGTATGGCAACGTTGAAAAATCATTCACCCCCTTGATTCTGTGGCTCCAACTGTAGTGGAAAATGGTATTTTATTTATTTTTTTAATATGATTCTCTTAAGAAGTAAGGCTATATTTACTTCATGTTAAAGCGACCTTTGATTTGGGGGTAATTAAAGGACCTTTAATTAAAGGAGTAATTTGCCAAAATAATAGATAATGATGTCTTGTGCTTTTTTACATGTCCATGCTTGAGGCATTTTAATTAGCTTTTATTATTTAACCATAGTCAGTGAGAGAAGGGAAATGTAGGGCTAGAACCAGCTGGTTCCACTGTTGCCAACTCAACATGCTGAATTGATGATTGATTGCATTGTTGATTCTTCAGTGTTGGTAACACTGGTGGCTGTTTAATTGTTGTCCATCCCTCTTATGCTTTCAAACCAATCTGCTCCTGCCACTCAAGGTTTTATGAACACAATTTTTGCCTCAATCCTTTCTTAACAACTCTCTACAGCACGTAGAGAATACTGTTTCAAAATCAGTTTGTTAAATAAATACATTTTATATTTATTACTTTTATATCAATTTGTATATTATCATTGAAATATTACAAAAAATTCTAAAGCTGGATATGAGATCAAAAATATTTTCTTAGGTACACACTTTAAGCTGGGATTTAAATGTTTAACTAATTAATTCAATGATGAATATAATGTTCAGATGCCACAATCCATAAATTTTATATCTTTTCCTAAAGTTATAAATCTTTATTCTTATACACACTGCAGTTGTAATTTGTGGATTCGTTAATCCTATACTATAATACGAGCAATGTCTGAAGGGATGTGTGTTCCACAATCTCAAAATCTAGCGGGTAGATTTTGATTAAACTTTGCACTTAAGAGTGTTTTGTCCCAAAAATAAGTTTAGAAAGAGCCTAAATCCCAGGAATAATCAAATTTTGTCTATATTTAAGTTTAAAAATCGTAATTTTTAACATTAGTATTATGGGCTGCTATTTTGGTAAGGAAATAACAACGAAAGGTATACATTTTTAAGGAACATTAATGCTAAGCAGTCTTTTTTTAACAGCTGTTAACTGTCAAGAGATATAGTTGGAAATTTAATAGCTTTATTACCATGACACTATAACAAAAGTGAATTAAAACCAACGAGCAAGGCTCGGTTAACCTGGTACTAGCATAAGATAAACTAAATTAGTGTAGTAAAATTAGTCGGGAAAAATGAAATAATTTTTGGAAAGCCAATTTCTTTTGAAATGTGTTCTATGGCGTCCCCTGACCTTCCTCCGAAAAGTCCCCAGAAATCCCATATGGGGATCACGCTTAAAAATGAGGGGTTGGCCCATAAGGAGTTACATTAAAATTTGACATTAAGCATACTAAATTTAAATACATTCCAGAAGGTTTATATATATCAAATTAAAGGTCTTTAAATGTAGAATACAATGCCGTAAACCCGACCTCAATATATCTATCGGGAGCGAAATGGCAGGCGTTCAAAGTTTAGAATAAAATAATACTATCAAAACTTTGTAATACAATAACTTCCGACATATTTGACCTTTTGAGGTCTGGTTTTCGGCTATGAACTCTCCTTACTAAGACCTTTAAAATGATGTATAGGATGGGTATGGTCTAAGAAAATTTTTTTAAAACTTCCTCTTTGGGACGTCCATGTGGAGGGTGGTTCAAGGGTAGTATGATAAGCATATAACTAGCTATCCGCATTTTCAAAGGTAATTGTAAAAGCAAACATTTGCCGCAAACCGCACCTTGAAAGGTCAAGTATTTCGAAAATTATTACATTTTTAAGCATTTACGTTAAAATTTGATTTTTATTCAAAGTTTGACAGGCTGCCGTTTTCGACTCAGGCAACCTTTTGAGATGGAGTTTGCGGCATTAAATTCTACTACTTAAGAGCTTTAATTTGATGTACATAAACCCATTGGTCGAAGAAAGATTTATTTCTGACTCCACAAGGGCCATCCCATCATTTTTAGGCATGTTGCCCAAGGGGGATTTCAGGGGACTTTTCTGAGGGAGGTCAGGGGATGACATAGAACACATTTCAGCAACAATTGGCTGTCCAAAAATTTTTTCATTTTCCAGCCATATTTTGGCTTAATTTTACTACACTAAATGTGCAGAACAACTACCTGGTTCAAAACATCTTGTTCGGCATTTTAGCTTTTAACATAAAAATTACGTTTTATGGTTGTAAAAAGACAATACCTTTTTCAACTGCTTTTATTGCAATTCGTAACACAGTAAAATGACAAAAAACATAAATTCTACTATTATTAAAAAAAGTTTTTAACATCGCAAAGATGAAAATGCATTTCTTCAAACAATCAAAAAAAGATTACATTAAGTAAAAGAAGTGAGGGGGACTTATAACAAATAATTGAGAGCGTAACTTTTGGGGAAACACGTTTTATTATAAAGCGATACTATTTATTAAAACTGATTATCAGTGAATTTTAACAATATTATCAAACAACATCAAATTAATATTGTTAAAAGAAGTTATTGGTAGTTTAATCAACATAACATCAACAAAAATATTAATTCTTAAAGCTGGGTTTTCCAAGCAACAAATTCTTTTGAAAGCAGACAGCATAATCAGCCCTTCAACAAATAATAGGTTGACACAAAAATATTTATGAAAGAATAAGCTTTTAAGAAATTAAATTACATGTTAAGACTCCAATTATGCTCTTTGCTGCCTAAAACTCTGCTGCTAGGAAACCCAGCTTTATAATAAAAAAATCACTCTAACACTTCATCCACTCTTTTCAGATTCAACTTTTGCCGTCGCGCAAGTGTTTGTTGCTCACGATCAGGCTGACATCAGTGGAGCCGTGCACTATGCCGAGGTGCGCGACGGCCGTGTGGCGCCGCGTGAAGCTCTTGTGACACAGCAGACAGCTGACAGCCTTGGAGCGGCCGCATTCGTGGATGTAGTGCCGCTGGTACGAGCACCGGTTGCGGTAGGTTTTGCCGCAGCTCGGGCAGTTGTACTGGCCATCTACAAGGGCCTCCTGCAGCATCTGGCTGCGTATGTGCTTCACTGCAATGTCAGAGAGTCATATATTAGTCAAGAGTCACAGGTTCAAGTTTCTCAACAAGAAATTTGTATCCAACGGTTTGTGAAGAAATTTTTTACAATCAGAGAGTATCAGAAAATGAGATCTTCGGATGTGTTCTGCCAAAATTTGTAACAGAAGCAAATGTAATTAAGAATAATTGCAGATTTATGAATTTTGTGAATTTAACCTCCCCCCCCATGAAAAAATATCCAGTTATTCCCACTATCTGTACGGCTATAATCGGTTTGAGTTTGAACTCACATTGCAATAGAGGGTCAGTTATAAGTGCCTAGACTGCTAATTGGTGGTATACCTTGCCTTTGAATCCGAAGGTTTGCCAGTACAATCTTGAGTAAAGTTAGTAGCTTTTTAAGGTTTAAAACTGGACCCAGCTGCCTTTGATAAATGGGCTGTAAATTAATGATGCTTGAAAATGACTCAACTGGTCTTTGTCAATAACAAATATACACCTTATCTGATCCATCCCACTCATTACACTCAGCCTTCCAGTCACTTTCACATTCATATATTATGCACAATGGCAATATTGCATCAGTGTGTTAAGTAAAGTATGGTATGGTAGTATTATCCATGAAAATGATTAAAATTAAGAGCTAAAACAAAAGTTTAGATTAGGTATGTTACAAAACTGGAACAGAGATCATTTATCTTGTGAAGAGTATAATGTCTATATTTTGTTGGTTTCTTTACTGCTATTAATATAAACTAAGTACTGGTATTATCAAAAACAAATTACTTGGAAACCATGTATAAGTAATACAATATTCATTGTCTCTTTGGTCACGATAAGCTGTTTATTAGGTACAGTACTTTTAGTAGTAAATGTAAGTTAGACTCTGCCAGCAACGATTTCGTTCCGCCACTCAAGAGGATGTTTGTTCCTCATGTGCCGTAATACGATTCCTCGTTGTTTCGAACGATGGGAACATAGAGAACAACTGAATTTTGGTTCCATGCCACACTCGTTCTTAACATGCCGCATCAGAGTTCCCTTGTGTGTGTAGCGTCGGCCGCAAAGCAAACACTCAAACTTTAGACCTGCAAACACATTTTGTGTTACAACTAATGTGATGCGGTATTATGGTTTAAGTTTGGGATTACTTACCGATTTTTGGTTGGTATTCTACATCAAATGTATCTAAATAATCATGAAGACACCAAGAACAAAAAAATGATGAAAAATCATAGGCAGAAGGGGTGAAGGGGGACACAGCTGTTAAAAATTTCATCTGACTATTTTTGTGAACCTTACTATAGTATGGTAAATTAATGTACCTTACTTTAAAAAAGCTGATAATGAGTTTAAGGTATTAAATGATAATGTAAAAATATGACTTTATTAAAATATTTAATTTGATCTGATTTACTTCTCATACATGATTAATCAAAACAAATTGTAAGGCAATCAAACGTTTTCTTTGTTCCCTCGAGGTCCCGAGATGATTTCAAATCCTGGGATGTCATTTTCACTGGCTTGACTGGGCACGTCCATCGGCACCTCATCAGCCTGGGGGTCCTGTTTGCGGATCCATCGAGGTCCAGTCTCCTCTTTGTTCTCTTCCCAACACTTAGATCTTTCCCTCTGCAGATTTTTCACCATATACATTAATTTTCTTCCTTTCAGTGGCTCCAGTTCAAACCTAAAACAATCACAGAAGCAAAAAGTAACTATTTCACATCAGACCTTGCAGTGAATTTATATGAGTAGATCATTGACTAAAAGGGGCTCTATACAGGTCTGGGATGTTGTTACAATTTAATTTCTTCCAATCCAATACTAATTTTCTATCCTTTTTTGACAATACAGTAGAACTTCCCTTATTCGATCTGCTAATAATCGACTCCTCCCAATATCAGACCATCTATGATTCACACGCTCCCGTCGTTGCTGAGCCTGATGAAATGTGAAAGATTTATTCTATGCACTATAATTTGTTTTAGACATGTGTATAAATACTGGAATTTTTCAGTTATTATTCACACCTTTATGTTTCAATTTATGTGATATAGGTTTCAGTACCATAAAGTTGTGTTACAATACTGTATAGCTGGTTTTTTACCTACAAAATGCGTTCGTTACCTACTACTTTTTGGCTGTTCCGACCATGGCCCAGTCCCGTCATGGTCGGATATGGGAGGTTCTACTGTAGATTATCATTTCAAAAGCTATTTTGTTTTATGGGCACAAATAAATCTAACAATTACTACATAGATATATAAACATAACATTTGTTATATATGAATTGAAACAAATGTGTTTTTGGAATTTTTAGGATTTCAAAAAACTAAAAAGTAAAAAGGTTCAAGGATTAATTTTTTTTTCTTGACTAATAAAGTGATATTTTCTGAAAACTAACTACTGCACTGTAATTGATGATTTGCTAAATTTTATACATTTTTAATTATATATATATTTTTAAATATGATTTATTCCAAATGCATGTTACTAGTGTGAAACACACAAATTTTTAGTGTTGAAATTTAAAACACAGGATACAGGATTGAAGTTAGCTTTTAATGGAGCTGGTTCAACTCCTGCAGACTTGAGATTTATTTTTTATACCAACCTCCAAGCGTGGGATTAGAAAAACTTCAGTTTATGTATTGGGTGTTAATAATAAAATATCAATACTGTGTTCTATTACACAAATGTTTACTCGTCCTGACTACAGAGGACAAAAACCATAATATACAAAAAACGCTACGACTAGTTGGTTGTTGGTTCCATATTATAACCAGGTTTACTGGCAGGCGAAGCCCAATCAATTTTAGATAAAATTAAAGGGATTCAGGTGGTAAGACCACACATATAATCAAACTCAAATTTTTGAATTTGATTTGAGTTTGATTTGGTTACAAAAAAAAACCAACCAATTAATTTCAGTTTAAATTCATTGCTACACAAATATAAAGCCTTAAGATTGCTAGCAACAAAACCAAATTTTGTATGTTAAAAAACAATTTGAGATTTACTGGTAGGGTACTCACTGTTCAGCCACTTCTTCTATGATTTGCCTCAGTGGTATTTGTGGGTCTTCCTTAGCCCTCTCCTTGAGCGTGTCTCGGAAGCCCCTCATGATCCTCTGTTGGAAGTCGGGAGGATGGTTGTGGGGCACGCCATCACGTCTGACGAAGATTGAAGCTCCCTCGGTCAACTGCATCGTGGCAGTGGCTTTACATTTAGCCCTCTTGTTGACACACTTGAGATATCTGAAAACATTTTGATGCTATTTATTTAAATGCTGTTGAAAAGTGTGCATTTTTACTGATATTATTTTCAAAGAGGAATAGGTGGCTTGGTCCTGATACTTTATGTTTTAAGTTTCCCAGAAGCCGCAATAATGTATCTATGGAACAATTTTATATACTTGTTTCTTGCATCAAGATAACACACATTACAGTATAAAAATTGTACTTTGGTGAATAGTTTTCTATGAATCTGTATAAAACTCCTGTTGTCACTGCTGGCTTCTATATCAGAGTAATGCCTGGAGTCACAGAGCAATGTGTAGTAATATTTGCTGACTTTGAGCTTGGAATTCACTGGGAAATGACTATGTCAGTGTTTAGTACCAGTGTCAATAATAATTTTTAGTGTAACATTTCGCAATTTTTTATTACCTACACAAGTGTAGCATACAACAATTTATGAAGATAACTACCAGCACCTATGAAGCCTTCCAGAAGTCAACGTTTTAGAGTACTTTGTAATATTTTAAAAACCATTCAAGTTATTAGATTAAAAAAATTTTTTTTTTTTGTGAGGGAGAGGCAGAAAAATGCATTACGCACACAGGTGGCCGGCCTGTAGTCTTGGGCTCCCCTAAAAAACGAGTTTACCCACTAAAAAACCTCCTCTACTCTTTAGAATTCTAACCTGGAATTGTTTATCACATTACGTCAGGCTAGGCCTAAATTTGGCTTACGCCCGTGGGGCTCGCTCCTTATGAAGCCGCTCCATCGAGGGATCTGGGCCACTTCGCGGTCCAGATCGGTTTTCTTTTCCAGGAGGATGCCCCGGACAAACTGTGATAAACAATCCAGTTGCCCTCATCCTCCAAAATCTTTTGGAAACTTTTGGCAGACCGAGTCCACCGAAAATACACCAAAAATTTGTGTGGCCTCCAGGCCCTTCCGAACGGGGGCAATGGAAGAATGTGTGTTCCGCATCGCCGGGAACGACTGGGTAATAAATGCAGTTTGGTGAACTGGTCTTTCCCATCCGGTTCAGGTACGACCGAAAATAGCCGTGACCTGTCAAGAATTGGGTCAGGTAGTAGTCCACCTCCCCATGCCGCCGTTCCACCCATGGATGGACCTGTTTGATAAGTCGCGCAGTCCATCGTCCTCGGGTGTCGTGCTCCCAGCTGTGTTGCCACTGCTGGAAGGTTCGGGAACTCTCTTCTGTTCTTGCCGTGTCCTTGCCGATCTCGCCTTGTCTCTGATAAATCGCCTTCCTCTCTCCTGCCAGGAGCTTGACAGGAATGACTCCGGCGACCACCAGGACGGCAGGCTCGGACACTGTCTGGTAGGCAAAACACACCCAGAGGGCTGCTTGACGCTGAACCCGGGCGAGTCGCAACCTGTAGAACTCTTTATCGAGAGCGTCTGCCCACACCTCGGCTCCATAAAGAAGCACGGACTGGACAGCGGACATCAACAGATGTCTTCTACTGGATCGGGGACACCCGACATTGGCCATCAGCCTACTAAGGTAAGTGACTACCTTAGCGGCCTTGTCCGCCGTATGGAATATCTGATCCCCCCAGCTTAACTTGGTGTCCACCATAACCCCGAGGTACTTAGCGGAACGAGTTGATGTGACCACCTCCCTTCCCACTCGGAACGGGGCGTCGGTGTCGATCCTCTCCTTCGTGAGGATCACAATCTCCGTCTTACTGAGAGTAAGCGAGGGACTGTGATCTGACATCCAGGTGTTGACCACACGCATGACTCGGTTCAACTTTAGTTGGGCCAGCTCAACATTGCATGCAACAATGAGAGCTGTACGTCATCGGCGTACCCAACCAAAGTGGTTTCCTCAGGCATCTCAGACCTCAGGAGGCTGTCATATACAACGTTCTAGAGATCTGGGCCGAGTATTGAACCATGCGCGGCACCAGAAGTGACTTCCATTGTCCGTGTTTTGTCCCTTGTGTCATAAATCAGGCTTCGAGAGCGGAGATAATCCTCGAAATCCTCGATGAGCCGCAACAGATATGCAGGAACGCAAAAGGTGTTGTAAAGCGCATCCAACATATCGACCCACCTCGCCGTGTTAAAGGCATTCTTGACATCAAGCGTAACAAGAAGCACTACTCGGTGAGAGAATTTCTTGTGGCTCTCGGCTCTCTCCACAGCTCTCTGGACTTCGGTGACAGCATCGATCGTTGACTGTGCCCCCGTCAGTACGGCTTCAGAAAGGGACGGTCAATGATCGACGCTGTCACCGAAGTCCAGAAGTTATTTGTTGTATATAGTCAAGAACACATTATAGTATGTAACATGCAGTAGCTAATACAGATGGCACAGGAAGAGCAAAAAAGGAAAATCGGAGATCAGCGCCAGTCCACTTCCTTCTTGACGACAAAGTAAGTTGTCTTCTGTGGTCTTCTTGTAATAAAACTATCTTAAAACTTTAAAGAATAGTATATTATTGAATTGAAACTTGGTGTGATTACTGTATTATGTATGGAAAGGTTCATACTTCAACTTTGTCTTCCATTTCAAAAGTATGGTAATTTTATATTTTCAATGATAAATATCTAAGAAGTTGAAATATTTTCAAAATCATATTCAACCCTATATTCATAAATATAATATTAAAAAACAGATAGTAAACTGAGAAATGAGATTTTTCCGAATGAAAAAATCTGAATTTCTATGAGTTTTGCAAAAAGTGTACTTTTATACAAACCTTTTTGTTTTACTGCATCTTATTTTAGTATAGTAGTACCCACTCCCGTCATAGTAAATTTTAGATTTTTCGTTTATTCCAGGTAATACTTCAGAGGGAGGAAAAGACTTTGCCCCTTCAGTTGCCAGTACTGTAGCTAAGTCATTTTCCTTCTTTGATTCTGTTGATTCTTCTCCACTTTGATCATCATCTTCACTCTCATCTTCAGTATCCTGAGTTTGCTCTTTTGGCTCAACCAATTTTACAGATTCATCCTCCCTAATTTTTCTGTTTATTAGATTCTCGTTCCCCAAAACTGTCTGATGGTTGACTATTTCAAGAGGATCTTTAACTTCAGACGCAAGAAACTCAGAGAAATCAAACTCGTCTTTGATGAATACTTTCACTGGAACCAAAATGTTGAATGTTAGCACACACAGCAGAGGTTACGAGATTTTACTGCAGGTTTGGAGAGGTATAATAGTAGGAAATAGTTTATATTATAAAATAAATAATATATACTTTAATATTTTTTACAAAACACAGATAAAGTAGAAGAAACAATGCATTTTGCCCAATTGATTGTTTTTTATTAGGTTTGTATTAATATTAGGTATTTTATTTTTTTATTAGGACATTAGGCGAAACATTTTCTTACTCCATTGTTATTATCAATGGTTGAAATTTAGATTTTGGTAAAATATTGATTTTTTTATCGATATTACATTTAAACAATACTATTAAGATTTTAACACCAGATTTAGTTTTGTTGAAAATAAATTTAGAAAGTAAAACAAATATATTTAAAACAAGTTTTTTCAATTATAACATTATTATAGAACAACATAAAATAAACTACCGTAGCTAAGTTTTTTTTTTGTAGGTGTGAAATCTTGGCTGCATATCTTAGTTGTGCGAAGATGTAGACTTCATAAGCCCCAAAATGGCGTCACATAAATGTTGAAAAATCCAAAAAAAAGGTATTCTTCCTATTGTATTGAGGGAATATGCATCTTGCATGTTTCCATAAACCATTGATTTTGTTGGTACAAACATTTCTGTCCATAAAAGAGATAGAATTGATTATAGTTAAATTTTGTCATATCTAATACTCTTCTTACCTCAATATTATTGTTCATTTAATTGGTTTCATTGGACAATATTAATTGCAAAATCAAAATTTCTAATACCATTGATAATATAATGATGGAGTAGGATAACACAGTTTTGCTGGACATTAAATCATGACTATCAATTTATTTATTATTTTAAACATACACAAATATACCATCCTTATAATTAATGATACTGCATCATTGTTAATCTCTCTCCTCCATTAAAACTCTTGGTACTGTAGAAATAATATTCCTAAATATAAACAGAAACTCCTGTTGTGAAAAAAGTGTGGTTATAAGAACAATAAAGTTTATAAAAAAATTACTGCGTTTTAGTCCTTCACAAGAATTGCTTTGGTTTGAACTTTTGAAGGACTGTTGTAGCATACAACTCTAAGGGCAATCATAAATCTAGGGAAATTCCGTAAAATTGACCCATGTCTTTCCCTTTAATTAGAAATAATAACGAGCAACCAGTTCAGTAGTTATTGAAAACTTACAACCGCGACCAAAAAACTGGTAAAAAAATAGGTTTAGGTTATTCCTGCTGTAAGTATCAGTATAGAACCAAGATGGACTTCCTAATGCGTTCATAGTTCATAAACACTTTTTTACTAGCTTGATTCGTGTTGTTTGCAATCAGAACTGAAAACGGGTCATTTTCCATGTTTTCATATATTTACTGAGTCTATATTCTTTGCAGTATATGTGTAAATATATTTGTGAGTGTCGTAGACATTTGTTTTTCATTTCTCATTGTTCATAAGAAAACATAATAACAAATTATACATGTAACACCTTTTCCTTTACCGAATGTTTCAAATGATGGCAGATATGAACAAATGACCACAAAGAAAAATCAGGATGACAAAGGATGGTTAAAAATCATGAAAATAACAAGACGACATGAAGGTAACAACTGTTTATTGACTAGACATGTTGCACGCGGCGAGCATCGCCTTGGTCGCAATCTCATGGTGTCGTCGCTTGAGGTGCTTAAGTCGGTTGCTGTTGAGCGTGAAGCGCTGCGGGCAGAGTGGACACGGGAACATCGGCTCCTTGTTGCACTCGTAGCGCATGTGTCGCCACAGCGACCGCTTGTACTGGTACACCCTCCGGCACTGGGCGCAAGGGAAGCTGCCCACCGCATCCGTCCACCCTACAACGAAAACGTACTTGAGCACTCTAAATTAAAAGTTTTTCTACAGTTTTTGTTGTTTCATTTAAAAAAAAAATATCTACAATACTGTTTTTTAACTTGAACAATTATTAGCAATAATATTAAAGCTAGCAAGTCGTACTTCTCTATTAAAGAATTTGAAAATATTTTCAAAGTGGTTTAAAATTAAATTTATTCATCAGTTAATAAATTTATGTTTTAAAAACTTAGATGGTGATTGATAGTTTAAGTTTCAGGGAGGTAAATGTCTTTGAAAAGTTTTTGGGCAATGAACAAAAATAAAAAAAGCTTTTTTTTAAAAATACAGTAGTTATAGTATTTATTAATTTTCAAAAGTAGGATAAATTATTAGGACTGAAACCACTAATGTCATAACAAGAAATAAAAATACTTAATAGATAGAATGACACTCTTTACAAAATATGAATTAATAACGCTTTCATGCTTTTTTCCCTTGGTGCTTAGGTTGCAAAATTGAATGTTTCTTTAATTACATTGTGACTAGTTATACTAATGTGTGGTGCGATGCTTTGTCAAATGCTACAATGATTGTTCAAAATTGCCTGTGTTGTGCAAAATAAAATTGTGGCTGTGCCCTTGATTAAATACCTCTTTGAAGATATAAATTACCCATATTCATAATTTTTCACATAAATCTGATTATCAAGAATTAATTGAAGTATTGTTTTCTAAACAATCATTTGACGAAAACAGGACACATTTAAAGGTTGACAGGAATTATGAGTTTATTCTTAATTTGGAGAAGCTAAAAAATCAGTGAATATGAATACAAGAAAAGGGGTTTTTAGATAGTCTATTATTAATATATTTCACTTCTGCAAATGGAATTTAAAGAAAAAAACTTATTTAATGCTCTAAATTTGTATTTTTATTTGTTTTGTTTTTGTGTGGGTTTTTTGTTGTTGTTTTATTTTGTAATTGGAACACCTACAATTTTAGCAGATTTTCAAGTTTTCGGTGTAGTTGGACAAAGACGCTAAAGATGTTGTTGTTTTTGCCAAAGTTAATGAGAATCGGATATGAAATAGAGGTGCTCCATATTTAAAATTAAAAATTTTCCCATTAGAATAATATTGGAATTGGGTTGAACATTTCAAACACATGTTAATGTACAGCTGTAAATAAGTGTAGTTTTGTGTGATTACTGATAATCATAATAGTGGATTGGTTTTCGGTTAATTGATTTAGAACTAATTTAGCAATGATGTGAGATAGTCCAAATTAAATTGCTCAATTTTAAACAACACATACACTAGTGTATCTTGATTCCCGAACTGATCCTACACATTACTCAATCCATAAACTAAAGGAGCTCATAATATCCTGTATACATTTAGGGTTTATCTTACGAGTGAATAAAACGTGTAAAGGATGTAACATTTCTCTCAACACAAATAATTTATTATTTATCATTAAGAACAATCAATTAAAAAATTACATACAAAATGTAAATTTACATTCTAAGTTTCCAAGAGTTTATTTAACTTTCTAAATTACAACCTCTGGTTAGAAAAAAAAATAAACACAGCCATTTACTTTTCGTTTCTTCTTCCCTTTAAGAAAAATCATAGAAACAGGTTTAACACAATAACTTTTCAAATAAATATGTAGAACTTGAAGGTAAGAAAATTATCACAGTTCAACATTAAATATTACACACAGATTCAACAAGTAGAGTTCACAGAGTTTTAAACGAGGATGTTCTGAGACCGCCGGGAGGGGGGGATAGGAAAGTCCGGGTGCTTGGCTCGCAGATGATTGGTTAGGTACTCATTGCGCGTGTAGACATTGCTGCAGAGAGTGCATGGGTACTGCGGAGGCTTGTCTCCACAGCGAAGCCTCTGGTGCTTCTGCAGCGATGTCAGGTGGCGGTAGAACTTGCCGCACTCACAGCCGTACAGTTGCGGTTCTGCAAAGTTTGTCGGTTAGCTCTCGAGAAGATGGAGAACTAATGAAGATTAAAGGTAAAGAGAGGAGAAGAAATGTGTAATAAAGGTTATTTAGAGTAAAGTGGTCGGTTGAATAAAAGAATGTCAATTGACATTTGATTAATAGTAAAAACAATTTTTAATCATGATAATAATTTATTTTGTTATCATTCTTTATCCGTTTAAAGAGGGATTCATTAATTAACTGCTTGTTATAAACTACATGAAAAGTTGATAAAAGTATAAAAAGTTGATTAATAAGCTGAAAACAATTATTTTTAACAGTTTCAAGAACCAAAAGGAGTAATACATTTATGTGGCATATTGTCAGAAGAGACGCCTCTCTCCATGCCAACTACAATGCTTGGTTCCATTGCATTGGCGTTAACTCAGAAAAAACATTTGTGATCTTACATTGAATACTGTTTCAACTAAATTAGGTCACCTTGGTGATATAAGTAAAAAAAATAAAAACATTATCAACCAATTATTTTATTTAATATTTTAAATATTTTTTTGTGTTCTCTCATAAAGGGAGGAAAATAATAAGAATAACCTTATTAATATTAATAAATAATAAAAAAAATATCATTGAACTTTAATCATTCATGATGAACACAGTGATATTTTAAGAGCTTGTAGAGTCACATATGGAGAAATCGACAGTTTCTTTGCCCAACTGATGACATTGGTGAAGATGTTTATGTCCAGCAGGCAACGTTTATGTTTCAAACAAGACGGGGAAAAACATGGCAATAAAACTGTGGTAGTTTGTTACATTCAAACTTCTTGTGGGTATACTGAGATCGGTAGTAGTGATAGATCTTGCCACAGGTAAAAGGAAATACATCTCTCTTGCCTGTGAAACAGAATAAACCGTGCACTTACTTAGATCAATAAAGACTAGTTAATTATGACATGAACTAATAAAAACATTTCATGACATTTGGAAGATACTCTCTTGACCTTCAAACAGCTTTAAAATACTTTTTATATGCCTAAAGTGTCTGCCAAGAAAAAAAGGTATGACAAATACTCGGCCACATAAAAACAAAGTATTCCATTTAACTTAAATTATTTTTAACACATTTTGATGAAGAGTAACATATTTTTTAGTTTTAACATTGCTATTGGTATTAATTTTACCTTTAATGTTCCAACCGGAAAAGATTAAAATTCCCAATAATGCTTCAAAGATCTTAAGTCTGAGCCTAGTTTTTAATTTCGTAAAAAAAGATGATTTCTTTCACATCAGTCTGAGGTAAACAGTCACTAAATTAACAATTATAATGATATACAAAAATTTTATTTTAACCCTAAAACCAACAACGTGAAAGAACAGATTTGATTTATAGATCCACACATCAATTTAAGATTATTGCTAGCAATATTTAACAAACAATTTCAACAAAGGTTTGAACAAAAGTCAATTGACATGATGCCGGTTGGTGAGATGGTACTTGAGTCGATGCTTGTACTTGAACTTGGCCGGACACAAGGTGCAGACGAAGGTAGCGTCTTTGTTGCACTCAAACTTGCGGTGGTTGTACAGGGACTTGTTGTGGTGGTACGCCTTCCCACATTCACAAACAAACCTCTTTGTGTGTAGTAGCCAAACTGTAGACGTAAAACAAGATAAGGTTGATGAGCAAAAAAACAAATAATACAAATTTCAAAGTATTTTGCAAAAATGAATAATTGTGAAAACAAAACTTATATACTTATAGAGGGGAACTTATATACTTATACTGGGAGATATGATGAATCCCAAACTTAAAATCACAATTATTTGTTTTAGTCTATAACTATTCGAGTCAACTTGAACTTATTGATATCTACGAGTATAAATGGCAAAGCCCTCACTTACTGACTCACTCATCAATGATTGTCCCTATTCCCATTTGCCTAGGAGGCTCAAATTTGACTCTTTCAGCCCAAAGTTTCCCACTTGTCGGCACAGATTTCAATGAAAAATGATTATTTACCAAAACAATAATATTTTTCTTTAAAAGAGTACAATGAAGGACCACCTATAAAAATTACTAATACATTATTATTAATAATGTTATTTTTAATAAATATTTTGCTAATAAAAATATTTATAATTTTTTATATTATGAATAAACATTTTTTAATGAAATTAAATTTCTTCTGATCATGTGAATTGATACTGATCGGGTAAAAGAGTCAGGTTGTCCAATGTTTTAGGGTTAGGGGGAAGATCCTATTCTCTTCGCATGCTCTAAGTTATTTAGCTCTGGAAATTGGTTTAAAAAAAACACCCTGCAATGAACCAGCAAGTTCAGTACGAAGTACAGATGGTTCGGTGTATCTGTGCACATGGCTTTCTATTTTTATACTCTTAAACTGATTTTATTCGTGTTTTGTCTCAGATCAAATGAATCGCTAACTGCAGAAAGGCAACAAGTCCAACTTCTTGCAATTTTCGTTTTTTTTAATGAAAACTGTTGTCATACACTGGACGCATCGTTTACCACAAAAAGGACATTTGTCCGCATGAAAACAATGGCTTTGGCAGCGCCTTAAAATTTCTGTGTACTGCAGATAGGGAACTAGTCCATGTTGGTAAATACTGTTTACTGCAAATAGGGAACATGTCCTGGACTAGTTCCCTATCTGCAGTTAGTATACAGAAAATGGAAGGCGCTGTGAATGTTATTGCTGTCATGCGGACAAGTGTCCTTTTTGTGGTTAACGATGCATCCAGTGTATCTCAAAAGTTTACATAAAAAAAAAAAACAATTTCTGAGTTGGCCCTGGTAAGTAGTTTGTGGACTATTCTATCTTTGTGGTTTTGTTTGGCACTTTGCTTGGCAGCGGATCCATTAATCATCAAGCTGTCTTTAAACTGACATTTTTGATAAGTTTTACTGTGATTTTTTAATATTTTTACAAAATGAGTAGTTCTAATGAGGAGGAAAATGGTGGAAAAAGAAGGAATGGTGTTCACAATACAGGCTTTTGAAGAAGAAATGTAATTAAAAAAGCCAAAACATCAGGGAAAGAACACATTAACTAGGTTGGAAAAACCGTAGCAGCTAAAAAACAAATGGTATTTTGGAACCAAATCCTCATGGCCAATAACCAGAGCCAATCATGATGAAAACTTTGATGACTGAAACATGTTATTTTTTTTCAAGTCTAATGATTTTTTCCAGTTTTATATGTAACCTTTACTAAGTTAAATACGTTGTATTACAAATATTTTTTATTTTAAACGACTTGAAATTATTTTTTCCCAAAAACACATTAAATTATTTTTGTTTACTGCAGAAAGGGAACATGTCCAAGAAAAAAAAACAACCCCCCACCCTTTTCTGATGGGAGGTAAAAGACTTTTATAATAAGAATGTTTATAAGCTTATGTGGTATAATGAAAATAAAATATTTAGAAACAATAAATACAGGTTATTTATGTACTAAACGGTTTTTTGTGTCTCCTGTAAAATTTAAAAAAGTGGACTAGTTGCCTTTCTGCAGTTAGCGATTCAAATACAACCTTTTTTGGATCTTGATAATGACATAGTTACAACAGACCTATATTTAAAAAAAATGCACCCCTGCCTTGTCCCTTAACCATTCCCTCTCCTCGAAAGCCATGAGCACAGATAGACCGAGGCATCTGTATCTGCGATGGACATGAACCTGGTTTCCCCTTTCCTTTTCAAGTTCAACCTAACAATTTTTGCTTCTGACGCTTCTCCATTTGAGGATGTTGGTGAGCAGACTGTTGTGGTCCTCTTAAAACAACATCATCCCCTTCCGGATAAGTAGTTGCTCTCGCACTACATTCTCCAACCTTTGAACACTTCCAGTACCAATGACCTTTAACAATGCTTATCTGGTAGTAAACAAACCTATCAAAAAATAATTGCTTTCCTAAATTTGTTGTTTAAATTTAGAATTTAAAAAACAAATTTAGGTCAGAGCTACAAATACAAATTTTGTTACATTCTTGAAATTTGTTGCACAATTTTCGTTTCCATAGCAAATTTAGTTTATATATGTATAAATTAGATATCTGTGCAGTCAGTAAACGACAACAAATTTTTTTAATTGAATCAGAAACATATAATCAGTAAAAATGCATTAGAAAAGAAATTAATATTTAGAAAAGTGCAAGATTAGTAATTTGTGATTAGAAGAATTTGATTAGAAACATTGATCCAGAACGAAAAAAATGCAGCACTCATTGGGCTTATTGATTTTTTACTAAAGGTTGACAGCCATTTTTGCCTTACTTTGTTCCATCTCCATAGACTACAGATTTGTGCTTGGAATGTATCAAAGTAAAAAGTAAGGGGGTGAGCTTCTACACTGCAGGTACAGGTACTGAAAATCTACTGAGCAGAACGCAGATTTGAACCCAAAACATCGCTGCCATGGTATTGAAGTTCTGCTTGCTAAAACTCCGCCGACTCATTTAATTGCCTTTTATTAAAGATTTTACCATGATGTTACTGTATTGCAAGGAGAGTGAGCAGAGAAAATAAGCTAATTTTTTAGGCAAGTGCGTAAGAACAAGCTTGACCTTATTTTATTTGAATTTGAATTCTTAAATTTCCGTGGCCAAGCATGGTTTACTGCTAGTTCACCTTGGAACTGTATTCGGCTGGAGTGTTCACTGTGCTGTTTGAAAATAATCCCGGATGCCATCCTGACATGGCAAGGGACATTGCTCTTCCCACTGCTGATCACTATGCTGATCCAGTAGTTAATTTAATTCGATGTTAACGACATGTTTCATTCCCTTTTTAAGCAGACATGAAAGAAATCTTACAGCAGTCTAACACAGTTTTTCAGAATTGGGTTTTAAAGGAAAAAAAGTGTACAGTGTATTTTCCATAATCAGTAAAAACTATATAAATTATACAAATTATTAAAGTTTCTAAAAGAATGTTCGCAATAAATCCCAACATCAGATTTTTTCAGAGAGAGCATGATGACTCCAAAATGGCAAGATCCCTCACTCTAAGAATTTGTAAATAAATTTATCACCATTATGCCCCTCTCTTACTTTTCCACATATTTCTGACATATTCACACACTTTAAAATAACTTTCTTGTGTTCGTCAACCAGTGGTCTAAATTTCAGATTAAGCCTTCGATCACCAGAATCTAATGGCCTCTCCAGGTCTGGTGGTCACCAGTTACCAGGACACTCGTTCAAACTTCATTAATATGTTTCTGGTCAAAAAAGTTTCAAATCTATACTCAATATGCTGCAGTTTTTTTTTTTTTTTTTTTTTTTTTTTTGTCATTGGACAGTTTTTAATTGATTCTCAAGTTTTTGGTGTTGATGGATAGAACTTGGTCTATAGTTGTTTCCCCCAAACATTTATGAGAGTTTGACTTAAAATAAAGGCGCTATCCATCATTGAAATTTGTAAAATTCCCATTGCAATGACATTTGGGTAAGGTTGAATATTTTAAATATTTGTTAACACGTTTGCGGCTACATAGGCTACAATTAATTGTAGCTATCCAGGTTTCAATCCTAATCTAGGTGGTTAAATTTGTAGCCCGTGACCTATTGCTTTTCAAATTACATAGTTAAAAAAGTAGGATTAGAGCGAGAGCTTTGAATATCGGCACAGTATATATATATATATATACTATTCCCTGTTGATGTGGGAACAGGAAAAGGTATGTTGCTGGACAGTGTCGCAACCTAAATGCTGTGGCTGATATTGGAACAATGACTCGATTGTAAGTCTGTTCACGTGTGGAAGTAATTACTTTATATTTTGTCAGTGTTTCTAGTATTATTTTAGTGGTTTTTGCTGGTATTTTGCATTAGGAGCTTTTGCAAAAAATGTCGGATCCTGGCGATCCGGAACATGACTTCCAAAAATGCATCCATAACTTTTTAAAATTGGAAAGTTGGAAAATTTTTCCCACATAAATATTCAAAGTAAACATACCTAACTAGAGTCATCCAAACTAGTATTTACAAGATAAAACCTTTCATATTTAGAGCTCTCAAGTGTAAAGTCACTACCACAGTGCTGGTAGCTACAAATGTATCTACGGAAGCTGATGCCATTTTTTACTACCGGAAACAAAATAAAATTATTCAAAAGTCTCCCAGTATCATCACCTCATACACAAATAAAATTTTACAAATTTTTTAATCTCAGGATGGGAGGACGGGTCTTCAAAAAATGCTTATCCGTGAACGTGTTAATGTACACTTGCAAATAAGAATAGTTTTGGGTGATTAAATGATAGTTATAACATAACAAGTTCTCACTTATTAAGTTCTTTGTTAAAGGAATTTGTTTAAAAAGAGCGTAAAAAGTAAAATTTATATTATAATTTTTCTATCAATATCGAAACAAAATTGCTCAGTTCCAAGCGATGTGTAGACTAATAAAAAATTTAATGCAAGACCTAGTAGATAAATTAAATTTTAAAGCTAAGCAAGACATAATGAGTCTACATTTTCATCGATGCCAGCAGGAATGAACAGTCTGTCGTCATCGACAAGCATTATTTAAACAAAATAATCTAGGATTTGGTTGTAACTGCCTGTATTGATCACTGTTTTGATATGTTCTCAATTCGACAAAATAAATAATCTGAATCTGAAAATATCTGCCTTCTTGGTATAAGTAACTTCTATGACAGACCAACTACACACCAGGCCGGTATGCCCCCCACTCATGTTAAAATGTCACACTACTAGTGTGCCAGCTGATCTGAAATGATGCGATTTTGATGCAATTCTCCTAATAATTACCTGGAAATAACCTAAAATTAACAAATATTTACTCAAATTCCGCTTAAATCCCTGAAAATTGGGTAAATTACTCTCTTTTGGCAACACCGATCAGCTGGCACACCACTTCTGTAACGTCATCTGTTCTGTCAACGTTAACTGAGCACTCCGGGCTGTTGTGCAATAGTCCTTGGACAGCGCAATTGGTGCCATTGTTTTGATTTTGTTGTTTTTAAACAGTAAGGTTTCTAAAATAATTTGCTTAGAAAAATATATATTCCAATGGTTTGGAAAAACTCAAATTAGGTTGCTGAAAATAATCAATAGTAAATATAAATTTTATCTACATTAATCACTTTTTAAATTAAATTAATTTATTCCTAAATATTGACTAGGAAAAATATTAAAAAAAATAATTTCTATAAAAAGAAATTTAGAACCAACCAAAAAAATTATTATAATTTTAGGAAATGGAGAAGGATTATTTAAGTTTGTAAAGGCTATTATTTGATCAATGCAAAATCTTTTATTACCAATAACATTTCAATATACTCAAATCTACAGGATTCTAAAAAAGGGATAATGATATGTTATTATTTATTAATTTTGACTTTGACCTATTCAGTTCTGCCATTGGAAAGTTAAAAGCTGGATTATTTTTCAACCTAAGAAAAGATTTGATATGGTAAACCACTTTTGATAATTAATTGCACTTTTGTTATATTGGCTTGAAAACTACGTATTTGGCTTGGTATCAAAGTCATCCTACCTGCTCCTTTGCGTTTCCACCTTATAGCTTTGTAGTTCTGATGTGACAGTATAAGCTTGGACATATTTTCTTTTTACTTTTATATACTGTTTGTGAGTCTCAACAAAACACCTAGTCAAGTATAGAAATGAATTGTTGTCAGGGCTCTTCTTTTGACACACCAACTTTCTCTTGAATTTTATGATGCAAATACATTTAGACATTCTAACGTGTCTATTGCTTTGTCCTAAGCTAAGAGCAGGGCCGCCTTTACCATATGGGCAAACTAAGCGACCACCTATGGTGCCGAAGCCCAAGAGGCGTCACCGCGGCGGGTCTGGCGTCCCTGATCTACTGTAAAGAGTGTTCCTGATCAATGGTCAAGAGTGCCCCGATCAGCAGTAAAAAAGTGCCTGGCTGGCGGCAAACAGTGCGCTTGATTGGGGACAAAGAGTCCCGATAGAATCCCACCCCCCCCCCCCCCCCCCCGATAGTGATGCCCGGTAAAGAACACCCTCAAAAGATGGCCAATAGCCCGTTGATCGGCTGTAAAAAGCACCCCCAACAGTCATAAATAGCACCTCCTATCAGCCTTAAATATTACCCTCAACCGACGTTAACAATGTTAAACAGTGCCCCTGATGCACTAAATACACTGGATTAGTCAACCGGTGGTAAAAATCGACCCTGATCAAACGTAAATAGAGCCCTGTCCCTTGCCTGCTAATCAACAGTAAAAATTACCCCTGATTGGAGTTACATTGTGCTCCCAAATGGTGGTAAACAGTATCTCTCATCAGTGTTAAAAGGCACCCCTGATTGATGGTAAAGAGCGCTCCCGACTAGCGGTAAACATTCCCTTCCAATGAACTGTTAAGTGATCAGAGTTAAGTGCCCCCAACCTGCAGTAAACAGCGTCTCCCATTGGCAGTAAAAAACGCCCATGATCGATTGTAAAGAGCACTTATGATTGACAGGAAACAGCGCCCTGAATGAGCAAAAATGTGATCAGCGACCCCGAGCGCGAACCCCCGCGGTAAACATCCCCTTATTTGACGGAAAAAAGCGCCCCTGTTTAGCAATAAAAAGAAAATGGTTAGAAGTAAAAAGCGTCCCCACTATTGATTTTTTTTATTTAATGTCTGAAATGGATCTTTGCATCTTCGCAATTGATAAATAATTTTACAACAATTTTGTTTACAGTAAATTGCAAATATTTTTTTTAAGTGCTTAATTTGATGATAAAAATATATTTTTACTTATAAGTTCTTTTCCTTGTATTATATCTTCTTTGTGTTTATGTAATGGCTCAAGTGGTTCCTTGAGGGGGCGCCTATCGACTCTTTCGCCTAGGGCACCAGAAAACCTAAAGCCGGGCCTGGGTAAGAGTCAGGCAGTGCCGTCCTTAGGGTGGAGCGAGTGGAGCGGCCGCTCCAGGCCTCGCGCTGAGGAGGGCCTCGCGCCGCGAGGCCTTGCCCGCTAAAAAGTTAGTTGCATAAACGTTTAAGTTGAATAAAAATAATATAATAATGAACAGTTACGTACCTAAAATATCGGTTTAATTACCCGCGCAATATGTTCAATAATTGTGATTTAAAAATCTATGAACGCGATTTTTATTAGTTCCTAATAGTAGCGAACAAAAGGATGCAAACACAAAACATCGTTTGATAGCGGCGCGGCGGCCGGCGGGCGGGGTGACGGGACCAAGCCTCGCGGCCGCCGAGCCTTGTTTGCAGATGCCACAACCATGCATGACCGACTTTGCCTGTCTCTAGCCGTTTTTCAACTGTTTGTCTGTATGTGATTTTTTAATTGATCCATTATATCTGAAATTATTTAAGGTAGTGAATTAAAACTTGGACAACTGTTAAGTGCGTTAATTAAGGCACAAATGCAAATGAATTTGGACCTTTTTAACATTTATGGTTGCAAAATGGCGGCCATTAAAAATTTTCAAAGCTAAATATCTTAAAAACTGCAAACAAAAAAGTTGAAACTAAGTATGTTTTGTAATGATCAAACAAAAAACAACGGATTAATCTAAGTTTTTACATTTTTTAAATCATAAAGATTTACATAGGCCTAAGTTTACGAGCGAAACCCGTGTTTTCTCAAAATAAGATTTTAATTTCTCCACTATCCATTGTTTTATCTTAACAATCTTATTATTTTTACTCCGGTAATTAAATCATGCAATTTTTTGTAAGTTTGCAAAAGTTTGTGAAATATACAGCTTTTAAAAATATTTAGTTTTAAACATTTTTAATTACCTCCATCTTGAAACTTGAAACAGTAAATGTTAGAAATGTAAAAATTCACTTGCATTTGCGACTTAATACAGGGCGTCTCTGAACTCTCTACCTTCCTTTTCAGGTATTATTCCTGGACCAAAGACAAGGCCAAATCAAAATATCATATTTACAAATTCCAAACCACCATAGTTACTTGTACAGCCACCATTTTGTATTTTTTTTAAAATAATTTTTAATTTAAGAACGGCTTGACGTAATAAGTTGAAATTCGGTACACAGTTTTTTAAAGTAAAGACCTAGCTAGGAAAAATAATCATCTTTTTATAATTCATGTTTTCAAAATGGTGGCCAATTAATCGTGGCAACTCAAATAATTTCAAAGATATAGGGGTCTAATGGATTTATTACATATATAGACAGTCGGAAAACGTCTAGACATAACTTGGACACATGCTGTCGTATGTTTCATACCCCACAAACCCCCAGCAATAACCGTTAAATGAGGCCTCGCAAAAATCTTTTGCTCCAGGCCTCGCATTTCCTAAGGACGGCTCTGGAGTCAGGATTTGGAAACACAATTCGTTTTTCATATTGAGTGGTAAAATAATGCCCTTGAGTAATTTTGAAGTATTGTTAGCAAGCATAGTGAAAATTTTGTTCATCAATTAATAGACCTATATCAAAAGAAAACAAATCCATATTTGTCCCTGTCAGGATATAACTAGTAAAGTGCAGATTCTCGTTTCTTGAACAATCTCTCTCCTTAACTGGGTGGAAGAGAATACTTTTTATATTAATGTTTCTATCAAAATTTTAAAGGTTTACTGTTGTATCACTCCATGCAAAAAAAAAAAAAACAAAAAAAAAACTCCATATTTATATATTTTATTAATACATTTGTTTGTGTGTTTGCATCACTGTTTAGTTTACTCCATCGCAATTTATAGTCTTTGTCCTCATCAGTTTGTGACAAAAATTAAATGGAAGTGTTAATACAGGGCCGATTTTGTAAGTGAGCCCAGGCCCGGGGGCACAAGAGGTTTTAGGTTTGTTGGGGGCACAAGCAAAAAAAATTATATTTGAAATCCCATGCCAACAGAATCCTCCCCATTCTCGGTCTCCCTCATGACTCATCACTGCCATCGGTTGCGTCCTCTGTGTTGATGCTTAATTGTTGTCAACGTTACCTTTCTTTGTCAGTTCAGTGTTTCCCCACACAATCTTAAAACTAATCTCTTTTTCCCTTAAAAAATTTTCTTTAGTAATAAAGTTTGAATGTACGTCAAATATATATTTGTTGGATTATTTTACTTTACAATGTGACAGATACTCTTAATAACGATCCAAGAAAGTGAGCACAATAAAAATAATTCTCTCATTGTTATGTTCTGAATCCGTGTGTTAAATGCCTAGGACATTAGGGTATTTTTATTTGGTGATTCATATCAAGGACGGATGCAAATTTTCTCGGGCCCATAGCGCGTCACATACAAACTACGAGCCTGGGTTTATAAACAACTTATAATGTTACAGTGGACTGTTATTCTTTTGAGTAATGGTGAAATATAAGTTATCTAATCTCAGTTAATCTAAGTTAATAAAACTGTATTTCTTAATTGATAGGACATAGGAATAATGGACGGTTGTCGTGTACCTCAGTATAAAAAAAATACCTTGATATAACAAACCTCAGTGTATTGGAGTCCTTAATATTACGAAGTTTTCACACTTCACTCTTTGATACATCAATGGTTCCATTGTATTTTTAACAATACAACAAATAAGATTGTCTATAAAAATATAAGGTGAGTAATTAATATTTTGATTTCTTTTGGGAATACGTTAATTGATTCTGAGAATATTTGGTTATTTTTTCAATTTGTGTGATCCTGTTATTATCTTTCCGAAAGAGTGTTTGAGTACCCATTCCATGGTCTGATCGCACCAGTGCTTCAACTGTATGGAAATGATGAAATATTGATTACATCATGACGTGGTTAATTATTTTTTCAAGTTTTAAATATAGGTGGATTATTTTGATATTTTAACTTAGGAATGAGAAATCAATGTTATTTTAAAGTTACAAAGACAGGACCCAAGCACAAAACATCCCACAGGGAACATACATTAACTAGAGAAAATTTATGTTTTTGAGAAAATAAACAGGTTCTTCTAAAAAGAAATTAAAATAATTATTCTCTAGTAGATTGTGTGAAATCAAATTTTTTAAATTGTGGATTTGAGTCACATATGTGTTGTTTTTTCACCCATAAAAAATTTAACGTTAGGTCCAGACCACCCTACACAGGGTGGTTATAAAGTCCCTTCCATCCTAGGATTTTTCTACAATTTATATTAAAAGTGATTTTTAATGACGGGATTCATTGTATAGGTACATACTCTAACTTTTGTAGTAATTTTAAATTTTGGGAGTTTAATGAGGTCTAAGATGTAGGAGTCAACTTCAAAATTCCTTATGAGAAGCTAGTCATGCGACCAGGGCCGGATTTACGTTTTCTTCGCCCATGGGCATATAATAATCTGCCGCCCCTTCACCCCCCCCCCCACGGCTCCCTTTGTACCCTCCAAGGAGCCACATTGCAGCAACATTGTTTTTTTTGTTTTGTTTTGTTTTTTTTTTTTTTTAAAGAAGGAATCTAACTTTAAATTTTGGGCAAGCACTTCATGTTCCTTCTTCTTCTTCACTTCAGCTAATTTCTGGTATTCCGCGCCACTAAGTCTTTTTCGCCCATCCATTAGGCCTATGTTTTAAAAATATAACGAAAATTTTTGTGTATATCAAATTCAAATTAAATATCACACGAAACACAGCATTAAAGAGTTATGAGCAAATCAACAACACACAGGTACACACGTACTACTGCATAACAAGCAAGCCGCAAGCGTACTCGTAAAGGCTGTCAGTTCTAATACGCCACCGCCCACGCCCAACCGGAAGCGCAATGGCGACTTGGCGGGCTGGGCTGATAGAGATGTGCCGAAAAAAACAGAACTGTTTTATTGGAACAGTTACACGTTTAAAACAGTTTCGTACCGGAACAGTATGGTGAAATAGCCTGTTCCAATCAACTCGGAGTTCGCGGTCCATACGCGTCTAAGCACTACACTATTCCCTCACACTCACATTCGTTTGGAACAGATACGAGTGTGAAGTGACATAGGACCTCCCAAGCTAGTTTCAAAGTTTGCGAAGTGTCTGAATGTGCGATGCTGAGGGCTGTAGTAACTGTGATCAAACCCGATTTTAGTTATTTTTAAAGGTCGATATTTTATTATAACTGAAACTGAAACAAAAATAAAATGTATTTCGCGGTT
Source organism: Neoaliturus tenellus (assembly GCA_030545055.2). Taxonomy (NCBI): domain Eukaryota; kingdom Metazoa; phylum Arthropoda; class Insecta; order Hemiptera; family Cicadellidae; genus Neoaliturus; species Neoaliturus tenellus. The sequence goes on from CM061532.1 coordinate 36,464,568, forward strand.
GTCATTAGGCTACTATCCAAATGAACTTAAACATCTCATTAACTAAATAAGTTAATATGTTATTTTAGAAAATGTTACACGTTCATCGACGCGGCGTGTGAGAAATTAATAGAAAAAATTATTAGGTGCATGAGAGAACATTTCAGCAGGAACAGCGAAGTTGTTTAGTACTAGTGGGGTATTGCAATTGCTGTTGTAAACTATTCCGTAACATGATAGATACGCAACAGATCATATGGTAGTCGCCAGACTCGCAGAACAGTATCATGGGATGTTGCGGATCAGGTTGTTCCAAACTGTTCCGCTGGAACAGGTATATGAGACTAGTGTCTGCGGACTGACAGTTCCGAAAGTTTCCGAACAGTTCGGAACTGTCCATGCGGAACTGTTCCACTAAATAGGCTAGTGCGGCACATCTCTATGGGCTGATGACGGCGAGGAATACGAATACGGCTCCCCCCTCCCTCACGGCGCCCCACCACTGCCACTATATTGCAGCACTTATCGTCTGCCGCGCGCAAATAAATAGACGCTCGTCCACGCATCCGCGCAGACTGCAGTCTGCCCTTTGCCGCCTCATAGCGATACGGCTATGTGGCCTGCGACCATGACGATGACAAATTTTAATTTCTCCAAAATTTTGCCGCCCTTGAAATTTGCCGCCCTGGGCATGTGCCCATGTTGCCCGTGCGGTAAATCCGGCCCTGCATGCGACATGTCAAATAACTCTGCCTTTCCCCCCTGAAAACAGTGGTTCAATCTAAATTCAAAAGGGTTATACCGTTTTCAAGATATCTGTAGGTCTAAGATGTAGGAGTTGACTTAAAATTTTTAACTAGAAGCTAGTCATGCGACATGTCAAATAACAATGCTTTTTCCCGCTGAAAACAGTGGTGCAATCTAAATTCAAAAGGGTTATACCGTTTTCAAGAAATCTGTAGGTCTAAGATGTAGGAGTCATGTCAGATGTCGCATGACTAGCTTAAAATTTTTAAGTCGACTCCTACATCTTAGACCTACAGATATCTTGAAAACGGTATAACCCTTTTGAATTTAGATTGAACCACTGTTTTCAGGGGGAAAAGGCAGTGTTATTTGACACGTCGCATAACTAGCTTCTAGTTAAAAATTTTAAGTCAACTCCTACATCTTAGACCTACAGATATCTTGAAAACGGTATAACCTTTTTGAATTTAGATTGCACCACGGTTTTCAGGGGGAAAAGGCAGTGTTATTTGACATGTCGCATGACTAGCTTCTCATAAGGGATTTTGAAGTTGACTCCTACATCTTAGACCTCAGATATTTCCCAAAATTTTAAATTACTACAAAAGTTAGAGTATGTACATATACAATGAATCCCGTCATTGAAAATCAATTTTAATATAAATTGTAGAAAAATCCTAGGGGGGAAGGGACTTTATAACCACTCTGTATATTTGTTATATTAGGCCTATATATATTTTGGATTTTCTTTGAACAAGTTGGAAAATGTTTGTCAAGTTTTTTAGTTTAATGTTAACAATTTGAAACTATTGCAATGTTGAGGATTTTGAGCTTTTTAAAAGGGTTTACAGTAGATTTAGGCAGTTATGATCGAAGTTAAAAATTAGGAGTTTTCAACATCTGTAAATCCCTCAAAATCTTCTTGAAATCATCTAATCATCCAGGTTCACTAACTCATTTAAGACCTTTTGCCAATTATAGTCATTATTGCGAGTCAAAACAAAAATTTGAGTGTTCATGTGTCAGTTTGTCCTGTATTTGCAATTTTTATTTTGACTTAGTAACATTCCTAAACTGGGATCAGAATTTTTTAAAACATTTAACAAGTTGCCAAAATGCCAAGAATCTTGGGTGGGTCTTATGAAAGTGTCTGTTAAACCTAATTCATGTGAGTAATCGAAGAATTGCTGCAGTTTCAGCCTAATTATGCCGTCATCAAACTTTCCTGAAGTACTATAGAGGATATATTACATAAATGATCAGTCAGATACATAAATACAAGAATATTGCATGAGAGAATAAATATTGCTTTCAAACCATGCAGTTAAAATATTGTTTAGTACTTAACATCTATTTAATTTCAATCAATGATTAAAAGGTGCAAAAGAACTGCAGTAACCCTCTAGTTACTCATGTGAATGTATGGGTCAGGTGTTGTAAAACCAAATTTTGCGTTTAATTTTTTTTTTTTTTTTTTTTTTTTTTTTTTGTTTGGGTTGAATCTTTCGGGTTCTAGAGAGATAAAAGAAGGCTATGCAATTTACAGAATATCTGAATACTCCATGGACGACCTTGTAAGTTCAGGTTTATTTAAGATAGAAAATCAACAGTTCCGAACATAAAATACTATTTTCAAGCACATTCAGTGTTCTACTTTTCATAAGGGCACTCCACGAGTAAGAAAAAATCTCAAATAGTTTGTAATACATCAAATTCAAGGTCTTCATTATTATAATAATAATAATATTTATTTGCCATATAACAATTTACATTAATTGCATTGGCATTACAAACTAATTTTAACTTACATACTAAATTCTTCTATATGTCTCTTCTATTATTTTCGTTTATTATGACTGATGACTTAAAAATTTATACTGTTAAACGTCCATGATTAAATTTTTTTTTTCTTTAAGGAAATCTTCAATTTTGTAATATGCTCCTTTTTGTAGTAATTTCTTCAATAACTTTTTAAATCTCTTCAAATCTTTTTCTTCTTTTAATTTAGTTGGTAATCTATTATAAAATATGACACCATTGTATAATAAATGTTTCTTAAAAAAGGTAGTGTTGTGAACAGGAATTTTGAGGTTGAGGTTATGCCTTATGTTTTTTGATGTTTCTTGAGTTTTAAATATTTCTAAATTTTGCATGACAAACAATAATGTTTCATATATAATAATGCAAGGAAAAGTTAGAATATTGTTATTTTTGAAAATTTGTTTACAGGAATGATATTTCGATTTCTTAAAAACTGCTCTGATAGCCATTTTTTGTAAAATAAATAAGTTCCTTGCACTTGCAGTTGTATTTCCCCATATAGGTACAGCATATGACAAATGGGGATATATTATACCATAGTAAGCAGTTAATAGTATGCTGGTGTTACAAAATTTCGACAATCTTCTTATCATGTAAATTCCACTTGATAACTTTTTGCTTATCATGTCAACATGTGATTCAAAATTCAAATTATCATCTATAATGATCCCTAAAAATTTTGCTTTTTCTTCTGTTGTTATTGGAAACTCATTTATTGAAATGGTAATATTATCTTTTTTTTCCTTCTTTTTAGTTCGAGAGAATTTTAATAATTTAGTTTTCGTCATGTTTGTCATCAAATTATTTTCATTAAACCATTGTATTAATAAATTAGAATCAATGTAACTATTAATTTCAAGATCCTTTAATGACTTATACGATGTAAACAATGTTGTATCATCAGCATAAAGGCAAATGTCAGAATTTCGAACTGATTTCGTAATGTCATTTATATATATCAGAAATAACATTGGACCAAGGATAGATCCTTGTGGTACTCCTGATTTTGTTACAATTTCTGTTGATTGTTTGAATGATATTACATTTTTGTCATCTACAAAAGGAATTTCAACAATTTGCGTTCGATTCATGAGATAGCTCTCAAACCAGTGTAGTGCAGTTCCTCGTATTCCCAATTGCTGTAGTTTCAGTAATAGAGTTTTATGTTCCACCATATCAAACGCTTTTTTTAAGTCAAAAAATATTCCAAGACTATGTTCTTTATTGTCAACTGAACTGACAGCTTTTGATGTTAATTGAAATATTGCATTAATAGTTGATTTGTTTTTTCTAAAGCCATGTTGATTTTTTGATAAAATGTTATATTTTTCAAAAAAGGATGTTATTCGAACTAGCACAACTTTTTCAAATATTTTACTAATACTCGAGAGAATAGAAATGGGCCGATAATTGTTACAATCTAAGGTTGAAGAATTTTTATGAATTGGTATAATCTTTGACTTTTTTAATTTAGTTGGGAATTCACCTGATTTTAAAGACTCATTTATCAGATACATTATTGGATGTGTTAATTCATAATGACATTCTTTTAAAAGCTTGTTGGATATTCCATCAAATCCAAAAGTTGTGGATGTTTTAAGTGATAGAATTATTTCATTTACCTCAAAGCGGTCTGTTGGAAACATGTATATTGTATGAGGGTTAATTTCAACACAGTTAGTTGATCTATATTTCTTATCATTGGTATCACTTTGTAAGTTACTAGGCACAACATTTACAAAAAAATTATTAAATATATTTGATATTTCTTCTGGATTCTTTACTATATTACCTTTAGAGATTTCAATTTTATATTCGGTTAATCTTTGTTTCTTTTTTGATATTTTATTCTCATTTATAATCCCCCATACTGTCTTAGACATATTAGTTGATTTTAATATTTTATTTGTGATCATAGTTGACTTTTCTTCTCTTAAAGTCTTTCTAAATAATAATTTGGTTTCTTTGTATTTCATTCTGATGGGTTCAGATGAGTGCAGATCTTTTGTTTTGTTATATAGGTCCTTCATGTCTTTCCTTAAATTTAAGGCATAATCCGACAGTTTAGTTTTAACTTTTGAGTTTTCTTTAATTTGGACTTTTTTTAAGGGAAATGCTCTTAAGAAATGTTGATTTAATATATTATGAAAAGTATCATATTTTTCAGTAACTGATTCATGATTTCCATGAAGGGCTTGCCATGTTTCATTTATTAAAAGACTTTTGAAGAGGGCAATTTGATCATCAGTAAAGGATCTTATAATTTTGAAGTGAGGTTTTTTTACTGAAGATTGAATTGATTTCAATTCTGCAACCTGAGCATGGTGATCTGCTAAACAAGATTTTAACACATAACTTTCAATTTCAATTAAACCATCTAGGATATTTGTGAAAATGTTATCAATGCTGGTTTTAGAGTTTTTAAATTCTCTCGTAAAAGAAAATATCGTCTGACTAAGACCATAGCTTCCCATCAAATATTTAAATTTTTTTGTTTTTGCTTCATCTTTTGCGCAATTTATATTTAAGTCTCCAGTTACAACAACATAATTATTGTTGGTTTCAACACTGTCTAAAATGTTTCTTAATGTGTTAAAAAATAGGTTAGTATTTCCTGAAGGAGGTCTGTACACAGCAATAATTAAAATGTTTCTTTGTAGATTGTTTATTCTAACTGATGCTACTTCACACTCTCCCTGTATGCAATATTGAGTCATATCAATCGGAGTGATATTTAACCGCTCATTAGCAAATATACAAACACCCCCTTTTCTCATATTCTTTCTACAAAATGAGGAAGCATGATTAAGATTGTTCAATTTAATTGAATTTATTTCATTTTCTTTTAGGTAGTGTTCAGACAAACAAAGAATATCTGGGGATTCTTCTGCTATAAATTGTTCTATTAATTCCATTTTTTTCCTCATCCCCTCGATGTTTTGATGAATTAATTTAACAGACATCTGTGCATTATTTATTTGCTTTTTACTCCTTTGGGGAAAAACTGTTAGTAAATTTGCTTCGTTTTGAAAATAAAATCTAAAAAACCTTTTTTCTGTGAGGTCTTCCATTCATTGTTTCTATTAGTTACTACAACAGGTATTTTATTTATTGATTCAGAGGTTACTTTAGATATTTCATCTTTGGATGTACTATGATTCATATTAATATAGTTTGTATGGTTTTTAACATACTTATTGAAAGTCGCGGAAGCGTGTTGTTTAAATTCAGTTGGCACATCAAGATTCTTGCAGAAGTTATTGTTGTTGTGTAAAATGATATTAGACATTAACATAGCTAAATATTTCTTTCCAAGTTTATTTAGATGCAAGCCATGTTTGGTGTAAAAAATTCTCTTTAAATCATATAACAGTAAAAATGTAGAATGAGGATAATAATAAGTCATAGTTCTTACTTGAGAATTTATATTTTTAATAAATGAATTCAAGTCTGGTCTGTCATAACGGAAAGGAATTGCGCAAATAATTATCTGAGTTTTCATAGACTCTTGGAGAATTGATTCAAATTGTTTCAATATCTCATAGTTCTGTGTATTGTTGTCAATATCATTAGTTCCTCCTAAAACAACAATAAAATCATCGTAATTCATGTCTTTGGTTTGATCTTCCAAATTGCCGACGACATTTTTTATTTTACAATTTGGTTTTACATCTGTAGTCACATTGTAGGTATTTTTAAGCGTTTTCCCAAGCAGTTTGTTTATTAGTCTTCCATGACTATCAGCGAATATTTTTATTTTTGGGACTCTTTTTAAAGGTGAATAATTAGATCCATGAGTTGTGTCTGCAAATGAGATTGCAGATATTTTTGCATAACCTTCCTCTACAACATCATTTTTCTCACACTTTTGTGTTTCTGGATCATCAATTTGTAGATGATTTTCTATTTTCTCAGGTGAGATTAATTTATTATTTAATTTTGAACATTTTGCCTTATTTTCATATTTTTTCACATGAATAATTTTTTTCTCAGTAACTTGTTTTGTATCACTTGTAAATATTTCATTTCTTCCTTCAGTTGTTATGTCTTTTTCACTTGATTCAAGAATTGAATATTTGTTTGATGTCAAAATTACATCACAGCATCTGGTATACGTTCTTGGATTTTTATATGTCTGTAATCGCCATTGAAATAAAATATATGTAACAAACCCAAACTGAAAAGCTTTTATTCAGAAAATGACTGCTGATCAAACTTTGTTTTTTCTTGCTCAAAACTGTAAGGCCGGACGTACACCAAAACGGAAGCGACGCGACAAAACATCTCACAACTTCCAAGCAAAGATTATACAATATGAGTAAATGAAATACCCACAAACTGTCGTGTTTGCTGTAGTGTGAGGGCATTATATTTAAACACATGTTATTACCTTCATTTTCAAAGTCATAAAATGTTTTGTCGTCTTAAAGTTGCCTTCATTTTGGTGTGCGGCCGGCTTATATGGATTTAAATAGTGCAACAACTTTTGAAGTATCACCTTTTGCCTCCAGTTTGCAGCCCTAATAAAAAGACTCTGAAATTGGTTTTGAACAAAACCTATGCTTACAGTAAAAACTAAAAAAAAAAAAAAAAAAAAAAAAAAAAAAAAAAAAAAACAGTAAAAAATATTTTTTGTAACCTTTGCCAAATCATTAATTACCCCTTTTTTTGCACTTTTTATTACACATAAAAGCCTTTTTATAACTTTCATCAAATGTCTATGATACAAACCATTTTTACTATTTTTTTTCATAATCAGAGAAAAAGAAAAAAACTAACTTTTACTGAACAAATTATATTCAAAGCAACATAAGTGTGATTTAATATAACATGTATACAACTATTCACCATCTCTCTTTCACTCATCTTTAGCCAATGTTAACTATTTTCAGTTATTGCTTGTTGTTTAGCAAATGAATAAAAGTTGTAAAAAAAATTTACTTAGGATATAGTATAGTAAAATAAGGCCAAAAATAAAATAGGTTTGATCGGCAACTGATATACATATGAGAAAGTTCAAGTTATAAATGAAGACAAATTTTGGCAAAAATATATTTTATGTTGATTGGACAGGCGTAAGTCACATAAAATCCAACGGATTTTAATGATCAATACCTCAAATGAAAGACACTGATGTAGGTACTGGTTAGTTTAAGACCAGAATATTAACTTTGTATCTAATTTAGAACTTGAGATATTAATATCTACCTAAAAGGAAATTTATAAAAAGTGAAGCTTATATTGAACAATACGACTTGTTTCTGACTTTTCCGAATTTGATGAATAAAAACACACATTAAAGCCTGTATATTACTGATTCTTTTTAGAACATAATGATCTTCATACCTCAATTAAAATAGGTTATAAAGCAAAAATAATTTTAAAAATCAATTTTAAGTTTGAAACATCCATAAGAAATGTATAGGGATGAATTTGAGTTTATCTTCAATATGTATCAACATTTTCAAAAATGGATTGCGGCATAGTAATCAGCGTAAAAATCCACTGTGAAATGATGTGCCACAACACTAACTTTACTTTAGAAATAAACTTTTATCCAATATCCAACATATTAACGCCTAAAATTAATGAGGTACTTGCACCCAACAATTATCAGTGGTAGACCCACAACATTACATTGAGGAATGCATGTAAAATATAGTAAGGGGAGGCTTTTTTCAAAATTTAGCCCTTTATAAAAAACTGCAATTTTGAAAAGGGATTCTATAGGTGTTACACAACTTTATTTTTTGGGGACTCATTGTATCTTTTATTATAGTGCTTATAAGAAGCTTTTATAAAATTTTCGTGAATGTACATCAGTTACCGATCTAAAACCCTAATTTTACTGTACTAATAGCAACACCTTCCATATTATTTGAGAGCTTATATATAATACCGGGTGTCCCAGACCGCTCGTACACCTCTTTTAAAATCTACACCATTAATTATTCACAAAAACAAATTGTCCCATCACAGGTAAACCGGTTGCGCTATATCCATTGATAATAATTTCAATGTATAGGGTATATACCAGAAGTAACCTACCCAGACCGGAAGTCATTAATTTTAAATACAAACCCTCACTTTTTATGGTATTTTTGGATTTAACTCATAATTTTAAGACTACTTTACATTTTGATGTATACCCCTAATCCTAACGGTTTGGGAGATAATGGAGGTAAAAGTTTGATTTTTTCCATAAGAATAACATGGGCCTAAATTTCACATACATTATCCCTGTAAATTTTGTGTTAAAATAAAATGGCCTAGCATAGAAATGCCTTAGCTTCTTCTTTTAAACACTTAAGCATCATAAATTATTAGTTTTGTCATAAATTATTTTAGATTATCCACAATTTTTTCAGAATGGCGAAGATTATTTTAAATGTGTAGAAAACTAAAATTAATTGTGAAAAATCGGTATTTTATGATTAAATATTATTTAAAATGAGGTCATGAGATATTTTTATGCTTAGACCGTTATGTTAAAGATAATAGTTTCAGTGTTAATGGATATGAAAATTTGCTCCATGTTATTCTTACGGAAAAAAACTAAACTTCCACCGCCATTATATCCCAAACTGTTAGGATCACGGGCACACATTAAAATGTAAAGTAGTCTTAAAATTATGTGTAGAATCCAATAATACCATAAAAATTGGGGGTTCATATTTAAAGTTATTGAGTTCCGGTTTGGATAGGTTACTTCTGTACATTGAAATTACCATCAATGGATAGAGCGCAACCGGTTTACCTGTAATGACACAATTAGTTTTTGTAAATAATTAATTGTGTAGATTTTAAAAGGGGCGTACCATAATTATAAACATGTAGAATAGCAAAGGCCTTGAGATTAAAAAGGTAAAATATTTATTAATTATAACATTTTTAGTCCCTAAAATGACTCCAGGGAAAAATTCGATGGCGGTCATTTAAGTTGGGTTTGCGTAATACTATTTTACTAATTACACTTTTTGTATTAATCAAAGACAACGGCATTACTTATAATGTTTTGAATAAGAAATAGACCGACCAAACCCTGGTATTTTTGCAAGTTAACATTGACCTCATGTTAGATAGCATGATTTTTCAAAATTGACATACAGACTCTGAGAATAAAAGCCTAGAGCTATATAAAAAGGGCACTTTAGCACTTAATTGCTAACAACTATGTTCCATATTTTGTTGGTTTGAGTTCAATCCCAAGAAATAGCAAAGAGGTCTCGGAATTTTTGAACACATGTATGAATATAATATTTGACTTTTTGTCACCAGGTATTGACGAAATTGATTTGTTTGTTCGTTCTTATGTAAACCCCTTAACTCAGTGTAACTTGTGCACTGTTAGATAGTTTTTAGTTGTAGTTTTTATTTATTCTGGAGTATAATACATGATTTTTAAGCATGAAAATTACACAAAAGTGGTAAAGAAGAGCAAACCTATAAAACGGATTATGGTAAATAATCAAGGAATTGTCACTTAAAACACTAAACAAACTACAACAACCTATTAAAACTAAGAATTTATAAACTATATTCATGCCTTCAACAATAATGTTAATTAAAAACTACATTAATTATATAAAGAAGAATATAGACAGAGATGTCATTAACTGATTTAATAACAAGAAAAATAGTATAAAAATTAACAGATTATTCACTTGGGGTAATAAAATGAGAATAACAAGCTTGAAAATAAATTTTATTTATTATTAACACAGTTTGTACAAAAATACTAACTAAAATATATTGAGTTTTTGCCATCTTCAGAAGACTATAGCATTATTGTACTTAACCAAGAAATCAATGAAGGACATAGATTTAAATGGATATTAACAATATTTGTCTCAATTTCAGTCTTTCGGGGCTTCAGAAGTAAGTTGCCTAAATTAATAATGGATATAGATTACCCGAATTAAAACCACATATTTATTACGAAAACTACAATGCATAAGTGTTCTGTAAAAAATCATCTTTTTATAAATCACAGCTTAAAAATAAACAAATATTTTGTGCCATGTGTCAATTTTCTTTAAAAATCATAGATAATGTTTGAAACCGTTCTGAACATTATTGTGGAGTGATATCCATTAATTGAAAAGTTGCTAAAATTTTTAAGAACGATTACTTTTTTTCATAGGCCACATTATATTAATTAGCACAATTAATTTTCTTTATTTAATAATTTTTACTTATTTAATTTTTTAATTAAAATTTTGCTCAATAAATTCCAAATGTTCCGAAGTAGTTTTGTATGAGATGTTTAGGTTGAGCGTGTAATTACATTATGAGATAATATTCTTAATTACTTTTAATAAGTCAACATCATGTAGATTTTGGCAATAGAGTTGGTCATGGTGTGAATTTTTACTTAGCCATTTGAAATTTTGGTCTTTTTGGCACACATAAAATAAAAATCAGTTTAAATGTTCAAACTTGTAGTAAACAAATTTAGAAAGTTATATGCACCTAAACCAATGTAAATAAAACTTTTTGAGTTTTTATTTCCGATTGTAACAACCAACATAGTTTTAAAACAAATTAACCCATTAATATTTATAATGGAAATCAGGAACATCATTTGTAATAACACTGTAATCAATATTAAGTCCTGGCATTCAGGGGTTTGAGCTCGCCGAAAAAATGAGATATTTGAACACCTGCAAATACGAACACCAAAACCCAACTTAAATAGTTTGGTTTTAGGCCTAAAAAGGTAGCCTACTTCTAATCTAATCATAAATCTCTAGGGTTATCCAAAGTTCTTATCTAACCATTACCGGTATGTATTTTATGTTTCAGCTCATAACAACTATTAAAAAGAAATAAGACCCCCAAAATGGGAGTGAGGCACACCCTCGAGCACCCCTGTAATTCAGCCAACTTTTTAAACTTCAATGAAATTCAATTATAGAAATAACTTCAAAGAAATTAAATTACATCCTCTATTTTATTGCTTTATAATATCTCAGTCTTATTTATGTTGAAAGCTAACATAACGCTACAAAATTAAACAAAATCATAATGAATATCGTCGCTTAAGAAACAACACCGCCGAAGTGACATTTTTGGCAAAATTGAGATTTTTGCATCTCAATGGAAACATATGCTTTTTACACGTCCTTGCGACGTAGTTTAGTGAAAATCCAACAGAATTCGCTGCTATCTTGATTCTTCTAACACTGCCTATCTCCCTAACTAAAAAAACACCGCCAATGTCCACCTCCACCAGTTTTGTTCTAGCATGGTAGTCAACAAGAGATGGATTTCATTCTGCATAAGGTGAAACTTATTTACAGCTTTGATTGATTTCCATTGATTTTTAAAAGATCATAGATAGTGTTAGTTATAGTTTTGGTTATAAAACAAACATTTTAAGAGTCAAATTAATAGCTTAAAGTGTTTTTTGGAGTTAGGCGGAGTTATATCGTACTCTTCTTGTAATACAACACCGCCTATATCCCTCACGAGTTTTTTGGCTCTCCTGAAAAGTTTGGTTTTTGTCACTTAGGCGGTGTTGTTTCTTAGGCGACGATATAGTAGAGTTTGTTAAAAAATAGTAGTAAATGAACATAAAAATCATGTTTAATATATATTTACAATGTAGACCCCCAGAGTTCATGAAGGATAAGGTTTAAAAATAAAGATAGTTTTTTGGGCTAACCATTAAGTCTTAGCAAGCAACCTTTTGGAAATTTGACAGTGATCGGAAAACAAATACAGAATTATGTAGTTTACGATACATTGCAAAAGCTCTCTGCTTATGGACACAAACTTTTATTGATAAAAAAAATTTAAAATAGAAAAATTGGAGCAATAATGGCAGTTATAGAGTTAAAATCAATGGTTTAACACGCTGAGTGCTGAAAATCCGATCATATATAATTGTACATCTAAATTGCGAAGATATATTTTTTGTTCACCTATCACCTAACTGAATGTCAGTTATTAAAAAGTCATCAGAAGTTGTCTAGGTGTCTGTTTTCTGTCCAATTTTATGAGGTCATTTCCAGTATGTTAAATGACATAATCCGCCAGTGGTATCGGTATCGATGTTTTTCGGTATACAGTTAGTCAGCTTTTTTGGCCCACTTGTTAAATAACAACTGAAGAATTTCTTTTTCCTTATTACTTCATAAAAAAATTGAACAAAAAAAGTCACTTCCCAAACCAATTAAAAAATGTCTGTTAATGATGAAAATAAGTTGACTTGTATTATTTTTTTCTTATGACTTAATAGTTACTCAATATTTTGGTAAAAAGAAAATGTCTGTGAAAACTATGTACAATTCCTCCCAACGCCATTGTACTATCAATTTGTGCACCCAGCATCCCTATAAAATAGCAAGAACGGAAAACGAACTACACTGAACTGAGAACGTGAACTGGCACAACAAGCAGCGAGCAAAGCAACCTCTCCTGCAATGGCTAAGTCCACACTAAACCTTTATGTTTCAGGCGAGACCGCTACAGAAAATAACATAGGCCGCCGCCCGCGCCGCTGTCACACTATGTACCCTGCACTCGACGTGTTAAAACATATAAACAACAATAAGGTAAAGTGTAATCCTAAAGACTATCACAAGTTGGCAGTAGGATTAACAGCATTCTGTAGCTGCCAGTGTTTCATGACCAGATGTTCCTTCAGTCGGTGTTTGTGCTTGTAAGCAGCTGGACAGAAGGAACACTGGAATGAAGGCGGTTTGCCGCATTCATACTTCTGATGCGTGTATAATGACGAGTAATGTTTGTATTTACGTCCACAATTGCAGGCAAAGTCTTTTCCTTTGGGGTCCGAAGTGGGTGGGCCTGAAACAAAAACAATGTTTGAGTTGTTTGTCAGTATTAAAAACAAGCGGTTTAGTAAAAGAAAATGTTTTATTTCACTGCTTAAAAATGGGATGTTTAATACACAGATCGAGGTGCTAAAATTGCTCTTAGAATTACTGAACAAATCAGAATGTCAATGTAGTCAATGAACTACAAAGTAAAACTAAAAGTGAAGTTGATGAACAGTATAGCTACATAACTAAGCAACTAAACGATATTTTAAACCGAATATCATAATGGTTGTTATTTAGAATAGTAAAAAAGATAGAAGCCAAGTTGGAAATATTTTTTCTTGGAAGTACGTGCAATTTGAATTTCATTTTGAGAAGTAATTGGCTTCAATAGTGCAGTGAGATCAAAACATAGAGCATCACACATTTCAAAAGTGCTGTTTTTATTATAACTCGATTTTAGACTTATTGTTAAGTGTGAGCACATATTTAAAATCTTCACTTTTGACTGTAATGGTGAAATATATATTTTCTTAAAGTATGGTAAAGAAAAATTAAACTCAATACTATTTAGTGTTAGCAAGGCTGCAAATACATACAGGGCTTTAAGTGTTTCTTTGACCAAAGAGATTAGCTTGTAGATATTTTTATTGGATCTTCTGTGTTTAGTTATAATCAGCATAATTGGTTAATTAATTAAACATTAAAACTTATGTTAATGATATTAAACACTTTTCTTTCACGATGACATTTTTTCAGTTTAATAAATTGTATAATGTCAGTTCTGAAATTATGGTCTGTACCTCTTTTATTCTAATGTTAAATTATGAAAAATGAAAAAAGCTCACAATCAAATAAAAATACTTGTTTGTAGCATAAGTGCTTGTAAATTCTGTTTCCTTTCAAAGCACATGGGTTAAATGCTATGCTATTCAGACAACAAAGTGTTAAAATATGTTAATTCCAACATTTACACCTAAAGCTAGACCCAGATGACAAACATTATCCTGTTTTGCACGAATTTCATTGATCTATCATGTTTGCATGTTATAGCCAACAAAAGTATATGAAATAGTGCCTAAACAACTAAAAAATGTATGTGTTTTGAACCTTATGTTGACATCTTAATCCATCTTAATAAAAATTGAGGGTACAGAAACACATCATCTGCTAGGACCAGGTAAATCAAAGTTATTTTCCATTCCGCGATTTAGTTGATGTTTTAAATGTTCACATTTGACAGGCGTCTTAAAAAGTGATTAAGTAATAAAGACTTCAAAATTAAGTTAGAAACTGCAAGGACACATATTTACATCATGATCCTTGGGTCTAAATCACCTAATAGTAACACCATTTGGTAGAAAGTGAGGTTTGATATATCAACCAAGTTTAAAAATATAATCCACAATGTAAATATGTGTTTGTCTTTGCATTTTGGAAACTTAATAATTAAGTTTGTCAAATTTAAACATTAAAAAAATTGACAGAATACTCTTAATTGAAAATTAGTTTACATTAAAGCTGTTTTCAATGTCAGCTTGGAGTGTAGAAAATAACTACTTCCTGATCCCAAGTGGGAAAGTCAGCAAGAAAATTTTCCTAGCAAAAAAATTAATAACTTACACAATAGTCAAAAATAAACAACTAGACTTAACACAATAACACACTCACCACTTTAAAAACTGTGTTGTATTTCAACAAAATATTTTAAAACAATAATAAAATGAAAATAAAATTATGCAGAAGTAGCAGCGATGGCTGCGGCTTGGTGTCTGGTGGCGAGGTGTGAGCGCAGTCTGTGCGGATGTTTGAACCGAGCGCCGCAAAATGAGCACTGGAACCTTGGCTGTTGTCCACACTCGAACCGTTGGTGCTTGCGCAGTGAGGTCTGGTGGCGATAGCTGCGGCCACACCCGCAGATGAACATCGACACTGCAACAAACGATAGAGGTCAGTAGCGGGTATGGCAGAATGAGGCCATCTGTCATGTAGCAGGACAATTTGCACATACACTGGTCCAAAATATATAAAATTACAAAATAAAAAAAGGACTGAACACTGCATTTTGAACTAACAAAACACTCAAAAAGAAATTTCACACCAAACTGGAAGACTCTGACAAATTTTCAAAAAGACAGAGTATACACACTTAACTGCCAAACTTGTAACAAAGTATACGTTGGACAAACGGAGAAATTTTAGACAATGTTTTAAAGAGCATATCTAAGCACTAAAACAAAAAGAACCAAAATCAAACAACGCTTTGTACCTGATGATAGAAAATCAAAAGTTCAAAGAAACTAAAAACACACTAGAAATAATTGAAACCTTAGACAAGGTAAATAGATCAATCTATATTAGAATTTACACATCTTCATTAAAAATGAGAGAGATAACATTATAATTCAGCACACAGATTGCTTAGGAAAAAAACATTTTTAATATTAAAAATCTCATAAAAGCTTAAACTTATCTAGAAATTTCCAAAAACATTCCATCGGCACCGGATATACCAAGGAATGGCGAAAAAACTCCACCGCCGCTTACCCTCCACTGCACTCCTAAAAAATTCCAGTCCCCGTATAAGTATAAACAGCCAAACCTTCTTTTTAGGCTTCAGTAGCAGTTGACAATGGTGAAATGCCAAAAGCACTTTTGCAACTCTAAAACCCCAGAGTGTAGCCTGATCGACAACACATCTCTAATGTTGCTTTTTAACACAGTTGGAATAATGCTAATTTACTTGTATATAAAACAAGAGGAAAATATAAAAATAATAGTAAAAAAATACAAAAAAATATAAAAAGATATAAAAAAATAGTAGTTACTTATTTTGAAATTTAATTTGTAAGAACAACGTTAACTTGAAATCATAAATTGTATTTTTTTAAGAGATAAAAATGCGGGAGAAGATAATGGTGACTCTAGCCTTAATTTTCTTGGGAGGGGGGGAACAGCTTGTACTAAGTTCAATAGGCAAGGAAATTCAGGCTGAAAAAACACATCGTTTTTAAGTACAGTGCAAATGCGGTATTGTCTTGAAACGTTAGTATGTGTCCTTATGATTCCATAAAAAAAGATTTGCTAAAAAGTAAAAATCCTCCTTTAAGACGTCAATAAGAAGTAACCAGACCCTCTTCACCAACGCTGCGCTAGCGTCGACACTGACACTGACACTGTGATTACATGAACACACTTTGTTATAGTGCTTTTAAGTATTTTATGGTTGTGATTTAAATTTATAATGTGAAAAATGAATAGAAATATTTACTTAGACAACATTGAATCCTAAGAAATTATAAAATAGGGCATAAAGACATTTCACTAACTATATTTTTTATCGTCTTCTTCCTCATTGTTTTTAGTTATAAACTTATGTAAAAATGAAGATTTAGTGCAATTAAGAAGAAATTTTTTAACTCTTTTGGGGGTTAAAATAGGCTCCTTTGGACAAAGGAAATTTGGACGTCCACAAATGTTTACGCTCGTGAAAAGGTTAAACTAGGCCCTGCAATCCAAAGCTACATGTAAAATCGTCATATTATATATTAAAATAATCCAAATGAATTAGAAATGAGTAATGATACCATATATGACTAAAATAGTGCATTAAGATCCACAAGAAAGCATTCAAGCATAAAGCTTGACTAAATATAAAATTTAAGTGATGTTTCCAACTTAATAGCTTGCAAACAGTTTAGATTTGATGAATTTGTCTTGACAAAACTTTTAGATAACTTATTGCTGAATAGAATACAGAAAACTATCGATAACTTTTTCTCAATTTAGTTTGTACAGGAGAGCTGAAAAACGGAGTGATGAAGGAAAAAAAAAGGGAACAAAAGGCGAGCATGCTCGGGCTTGAGGTGGTTTGTTCCCTTATAGGTATAAAGAAATACAAATTGAACCTAAAATAATTGTGTACTTTCAGGGAATTACTTCTGTTCCAATGTATAAACGATTTTATTGAAAAAAAGTTGATATCCACTCAAATATCAAGTTTTGGTTTGAATTAAATGGGAACCTCACAATATAGTACTGCTCAATTGCAAAATTAAGCTTTAATATTAACAGCTCTGTTTTTTTATTCACATACTGTAATACCAAGAACAAATTTAATTTAATTTAATATTACATACCAGGTATTTTGTATGTTAGACTATAGAAATTTAAACAGAAATAGGCTTAATAGTGTAATTGTTTCTAATGGCCTGAGCTCTATCATAAATTTTCCAACTCGCATCACTGAGACAACTGAAAGTACAATAGACAATATTTTTACAAATCTAGAAAAGCAAACTTATAAAGTAACAGGAGTAAATACACAGCTTTCTGATCATGATGGGCAGCTTTTACAAATCTTAAAAAGTGAATCATGTACATCAAATTCGGTTTATTTTGAATATTGTAGAAAGTTCTCTGAAACTAGCATCAAAAATTTCATTGAAGCCCTAAAATCTGAGACCTGGATACAATTGTACATGGCTACAGTGACCTCTAAATATGACATATTTTATGAAACTTTTATGTATTATTTTAATCAGTCTTTTCCAAAACAGCTGAAGAGACATTATTCTAATAAAAAATGGTTTCCTAATGAACTCAAACATGAAAAACAAAAAATTATTGACTATAGCAAACTAACCAGAGAAACAAAAAGCAAAACTATACACAAAAAAGTTAGAATAGAAAATAAGAATTTTAAGAAAAGGGTTACTACCATGAAAAAACAGTATTATAAAGAGAAGATTGCTAGATCTTCAAATATCAACAGAACCTGTTGGAATATTGTAAATTCTGAAACTGGGGAAAACAACTTCAAATTTCAAAATATTGATTTAAAAATTAATAACTGTATAGTTTCTGATCCTCAAGTTGTAAGTAATGCCCTTAATGACTATTTCACCGATGTAGTTGATAGTACTTCCGAATATAGACTTGTCGGAGAAAAATAGTGTTAGTAATAACCTTAATGATTGTTTAAATAATTTAGTTGATGGTACTGTTAATCCCAATATGGACTTGTCAGGAAAAATTAGTGAATTTACTTTACAAAACAATTTGTGTAAGATTTTCAGACTTAAGGCTGTTGACGAGAAAGAAGTAATTAGTATAATATGTAACTTGAAAAACTCATATAGCACTGGGTACGATGAGGTACCTGTGTCACTCCTGAAAAAGTCTGGTACCCATTTATCAAAGCCTTTAGCTCACATTATAAACTCCTCCTTTTTATCCGGGATTTTTCCAGATAAGTTAAAGATATCAAAATTAAAATCGTTATTTAAAAATGGAAGCAAATCTGAAGTAAAAAATTATCGCCCTATAGCCCTTCTTCCCACACTATCCAAAATATCTGAAAAGACAATGTATAATCAACTTGTAGATTATTTAGAAAACCACAACCTTTTAGAAAATTGCCAGCACGGTTTCAGGTGTGGAAGATCAGTTTTAACTGGAGCTACTGAATTCACAGAATCTGTTATTGATTGTTTGGAAAACAAACAAAAAGTTATTGGCATATTCATGGATATCACTAAAGCTTTTGACTCTCTGAATCATGACAAACTCTTATCCGTTTTATTTAATCTTGGCATTCGTAAAAATACTCTTAAATGGTTCAAAACTTATCTGTGCAACAGGCAACAATTTGTAGAAGTAGTGTACTTAAACAAAAACAAAATGAAAATACCTTATCAATCTCAAATTAGAACAATAAAGCATGGAGTGCCACAGGGGTCCATCTTGGGCCCTCTACTATATATTTGCTATGCAGGTAATTTTCCAAAATTGTCTAATAATAGCCAACTTTATATCTATGCAGACGATGTTAATTTAAAACTCTCTGGATACTCAGAAAATGAAATAGAAACCAATTCTAAAACTGATTTGGATTTATTAACTAATTATTTTAATGATAAGCAACTTTTACTTAATCCAGTTAAAACCAAATTCATTACATTCGAGACACGGCAAACTAAAATGCACATTAATCCAAAGATTGAAATCAACAAGAAAGTTATAAGTGTAGTGGATCATATCAAGTTTTTAGGGTTGGAAATTGATAAAAACCTGTCTTGGAATTCACATGCTGAAACAGTGATCTCTAAAATATCTTCCGGAATATTTGCATTGTCTAAATTTAAAAAATTCCTGGATCTCTATTCTTTGAAGAACGTCTACTTTGCATACATCCACTCAATAATTTGTTTCGGAATATCATTATATGGATCCACATCTAAAAATAACCTTGACACAATTCTAAAACTACAGAAGAAAGCCATTCGTATAATTTTAAATCTTAAACCAAGAATTTCGGTAAAGGAACATTTTGTGTCTCTAAATATAATGACCGTATATGGAATTTGTATATTTGAAACCATTTTATCATTGGGAAAAATATCAAATGATTTAAAATTTGTTGGGGACAACCACAACTATAACACCAGAAACAGAGGAGAAATAGCTCTTGAATCCCACAGGCTAGAACTATATACAAAAAACCCACACATATTGGTTCAAAATTTTACAATAAAATTCCAAAAGATATACAATCTGCAAATAGCCGATATGAGTTTAAGAAAAAATTAAAATTATTTCTTGTCACCAAGGCCTTATATTCCTTTGAAGAATTTGAATAAAGGCAGTTCTTAATTATTTATTACTAACCATAACTGTATAGAACCTTCTTTTCCTCTTTTTATTTTTATTTAGAAGTAAGACAACTTTTGACACCATTAATTTATACTGCTGTATATGTATATAAATTGAATAAAGATGTTTTGAATTGAATTGAATTGTTTAAAAACAGTAGAGGACCAGAAAACTCTCAAAAAAGGATTTGATTTACTATGGGCACCTAAAAAGTGCACAATTATAATGAATTATTATTCAAACGAAAAGGAAAAAATACTAATTAGTTTTATACATTTAAACTGTACAATCTTATAGTTGGTGGATAAAAAATAATTAAATATGTTTTGATGGTTAAATTGTTTAGTACTATACTTTGAGTTACTTAACCACGTAAATCAGATGATCAATTGAAAGGTAATAGCAATTAAAAAAGTACATTTTAATCATCGTTTGTACCATTTCGATCACCCCGGTTCAAGCGGTTTCCGTCAAGTTTCGACGGGCAACGACTTGTTTAATTTTAATTCATTGAAGGTCATCCGTCCGCTCAACTTTATAATCTTACAAAAAAATATTATTTTTTAACTAAAAAAATTTGATACATACACTTATCTACTAATCTTAAGTACGAAAATCTCACAAGAAATACCAACACTGACTACATGAAGTTCTGCAGCCCATTGGGATGCTTGATCCGGATGTGGGCATTGATGTTGCTCTTCTGCTTGGCCATTTGCGGACAGAAAGGACACTTGAACGCAGGCGGTTTGTTGCACTCGTACTTGCGATGGCGGTAGAGCGAAGCGTATTGGGCGTATGACTTGGGGCAATCTGGGCACAAGAACTTGCCAGAGGAACCTGCACACCAAGAGACTGTTGTTTTATCTTTGATGCACATGTTTGGAGAAAATGTTTCAATGCTTAAATCAAATTGATAATTCACAGCTTGTAGTGTTTGTGTAACTGTAACTGTAAACAACTATCATGTCACAACATTTACACATTTTAAAATACAATTCAGTTGTGTTTTATTGAAAACAGTCAATATTTTGACATTCATTGTGGCTGTATATTGTTGTAAAATTGCGCTCGCACTGGCCGAATATGTTTGCTTTTAATGCTGTTTTATAAAACTTTTGTTTGCATTTATTTAAAATATAAACCATGTTTAATCAGTAATTGTTTGGTGATTTTTTTGTGTTCATGTATCAAGTGTTCGGCTAGTAAGGATACAGCTTTATTTTTTACAAGAGATTTTTGTCTGTGGTATCTAGGGGTAAAACCTCAAACCTGGGGCTAGAGAGGGCCTAATAATTCAAGAACAAGGTTACTATAACTTTTTATGTCAATTGAGTACAAATATAAGCACAAAAATTATACCTTTTTATGTTGTACAAATATAAGTACAAATATCTATATATTATTAATATATTAATAGGCATTCATGTTTTTTTTCCTTTTTTTACTCAGCTTGTATGCAATGTAGGAAAATTACTGTTAGATAGGTAGTGGCCTGAGGATGAGCAGACTCATATTATAATTTACATCGGCCACCAACAGAATGCAGTTGTGATTTACATCGGCCCAAAGCAGAATGCAGTTGTGATTTACATCGGCCCCCAGCAGAATGCAGTTGTGATTTATATCGGCCCCCAGCAGAATGCAGTTGTGATTTACATCGGCCCCCAGCAGAATGCAGTTGTGATTTACATCATCGACCACCAACAGAATGCAGTTGTGATTTACATCGGCCCCCAGCAGAATGCAGTTGTGATTTACATCGGCCCCCAGCAGAATGCAGTTGTGATTTACATCGGCCCCCAGCAAAATGCAGTTGTGATTTACATCGACCACCAACAGAATGCAGTTGTGATTTACATCAGCCCCCAGCAGAATGCAGTTGTGATTTATATCAGCCCCCAGCAGAATGCAGTTGTGATTTACATTGGGCCCCAGCAGAATGCAGTTGTGATTTACATTGGCCCCCAGCAGAATGCAGTTGTGATTTACATGGACCCCCAGCAGAATGCAGTTGTGATTTACATCGACCACCAACAGAATGCAGTTGTGATTTACATCAGCCCCCAGCAGAATGCAGTTGTGATTTACATCGACCACCAACAGAATGCAGTTGTGATTTACATCAGCCCCCAGCAGAATGCAGTTGTGATTTACATCGACCACCAACAGAATGCAGTTGTGATTTACATCGGCCCCCAGCAGAATGCAGTTGTGATTTACATCGGCCCCCAGCAGAATGCAGTTGTGATTTATATCGGCCCCCAGCAGAATGCAGTTGTGATTTACATCGGCCCCCAGCAGAATGCAGTTGTGATTTACATCGACCACCAACAGAATGCAGTTGTGATTTACATCGACTACCAACAGAATGCAGTTGTGATTTACATCGGCCCCCAGCAGAATGCAGTTGTGATTTACATCGGCCCCCAGCAGAATGCAGTTGTGATTTACATTGGGCCCCAGCAGAATGCAGTTGTGATTTACATTGGGCCCCCAGCAGAATGCAGTTGTGATTTACATTGGGCCCCAGCAGAATGCAGTTGTGATTTACATCGACCACCAACAGAATGCAGTTGTGATTTACATTGGGCCCCACAGAATGCAGTTGTGATTTACATCGGCCCCCAGCAGAATGCAGTTGTGATTTACATTGGGCCCCAGTAGAATGCAGTTGTGATTTACATCGGCCCCCAGCAGAATGCAGTTGTGATTTACATTGGGCCCCAGCAGAATGCAGTTGTGATTTACATTGGGCCCCAGCAGAATGCAGTTGTGATTTACATTGGGCCCCAGCAGAATGCAGTTGTGATTTACATCGGCCCCCAGCAGAATGCAGTTGTGATTTACATCGACCACCAACCGAATGCAGTTGTGATTTACATCGGCCCCCAGCAGAATGCAGTTGTGATTTACATCGGCCCCCAGCAGAATGCAGTTGTGATTTACATCGGCCCCCAGCAGAATGCAGTTGTGATTTACATCGGCCCCCAGCAGAATGCAGTTGTGATTTACATCGGCCCCCAGCAGAATGCAGTTGTGATTTACATTGGGCCCCAGTAGAATGCAGTTGTGATTTACATCGGCCCCCAGCAGAATGCAGTTGTGATTTACATTGGGCCCCAGCAGAATGCAGTTGTGATTTACAATGGGCCCCAGCAGAATGCAGTTGTGATTTACATTGGGCCCCAGCAGAATGCAGTTGTGATTTACATCGGCCCCCAGCAGAATGCAATTGTAATTTACGTCGGCCACCGTCGGCCACCAGGGCTACGCCTTACAGGTTTTCAAAGATTCAATGTTCATCATGTGGAAGATGAGTAATTGTATAATTACTTGAATAATTACACAGCTTTTGTAATAAAAATGATAGAAACATAGATGTTTCGGTAGAAAAATATATTTTTAATTAATTGTGTTCAAATGAACTGAAATTTTGGTAGAGTTTTGACCAGTGGCGATCTATAGTATATACTAATATGGTAAGCCTACAAATAAAAGCATGTAACTTTAAAATGACATTATGTTTTTACATTGAAGTGCTCTACCAAGTAGAAAGTAATTCCAGTTGGCTTGGCTGCTAAGACAATCAGACAAATCATATGTGAATAATCATTCCCTCCAGGGATTCAAATGACCGTACATTATTATGTTTGTAAAAACTTTTTTACTTTTTTACATTATTACTTTTGTCAACAACTAACTACTAATTTTGACTACAGCTACTTACTTTAAACTGTAATTTTATATTCATTAGTCCTGAATCATTAACTGCAAATTCAAGAGTGCCTTTATCTTATTCTGCTTATATTGATCCCAAAACAGGCTTTAGTCCAAAGGTAGCTTGGAGAAGAGAAAGCCTACAAGGAAAGTAGTACGGGGATGGATAATTTCTGCCATATTCAGACTGATTGGGTTAACTAAGTATAAGATGCTGATGAAATCCATGTTGCCTGCACAAAACTTTGCTGATAATTTTCATTTTGCCTGCACAAAACTTTGATAATTTCTCTCTCCAGACTAAAACAGTCAGTTCTTTTCAAGTATTGCTAATAAGTTAAAAGATTTGTTGCCTGCTACCGATAAATAAATAATTGAAATGATCTTACCTACCTGATACATGTGTTAAAGTTTATCATAACGCCAAATGCTCCTCTATCCTGGAAGAGATGAAACCCTCGGTTGATGAGTACAGTTGGAACATACCCATCCTTGCAGGCCAAATCTGTCATCAAGCCTCGAGTGGTATCATCAGCATGTCTAAGAAACGGTCACAGCTACCTTAAACTCTTAGAAACAGCAAGGGCACATAAAGGGTTAATACATATTAGCAAAGTGCTAATGAACTTCCAACTGCAAATAAAGAAAATCCTAAACTTGCATGTGGGTTACTAACACGTTATACCAACAATATTGTTAGCACTGTTCCAAGATAATTCACATTACCAACTTTGCCCTCGACTTACCTACAAAATAAAATAAAATCGTAAATTTTATTGTTCTTAGATTTTTTTATTTGTCAATAACACTAACACACATACCAGTATATCTCAAAACACAATACCTCAAAATAAAACTTAAAGATATCCTTTCAGTTATTGTCAGTTTATCAGTTTTCAGTTTTATCTTTCAGAAGATTTGTTGGCCAACTTTTAGCGGGCCATCAAGGATTTGCAGTTCCCCTGCAGAGGCGGATAACTGCCAAGTGTTGCAATGAGCAACAAGCATAGTCAGGCAGCTGTGAAGTCTGCAAGTTTATTACAGTAAATTCAAATAAATAGTATGAGCCAATGAACTGAAAACTCTCGTGGCACGATTTGAACCTAGAGTACACAGATTGATAACCAGTCATTCGTAAAAAATTCTTGACTAATAATTTCTTCTAACTACAACTGATCTAATGTTTTGAAAATTTTGGGTTAGGATAAAATAAAATAATTGTATGCATAAAAATTTATGGATGAATTTTCAAAACGTCAACTATTCTTTGCTTTGCTTACAATGGTACGTTGACTTCCTCTTATTCAGACTCCAATGGTCAAGACACCGGATGGGCCGGACTACGTCTTGGAAATGAGTCATCAGCCGAGTTTCTCACAGCCAAAATCGACAGGACTGAACGTGTCTGTTTTATTTCTGGCTTACATGTAAACAAAAAAACCTTAGTTCGTCTTACGATTGCTTTCGTCCCGGATTGTCTTACAGCAGTGTAGCTGATTTTAATAATTTGTATATTGTTCTGTGTTTTAGAAATTTTGAATGTGAGTTATATTATTACGAGTTTATTTGTTAGGTGAAATTGTAGTTACAGTGTGACTGCATAGTAATTTTATTAATTTAAAATGGTCGCTTATTTCTTAAAAAAATAAATAAATAAATAAATAAAAATCTATGAAGTTTTTATTTATGGTGCTTTATAATTTAGTGTTATTTCCTATTGACTGGTGTTATAGTTTGTTTCTATCAATGTCACAAAAATGAGGTTCTAACGTATTAGTAGCAAAACTCCGTAATGTTTAGGTTATAAAGTTGTCTCAAAATGTGATTTAAAATTATATACACACTACTAAAGGTTATAATTTACCGTAGATAAGTGAAAAACCGCCAGATGGTCCAACAATTTTTTATCTGGACAAACATCCGGTCCCGAGGTGTTCCGATTAGAGGGAGTCAACTGTACTTAGGAAAGTCACTTTAATTCACCTTCTCCTACTTTTGATACTTCCCAATTCTGGCCCAGAGTGCACCATAGTGGTAGACTATAAGCATGACAAGGACTTTTGCCACTGACTACATATGTATCTAGTTAGCAACTCAGAGTGTTTGTAGTCACTAAACATATATTTAGTTTTCAAGTAAACCCGTTTCACAGTGCTCATTTGTAAGTGTAAACTTCTTTTTAAATTACCCTGTACTTAAAAACGTGAGGAACCTAAGCTAAACGTTAACCTTTTATTAGTGCAAATAGTTTGCAGTTGATAACATTAAATAAAAAAAAATCTTCACGACTTTTAATGACAAAATGGAAAAATTTGTAAATAATAAAATGGTGTTTGCCATTACCATTTTTAATAGATGTAAAACTCTCTATTGTCCAATAAATATTCTTAAACATTTTTAAGCCAAATATTTCTTGCTATCCTTGAATTAAAAAAAGAGTGTAACAACCTAAGATGAGATAATGGGAAATTTACCTTATTTTCCTTCCACTATTTAAACTTTTTGTCATGCCCCATATATTTCTTTGATAAGGAAAAAATAGTTTATGATACTGTTTTTTATTTACTGATACTTGCTCGGGAGTGGAACAGTAAATATTAGTAAATGAGAAACTATTGTTTTCAGATAACAGTTGCCGCAAACAAGGTTATTTGGTCTTGACTTCATTAACTGGTTCTTTACTGTTAGTAAAATGATTAAATATTGGCCATGAAAATTCAGAGCTGATATTAGGTACAACTCGGTACGCCAAGAGCCATTACCCGATTAGGCCACGGCAAGACGAGCGTTTTATCACGCAAAAATATAGCATGAAAATAAGCCAGAAATATCAGCAGCATTAAATGTAATGGGGTATGCCACACGTTGTGTGTTTTCCCGCCGCAGCTTTTATAATTAAAATTGAACTATCAGTTGAAGCAGCGTGAAAATGAGCTAGTATTTACCAAGTGAAAAAACGCTTGTGTCGCCATGCACTTAGAATTGAGTGGAAGTCAGTCCCAATAAAAATTTGGGGTGTCTTGCAAGTTACAGTTGAGCAGTTCAATACATCAGCATGGGTTTGATTCCTGGGATGCCCACTAAAAGTAAAGTTCCTGAATACTTTACCCATGTTCTTTGTCTATTCATATATTTATATAAATTCCAAAATTCTCATCTGACAAATTTTATTGTTTCAAATCGAAATCATTACTTTTGTTTGGTTTTGTTTGCTCCTAAAGAAGACTAAAGCAGAAAATTTGAGCTTTATTACTGAAAAAAATTTTAAAAAGGTTTTTGCTTTTCTTGTTTTATATGGTGCCAGAAAAAATTTTACATTTGTGTAACGCATCATGTTTAACTAAAAAATTATCAAAATATATGTTTAATCTATAAGTTTTATACAGGGGTTTAAAAACAACCTGAAAAAACCTTGAGTATGTGCTTAAGGTGGAGGGAATAAAAACATCATACATACATTGATCTAAAATGTTTTGTTAAGCCGCTAACTGCCATGTTGCCTTTTAACTCATAGTAATTTTTATTTCCGTTACTGATGGTTGTATTAATTTCATATTTGGTATGAACCTTTATCACACCAATGTCCATTTTCAGGGAAAAATATTTGTTCTAATGTAAATTATGTTTAAAATGGCGGCCATTTAAATTATTTTAACTCAACTAGGTATCTCAAAACTGGTAAATTTTATCAAAATTTTACAAGAGACAATAAAGTTGATAAATAAAATTATCTAACTAATGATACAAAGTTTGTAAAGATCTCATTTCAAATAACGGAATTATTGTGATTTTTCTACTAAAAGAATAAAAATTTGAATTAATTATAATGGAAAATCAAGGTTTTCCTGCAGAAAAATATCGATAACTCCCATTTTTGTTGCCTGATCCTTACAAACTTGGTATCATTAGTTAGATAATTTTATTTTTAAACTTTTTTGTGTTGTAAAATTTTGTTGAAATTTACCAGCTTTGAGGTGGATTATTTGAGTTAAAAAAATTTAAAATTACCCTCATTTTCAAAAGGGCAATTTGAGTACTTTTGCGAAGCACGGGTAGTACTCTAACACCAGCACTTTTTAGGAAAATGCTTTTATCGTAAAATATTTTTGATTTATATGGGGTTTTTGGCTATGACAAATCGATTATATCAAAGTTGGTGGCAAGACTTGGATTGATCTAATTTTTGTCCTACAGCCCTTTGAAGTCTTGTTATCCTTATAGATAATTATTTGTGCAGTAAAATCCCACAAACTTGACGCAATATGGACCTCGGCATTGTTGAGTTTCCCCTAGCCAATACAACTCACACCGTTTACTAAATAAGACTTAAAATATTGGCTGTAATGACAGTCCAGCCATGAAAGAGTGGTTGTCAGCCATGGAACCCTATTATATGGATAAAAATACTGATTCAAAACTGTAATATCACCTATCGATGCCCTCATCATAAAACCTTCATGGGCTTGGCATCAGTTTATTAAAACTGAGCAATACTTGATTCCCCAGGTACTATGATTAAATTATTAAGTTCAGGTGTATTAATGCTATGAGAAGCCACCAATGTTGCCAACATAAGCAATGCAACTGACAGCACATATCAAGTGGCTGAAGCGAACAGTGACTACAGCAAAATTATAAATGAAGCATTCTCTCTATGATTTTGGCACAGTCATTCCATTTTAGCCAACAACACTTGCTTCAAAATTTATTGAAAAACTTACCGCCTATTTCATTGTGTGGGTGATAAAATAGTACAATATTTTCGATTTTATAACTAACATTACTTACATTTAATGTCAAGGTAAAACATGGCTTAACGTTCAGGCAATAACAATTTTTAATTAACGTCTTCTTAACATAACTTTGGATACAAATTTGACAATTTCAACCTTTTTGAAGTTGGTTTTGAGAAAATTGTTAAGATTAATAACACCTTTAGACAAATTATGTTCAACATGGCCTTTGCAGTTTTTCCTATGACATGTAAATGACATTGTAACTTACAGAGTAATTTTTAAAATTTTTGATTAAAAAATAACTATTGTATGTTTTGTTACTATGATTTCAATGAAAAGTTTAATTGCTTGCCATTTTTGTTAGGGCCATACATTTTAGGATGGGTTTGTGGTGTTGTATTTTTACAAATAAGACCTAAAATGATTACATTTTATACTATACCTAATTTTGAGATTTTTATTCAACTTCTCGTAGGGTGACCCTATATAAGGCTAAAAAGTTATTAATGTTAAAAGTGTATACCTACAGCATGATTTAATTTATTCCTCTAAGCTAAAACCAGAGGAGGGAATCTTTTTACAGGACCAGAAATAAATTCCAGAGAAGTTTTAATCTGCCCCTGTGTTGTGTAACTCAGCCAGAGTGAAATAAGGTCCTCTTAGGCTGACTCTACGTACAAGCAAGTGCCTTACCTTTTTAATAAGAAGGGTTACAGAACACTTTCAATTACAGTATCTGGAATCCTTAAACCAGGACTCTGGATAATCTAGTCCAATTAATAAAAATGGGCGTGGACATTTTAAAATATCCCAAACAGAATCAGATTGCCTCATAACTCATCTGGTGCAAAATCATTATTGAATACTGAAATGGTTCAAATTACTCATATAGTGTGATCCTAATCAATTCCTTTAGTAGTGGACCACCGTTTAGTCCCTCTCTCTCGTACGGTGTACTACGTTTAGGCCTACGTTCCACTGGCGCTATCTCTATTTGGAGTGCTCAATTTCAGTTTAAGAAACAATTTGTTTGCCACTTTTTAACATGGGATGTGACTTTCTTCATATTTTTTTATTCATTGCTATAGAGCTCGCCTTTGAACCCTAAGGGGGCCGTTCCGATCTTGAGAAAAGTCAGTAGTTTTCAATGGCGGAAAACTGGATCCAGCTGCCATTGGTTATTTGGATATTAATTAATGACCCTGTCTAAAGAATCAGCTGTTCTAAGATAGTAACAAAGCTACACAAAGCATCACACCTATTCTACACTCATCCTTCATTCATATTGACCTTTAACTACGCCCTGATAGCATCGGTGTCTTAGAAACGGATTAACTGGAATTAATTCGGATCATAACGTTAC
This sequence comes from Neoaliturus tenellus, assembly GCA_030545055.2. NCBI lineage: Eukaryota > Metazoa > Arthropoda > Insecta > Hemiptera > Cicadellidae > Neoaliturus > Neoaliturus tenellus. Next base: position 36,494,372 of record CM061532.1, read on the forward strand.
AGAGTAAATTAAACCCTATCAGGAATGGTATGAATTTTATCCAAAATATATTTTCTGTTTTTGGGTTGTGAATTTTTTTTGTGAGAATGTTTAATAGGCTAATTTGTGAACTATGTGAGGTTCCTAGTATGTGTAGAGTAATAATTTAGATAAACTATTTAATGAAGTGATTCTTGCACACATTTCCTATTAATATGTTTAACCAAAATAATGTACAGTATTACAGTTTTAAAAGTTCAGTGCTACTATACAGAATTAAAAAGAAGCCAAACATATAGTAATTTGTTCTGGACGGTATGTAATTTTTAAAAGAAATTAAATTTCTGGTAAGATTATTTTTGTTGTTTTAGTGTTTTAAAGTTGTAGTTATTTATCGTAAAACAATTTTATGGAGTTTTTATGAATAATTGTTTCATATAACATAAATGCAACTCTCACTCATAACTCTTATGATCTCTCGTTACTTAAATACACTTACTGATGCACATAAATTCTTGAACACTGCATTTCTTTTCTATTTGGGATCAAACAAAAATATTGTTATCAAGTTTAGAAATTTAGGGAAAAGTTCTCTCACTATAAGTCTCACCATATAAGTTGATAAATGGCCAAAAACAGCTGGAATGGGCGAGGGGGGTACTTTTCATTGAGCTTACGTTGCATGCTTATTTTCATGGAACAGCTGAATATCCAATAATTTTAACTGAATCGTAGTGAAAATTCATTTGTCAAGTTACTTGGCACGGCTTATAGCGTACACTCTTTTTAAATGGTCTTCAATGTTATTTTTTTAATTTTGTATTTATTGATTGTTAACTCAAATTTTTTATAGATTAGCATTGTTATTTAGTTTTAACTTTTGTTATGTTTAAATGTAGAGATTCTCAGAGTTTAGAATTATTTTAGCTAACTTATATTTCACATTTTAAAAATGCACACACTGTCTCACCTCTGGGTCTACTGATTGTTTGTACTGGTAATTTAGATTGCACTAATTTTAGTTTTACAATTTGACAAGGTCCAATGCATCAATTTTGTATGCTTAGTGACAAATAAAAAATCTTGAAATCTTGAAACTTAACTCATTCACCTCCAGAAGGGGCATTTTTCTTAATTTAAACATACCTAAACCATCAATTATTGTTGTTACCTAAGCCAGTGACTTTTCTGCAGTCCTGACCATTGTAAAGCATGCTCCAACACATTTTTTTTGGTGGAATAGAATATAAATTTTTTCCTAACATATTCAATCACAAACTATCTGTAGTAATTTTCTAAAAACCCGATAAACTCCCTCAATTTTTATAAAAATTTAGGTAAGTTTAATGAAAAGCCATCCATGTCAAGGGGAAAACGATTACCAACTGCCGTGATTGGTAAGAATGAGGGTGTAAGGTCTACTCTTGGGAAAGAACACAGAAACAACTGTGCTTTTGGCTGATTAATAGCAGGCGTGAATGTATAGCAGCCAAGAGAAATAGACAATGTTCTCTTGATATAAGCCCACTGTAGTTCCTTTGGTTGCCTTGAGAGTTCAGTAAAAAAACTTTTTTTGAAGTAATGAGAGGTGGATTTGTATGTTTCAGAAAAGTGTGTTATGTTACGGTACACACTAACATTAAACTACTTGCATTTATAATACAATATATCCAATAGTTTATTAGTTAGGGGATATGTAAATCAATTTATTGACAAACCATTGTTTTTTTTTCAGAACCATAAGTCTGCCGGGAGGTAGCATTGCTGCAAACCTGCATTTAATGTTCCTGCTAAACAAGCATACGTTTACGAGTCACATATTGATTTGCTGGTAGAGTTATTAAACTCTAGTTGTTGGCCTATACACACAAATGGTTAAAGAACTATTGAAAATGTTGAAAGGTTGATTTTAACTGGCTTGCATTGTTATTACAATATAGCCATTTTTTAAATTTATTTTAGCACAGTATGGCATCTCATTAATACTAATATTTTTCCTGCTTTGTGCTTTTTCCCCACCATTAATGGGTTACATCACTTACCAAAATGACCATGTTCAGCAATTCCTCATGTGGAGTTACATTCAACATTAAACCACAGCTGTATATCTACATAAGGAAGAGCAATAAAGTAATTATTCCTAAAAGATTGTTAATCTTTCTAAGGAAACAGCTCCTTCTAACAATTTCACCTTAGTGCATCCCATTTATAATTTTTTTTTCATACACCAGCTTTTAACTGTGGTTAGAGGTAACACACATGGTATTAATACAAACTAGTATACGTGTTGCTCGAAATCGAGCAGTTTAATTTATTACAATACAAATATTACTTTTTGCTCAAAATCAATGACATCCGGCCAGTCCACTATTGTTAATATCTTTAATCACCAAAACAACACGTATTTACAGCTGATTACTAACAGAAATTTAAAATGCTTTATTCAATCCCAATGTTATTTAACTGGGAAATTTTGAGATTTCAATAGTGGATAGCGCCTTTATTTTTAGTCCGATTCTCATCAGTTTTTGGCGGAAACAACTCCAGACCAAGCCCTATCCAATGACACCAAAAACTTGAAAATCGGTTGAAAACTGTAGGAGGAGTTCTCAAGAAAAAAAAACCCTTAGCGTATTAAATAAGTATAGATTAGGAAATCAGAATTACAGTTGACTTTTGCTTACTAAAAATTCACTAACTCCAATTCTTCTTCTAGTTTTGTATAGTTATGAGTAGTATAGTATTGAGAATATAGCAGAGTAGAGCAGAAATAGTATTGAGTTATATAGGTAATTTTTTGTTCGATTTTATTTACACAGGTAATGCGTTTGACATCAGACAGACCGGGGCCTACGATAACTAACGGGCCTGCATACATTTTTGGTCATGTGATCAGATGCGGCCGAATTTCAGCTGTCAACTCCATTTAAAAACAAGATAATGAAGTTTTAAATGTTGTATATCATTCTAATCCTCATTAAATTACAAATTGAATGATACTAATAACGATATGCTTGGCAAAACTTAAAAGCTTAAGGTAAAACAAAAACTTGAATTTCTACCACTTTAGAAATTCACTGTGTATTGTCTTTTTGTAAATAGTTTTCTTCCAGTGTTTTTAAAGATATTTCTGGGAATAAGACATCAAATAACTGTCTTAAATTAGTAGTTTCCGGTTAGCCTTTTTATTTTCGATAAAAAATTAAATTGTTCATTTCAGCTAGTGAAATTTCATCATTAGCAATGAAAATATGAAATATAATTTCATGTTAACAGCTGACGAAAGGTGTAAACAAAACTATAAAGTGAATAAAGTTTTGACTTTATTTCGTAATGAAAAAATCTAAGAATATTTTTGAATTTTGCAGTAATGGTATCATTTTGACCCTTATTTCATCTTAATTAGAATATATAAGTCTTAACAAATAACCTATGATCTAATCTCTAAGAGATTGAAAATAAGTGAGAGATGCCACGCTTTCACAATGCTATCTTATGGAAACTTGTGCTGCAGATCGGCCGCATATAGTCACGTGACTTTGGTGGTGGGGGGAAGTATACAGGCCCGTTAGTTATCGTAGGCCCCGGACAGACACTGGGCATTAGGTGTCACCGAAAACAGTAGTTCCTCCGGGCTTTTGACTTACAGAGGTCCGTAGATATAGATAGCTTCAAGACATGGAGGTAAACTTTGACTTGTGGAAATAAAGAGCAAATTGAATTTAAGTTGTCTAATGAATTTTAAGGTGGTTCAATTTTGTTAAAAATATCTATATTCGTCTGTATTCGTTACATATATGAAAGGTGTCTTATGTTAGTTGGTATTGAATAATAATAAAAAAGTAACTAAAATCTTTTGAATTATATTCAAAACTTATGATTAAGTAAGATAATTACAAGTTAGAGGTAAATATAATATTTCTCAGACATCTAAAAATAAAGAGTAATCATAAATTTATCATAAAAGCATGTATAATTTATTTTTTATTGGGGCAGCTTTTTCCAAGGAGATTGCAAATAATTTGGGATACTGCAGATTTCCAGTTATTGAGGATCGAGTTGGCGAGAATCGACAGTATGACTAGGACTCAAAGTCAAAGGAAAGTCAAATTTAAAAATCTCAGTGTAAATATTATTATGAAGCTTATTACCAAAATACCTAGTACATGAAAGAATATACTCAGGAATACCCATTTTCTTCATAATTTAAGTCAACCATACTCATCTGTTTCTTATAAAGATCAATAAATCAATTGGCTAGATGATTTATGTACTATTATATAAATTTGTTTAAAAGTGATAAGGAAAGTTAATTAAGCAATAAACAAAACATTTTATTGACAAAAAGCCAACTAAAGTAAAGTTCAAGTAACCTTCTAGCCAAGGTCTAGTATTATGATTTTCAGGTTGCACAAATGCCGCTGACAAACTGACTTTTTAGCCTACCAAAATCTGCAAAAGCCTACAAAAATAACTATTTTACTTTATCAAAATAATAAAAATTATTATGTTAAAATAATTTTAGAATATTTTAATTTGGAAATATAATTTTGTAACACTATAATGACTGATGAACAGAAGTTGGCTTTACATACAAGGTAAAAAATAAATTATATAAAAATTAACTACGTTAATGAAAAGAAAATGCTTGAGTATTTATAGCTCTTTTTTTTATTGAACTCCTATTTAACAAAATGACTTAAAAAAATTTATTTTATGAAGGGGAGTTGTGAGTTTTTATGAAATTGGGGTCTAGAAATAAGCTAGTTAGTTAACAGAAAGTAAATTATTTTTTGTGTCATGTAAAATAATATTTTCAAAATAGGTGAGTAATAAATTTATAAAAATTCTGGGATTTTCTAAGATACCCAACAACATCAGGGTGTGACTAAAACCACTGACTCCTCAGTGTGGTTTGAGGTATTGTTAAGAGATTAGATTGTTAGGAGAATAAATTAACTTTAAAATACATTTAAGAATAAGACAAATTATGATTAATCTAAAATAAAATTGAGATTTGAGAAAAATTTGATTCAAGAAAATTTTACTAGCAAAAGAATAGAACTACCGTGTTGCGTGTTGCAGTTAAAATATTGCCATTCATCATAAAAAATACAATTTGTTTTAATAAATACGAGAAACTAAACAAAAATCCTTATTTTGTTTGAATATGAAGTTAATGAAAAAGAAAAAATGAAACCTAATTTTTTGTGGAATTTTTTGTTTTAGATTGTTTGTGGGGTTTTCCCTTTTTAGACATACGAGTTTCACATGGAGTTACATAGGTTGAAATAAATATAGATTTTTATAATTGATAAATAAATTTGTTTATTCTAAACAATATCCAAATACAACCAAAGCGGAAGCAACAGTATTACCAAAATTATCAGACAAACACTGTTAAATAAATATTTTCCATAAGAATATACAGACAAACACAAACATGAATGGGGCAGTGGGGGGCTGAATCATGGGTATGAAGCTGAATATTAAAATAAAATATTAGATCCATCACTATACTATCGTGTTTGAGTATGGAAAAAAAGAGATTCATATCAAGCGTAAGAAAATTCAAACGAGAATTTGAACTCATTTACGTACTAATATCTTTGACTACTTACACTAACAAGAATATACTTCTCGATAGATAGCATAGGCGTGTTTGAAACCTATTGACGGTGGTGCGATCTTCTGCGGCGTACATGAAGTACAAGTGACATGTGATAGATAAATCAGTATTACCACTCTTCTCAACCAAGGATGGAATATTTTATAACTGAGGGTTATGTTTATGTTGTGGTAAAGTATTTTTGCAGCACTGTAAATCCAGCTGAATAACAACAACATCGATTGCATTGAATCTGGCAATCACACACTTACCAAATTTTGGTATCAAACAAAAAGCATTGGATGAGAAGTCTATTCACGTTAGTGTACATAGTCAATGCTAATAGTATCTTTTAATAATTTATTTCATAAACAAATCTCTCTATTCTTTGGTCTTAAATTGAAAAACTAATATTTACAAAAAAATATGAAATTTAAGTTTTAAGGACAGTAATAATATAAAAATATCACTTCATACTTTGTTTTTAAACTCATAAATAAAGTACTCTAGAGTATGATATAAAAAAAGTTGACTAGCAAAATATTTTTTATGGCTAGATAAAAAAAAAATAATAATTTTGAGTAATTTTCATGCTAATATATACATGTAACAAAAGTTTACTATGTAATGATGAATATTGTAAAATCGTCAAATTGAATTATGGTTAAAAATACAGACTGATGTCAACACAAAAAAATTCAAAACTAAAATTACATTATTTAGGCTCTTCATTTGACTGCAATGATATATAAGTAATAGATTTATAAGGATTATTTAATTTCTATGAGTTCATAAAGAGTATACTGTTTGTAAAAAATAAAAAAAGGTTTAAATTAACAAATTATTATAAAATAAAATAATAAATACAAATTCACAGATATTTTGTATAATATGTCATACCTTTGATCAGTTCACAATAAGCATCCTTCGGGTAATCCCTACCCTGATATAAAAAGCCAAAGTAAATGAAAAAAAAAAACAACAAAAAACAAGAAAAAAATTATCTGTTGAGTTTATTATAATATTCGCATAAAAGGTAGAACGAATTTAATAAAGCAGTATTTTGATGAAATGACTTTGAACATACATGGTTTTGATCGGCCTCTTTGATATTGTTTATAAAGCTGAAATTACAAAACAAATAGATAAAATGAATGTTTTAACAATTAACTGAAGCAAGGGTAACATTTAGTAGTCTTTAGACACCTTAACACCTGGGATCTCAATGTTAAAAACATGGGTATTTATTTTCAAATGCAGGTTTTATATTTTTTAGAAGGAGCTTTATGTGTGTTTGTTTTACATTGTTTATATGTATTACAAACCTCATCTTACAGGAGCCTCAAACTTTTTTCTTCTACATGAGAAAATAACAAACAGTTTCAACCCACGATTCAACCACACTCGTCAAGAATAATACTTCAAATAACCGAATGCACATATAACATAAATAAATACTAGTCACGTTAACCCTAATAAAATATGATATAAAAGTGTATATGCTCCATCATATCTGAATGGTAAGGTGTAGTCTAGGCATGTAATATACAAGACATCGTAACAAACAAACTCTCTCTCAAGCGACCAACCTTTGTGTAAATGCTTTCAAGGCAGTATAAAAATAACAACAACAGTCCAACGGCAAAACAACTAAGACAAACAATAATAAGGCATATATCTAGTCTCCCCCTGACGGCTGTATTGCAGAGGGCTTGGGGCTGTCGAGGCACAACGTAGAATCAAGGCAATAACAAACCGTTAAAATTGTATCTAGAAATTCAATAAAATGTGTTTACAATAGTTGGAGTGAATGATCCATTTTCATTTAAAAATAATTTTTTTCCAGGAAAACATTTTTAAAAGAATAAAACAAAAATATACAATAAAATAAAAAAAGGCTTTAGTTACAATTAAAATCTATTTACACCTATACCGTACCTACATAAAAAGGCAAAATTTTTTAATTAAAAATAAAATTATTTAAAGTAAGTTGGAACTCAGGCTAGTTTATTTACATTTATTGGTGCTGATCAGACTGTAAAGCATGTAAAGCTGCAGAATATAGTTTTTAATTCTTTAAAATTAATGATAACTAGTGTACACGTTCTCAAAGTCAAGCAATTTAGTTTGGATATTGATAAAAAATTAATACTTTTTCACTTATTATGCTATTATTATAATGTAGATTCTTAGCGGCTCTATCCTGCATGGTTCAACATAACCTCCTTGGTAATGGTATGAATAGTCAGATGATCTCGCTGGTGTACTCCTTACAGCAGTTTAACTTGGAAATTTCCTTATCAATATTAAAAAATGGAGAAATAATTAACTTTAAGGGCTTGTAGGGTCCGCCCTTTGAGATAAAAAATTACTAATTTACTTTAGAAAAAATGTAGGAGGAGTTCCTTGTACAAAAAAAGTGTTACTATTAAATATGTATACGCGTTAAACTATAGATTCCATTTACTCCTAAATTTTTCTACAGTCATACTGTGAAATAAAAACTGAATAAGTTTGATTAACGCAAGTTTTGTTGCTTAGTTTGTTAATGGGTAGTCTCACTGCAACACAACCTCATGAGGAGACTCTATTGTTCTAACACTGAACTTGATCTGTTGGAACTTCGGGGAAACACTGAGTATCCTAAGTTATTTTGATTTGATTCTTCTGCTGTTTAGGAGACAAAACAATCACCACAAACATGTATAATGCTCACATATAAACCTTACATTATAAATAATACTGAGACTAATAATTTAAGTATAATAGGTTAATACGCAGTTAATATTGCTGACAATCAGCAAATTGACAATACTGTGGCAGAGATTACAACTAAAATTAACTATGATAACATAACTATTACGTATAATCGAGTAAATTAATGGGTATACACAAATAAATAAATAGCCAGATCTGAGTATCAGCCTTATATCCGCATCCATATGGCGAAGTGAAAAAGAGAAAACGATACACCAATTGATTATTTTACTAATAAGAAGCACTTTGAGAACAAAATACCTGCCAAAGGGGTGTTTTGTGTTAGACTTGAATCTAGAGTAACATGACCGAGATATATTAATGCAAAAAGACATAATATAGTTTGCATTTTAAAATCTACAAGTGTTATCAATATAACTTACAAAATCAAATTATTTAGATGACATTGAAGATTTTTCCAATTCCAGTTTAGCTAAAAGAAAGGTTTTAATGTAATTAACAAAAAACACCCCATTTTTTTTTAACAAGCAACATTATTATAACGGATTCATGATATGACAAAAGTCATGGACTTAATCTCAAAAATAAGTTTCTAAAAACCTAGCCTAACAAAGATCAGATCAACATAAGGCAAAAACAACAAAGAACAAGGATTTCAACATTTTGATCATGCGACTTTACAAATTAATGACAATTAAAATGTAAAACATTCTAAAAATGGATAGGTACTAACAATAGATTTCTGTGTTTGATCCTTTTACTATGATCAAATATCTTATTATACTTTTTGTCATGATTTTAACTTTATTCACAGATTTTATGCTAATAAATTTGAAATGAAAAAAAGAAAGTAGCATATGTTTGTAAAAAACGATTTTGTTCCTCAGGTAACTTAGACCGGACCCTAGCTGAATTTTACATTTAATATAGATTGAAAAATGATAACCTTACTGATCCATGCCTAAAATTTACAATCTTTACACTAACACGTCAGCAGAGATATGTCATCAACAACACAAAAGTATAAATATAAAACCTTTATATAACTCTGGTTTTAGAAAAATTGTAAAAAAATACATTTACAAGTAAAATAAATAAATAATAATACTGCATGCAAACAAACTTTTGCAAGTAGAGCCTTATCGTTTCGTGTTAAAACATAAAAGAATAAAAAAACATGCAAGATACTTAAATTTGTTTCCATCTACATAACACTAATTAAACGTTCTTTTATATGAAACAAAAAACATCTCTCAATATTACAACACCATAATTAAAAAATCCTTTAGTTGGTAAATCAACAAATTTCTGATAAATTCTTCACCTACTCTTACAAAAAAAACTATTACTTAATACAAATATTATACAAGGGTGATAAAATTTAATTTTAATAAACTAACGTAGATTATTGTAATTTTCTTCATTGGATAAAAATGTTTCCAAAAATCTTACATCTATAAAATAAAAATATCAGAAAATTAAAATGAAAAAACATCAAAAAGCAAAACAGAAACAATTAAATAAATATATTTTGTCTAATTTTATAGTGAACTATTCTTAAAATAGCATTTCAACACAAAGCATCATACACAAAATTTTTACTCTAATAATTTTTCCGTATTCTCACTCAAACTGTCTTATGCCTTTCATTCTAATTAACTGCCAAATAAGTAAATAACTTGTCTACTAATGATAGGTGCTTGTTTAATCCTAAGCTAGGCTGCTCCTTCTCAAAATGTTATAGGTTACGGATGTGTTGATTGTATTGAGTATAATGTACTTCAAAATTTAGTTCATACCTACCAAGTTTGTTCATTTTTGTCAATATTACGACCTAAAAATGAAAATTTACGTTTGATAAATAGAGAGCGATGAAATTGATGTGTTTTGCTAAGTCTAGACCCTTAACTTACTGTAAGTGTGTCATAATTTTCACAGAAAGTACAACAGACAAATAGAAAAGATTTTAGAATAATTTTTGGCATAATTTTCAAGATGATGCACAGCTGCAATGAATTTTGGATGTTATTTAATGTTTAGATGGGCTATTCACATAGGGGAGAGTAAAGAAACACTTGTCAGGGTCACATGTCTTACAATCCAAATTTTTGGAAAGTACATGTTGAAACATTTATGAACACCTATAAACAAAAGATAGATGCTATTATTCTGCTAAAAAATTATGCCTAAACATTTATATGAAATGGGTGTTGTCTTTTGTGTTCTCTGTGAAATTATGATAGACAACTGACAATAGAAAAATCTGTCAGAGTTAAGTATTTAGTCTTTGCAAATGCATCACATGAGAATCTTTCTCTTGAACGGATATAATTTTAGTTAATAATATTAAGAAAAAGAAACAAACTTGTAAACTATGAATATTACAATTTGCAATATACTCAATGTAACCAACACCGCTAGAACATCATTAATTGAGAAGTAGCTGTCTGGTTTATGATGAAAAAAATACTAATAATTTGTAACACCTGGTGTTTTGCAACATTTCAAAAGAAAAATTTATGTGATTTTTTACTGCATTAAAAAACTTATGGTAGATGTAAGTCTCTAAACATTTTATGTGATAATAAATTTACCTAATCTACTATGATAATGGACTGTAGTAAAAAATATTAGACAAAAACTTTGAAAGAGTAGGAAAAGAATTAAAATCATTTATGTGATGTTTTTAACCAATTAAACAATAAAACATAACAAGCTATTCCAATATTAAAACTATTCATGGTAAAATTCAATTATTTACAAGTTTTAAATTGCACAAGTTACGGAGCCCTGAATTCAACGGCTTAAACAAACATTTCCTACAGGAACACTTGAACCTATATCAACTCGTATAACATTACATAAAAATATTAATTACAACATAAAATTAATAATACTAAAATTTATACAAAACTTTTCATACATGATCTTTGATGTTCTGTTAAAAATAATATAAAATATAATTGATCTAGAAAATATGTGGAAGCTAATGATAAAATCAAATATTCCATGGTTGATCTTTTTCTAACACTGCAAGCTGCTTTTATTATTTATTTAACATAGATAGTGCTAAGTCACTAAAAAATAATGTGTAAAAATAAAAACCTTTGGCATATCATTGAAAAAATAAAAAAAATTGAGAGGCACAAACTTGTTTAAACCAAAGATACATATTAGATTTGGTCACCTTATGTATATTGACCAATTGAGATTGCAAAATCAATCTCTACAATTCAATATTCACTTCCAGCTTGCAATGTTGATATCATGCTACGATTTCAACCCACGGAACATATGACGTATTAAAAAATCTGATCCGTGTAAAAAGTAAGCGGCATTTACCCAAACAGACGTAGCTGCATTGCACACAACTTTTGGTCTCTCTCTTGTTCTAAGATGCGAGGTTAGGAGACATGAGCTCGGGAGTATTTACAGCAACTCGCAACGCTGAGATTGAGTTACTGTACGACACACGATTGCCAACTACCACAGGAGGCAAAGAGAAAATATGGGGGAAAGAAACTCTTCTCTGGAAACTTGATTAAGGCTTGTTAATTGTAATTTGAGGTTTTATACAGGGTGTTTCAGAACTCCCTACCAATATTTTAGGGCATTGTTCCTGGGTTAAAAACATATATAAATATCATATTTAAATTGTCCGGAAGTCTTAAGTTACTCACACAGCCGCCATTTTGTTTTTTACACATAATAATTTTTATTTCCGTAACGGATGGTTGTATTCAGATCATATTTGGTATAAATCTTTATCATACAAATGTACATTCCCAAGAAAAAAATTAATTTTTTCCATTATACATTTTCAAAATGGCGGCCATTTTAAATTTTCAAACTCAAATATCTCAAAATCGGTAAATTTTATAAAAATTTTACAAGACACAAAAAGGTTGCTAAATTAAATTACCTAACCAATGGTGCCAAGTTTGTAAGGATCTGACAACAAATAACGGAGTTATTGCGAGTTTTCTTCATGAAAACGTGGATTTTGCATTGAATTTAATGCAAATAAGGCCATTTTAACAGCAAAATCAATGTTTTATGAAGAAAAATCGCAATAACTCCGTTATTTGTTGTCAGACCCTTACAAACTCGGCACCATTGGTTAGGTAATTTAATTTAGCAACTTTTTTGCGTCTTGTAAAATTTTTATAAAATTTACCGATTTTGAGATATTTGAGTTTGAAAATTTAAAATGGCCGCCATTTTGAAAATGTACAATGCAAAAAATTAATTTTTTTCTTGGGAAGGTATATTGGTATGATAAAGATTTATACCAAATATGATCTGAATACAACCATCCGTTAGGGAAATAAAAATTATTATGTGTAAAAAACAAAATGGCGGCTGTGTGAGTAACTTAAGACTTCCGGAAAATTTAAATATGATATTTAGATATGTTTTTAACCCAGGAACAATGCCTTAAAATATTGGTAGGGAGTTCTGAAACACCCTGTATATTTAGCTTATAGAAAACTGTTTTTGGAAGAATGAATTTGAAAAGCTGACAATCATTTTGTAACACTATTTACAACAAATCAGACAGTACCATGATTAGTAGATTGGTGTTAAAACAAGCTATTTTTAGTTAGTTATAATAATAGTAAACTTTTTTCTTTCAAAGTAAAAGGAATGGTCACTATATCTTGCTATCACAGAAGTTTAAACTAGAAATAATAAAAAATAGGCTATATCTATTCAAAAACTTCTCAAAAATAGGTCTAGAGAAAACCAATTTTAATACAAAATTTCAAAAAAGATTTCTTGTTTGTTTTTTTTACATTGCATTTAAGTGCTTGTTTTGCTGATAACATATCACTAAAGTAATAATGTATAGGATAAGTTGTCTTTGATGGTTAATTCATTGAAAAATTTAGGGTTTGAGTAGATAATATCAGAATGCAAATCAATAACACAAATGACTGACTGAACTGTCTGACATCTCCTCAATCTCAGCTTGGAGTTCAATACTAAAAACTTTCATGATATATATCTTAGCTTAGTTAGACATAATACAAGGTTCACATCGAATAAATATTACATTATTGTTTGCATATTTGATTGCATAGTTAAGTATATCGTTATTGCATTCAATAAATACCTAGCCACGAATAGAACTACTAACTATTGACTTACAGGATAGCTGGGGAGGACGAGGACATCGGAAGAATCATCTGAATCCGCAGGTTCCAACGAGAGGGATGTGAAATTGGAAGCGGGAGGACTTTTAGGTGTTTCGTGTATATCCGAGGTAGTATCTTCCGTGGTTTCTTCTTTAGGTTCAGACTTTGTTCCTCCATTGACAGTGGGCGTTATGTTGGCTGCCAAGGGACTCTGGGGAGGATTGGTGCTCGCGGGGGAAGCGTTCATAGGGGACATTCTACTCGAAGGCATCGGACTTTGCGACGGGTTGAAATTGGGCTGGGAGGTGTTCTTGGGTGACATTCCGACATGAGGCGTCATAGGACTCTTCGGTGTCGTCTGGGCCAACACTTGCATGATGTCGAGAGGGGAGATGCTCGTGGAGTTAGGTAGGCTCTGGGCGAGAGCTTGGATGAAATTAGCGTTTGCAAGGGCATTAGCGTTTTGCCCGGAAGTTGAGGTGTTTTGCGGCAAGTTCTTCATCGCTTGCAGCAAATTGTTGATGGATGGACTTTTAGGCGAATTCTGCATGTAGTTAGATGTAGAATTTTGCATTCGAGGTGAACTCGGCACCATTGAGTTATGCATCGAAGTCGGTACTTGGGAAGTCGGTGGCTGTGAGTTCATTATGCTCAAGTTCTGCTGCATGAACGATCCCTGCATCATAATTGAGTTCATCATCGAGTTCAACCTACTCGGTGAAGGCATGAAAGGCTCAGAGAAGAACTCCGGATGCCGTTTCTTTATGTGAGTTTTCAAGTTTCCTTTCTGTTTCGTCCGATGGGGGCAATAGGGACAGATGAAGTTGGGCATTTTCCCGCACTCAAACTTTTTATGGTTGTAGAGGGAGGCTTGTAACGAGTAGGTCCTACCACAATTGGTGCACAAGTACCTGTTAGCGTTCCAGTTAGGCCGGCCGTAGCGGTAGGCTGCCAGCATCTCCTGCTCCATGTCCGTGGGAGTCTGACCTGGACTGGCCCCGGGCATGCCCCCGTCCATCCACCCCCCGCCGTACATCTGCTGCATCATCTGCTGAAGGTAATGTTGCTGGCCTCCGCCGCCACCACCACCTGCGAACAATACAGAGACACCATCAGTCGAAGAACCAACCACGGCGAGTAAAGCTACCACCACTAATATTTATCAGGTTGTAACAGCGCGTAAAACTGCGGTCGGTGGAACATTGTGAACAACCTTTATTAATAGTAAAATAAAAATGCTGAAGGTAAATTACTAAGTTTTTTTGTTTCATAAACAATGGCATTTTTAAGTCCAGAACTACCGATAAAGATGTTATATTTATTTGTATTGAGCTACACATTTGATCCCTTTTCTGATTATTTTACATGTCTGGTGATCAGTAATCACTGTCAAATTAGTGTCACTAGTCAAATCGTTAGTTGTAACCTGTTAGTCACCGTCAAAACAATCTAGATTGTTCATCTCTAAGTTGTCACCTTACTGTCTTAGAATTATGTTAAAGTGAGGAAATGTTCGTTAGTTTTTTTGTTTGTAATTATTTCTTATATGGGTGTTCTTGGTTTAATTTGTAGCTATGTTCCATGACAAAATTTACAAAATTCCTAAAAAAATGTGTGAACCTAAATGACAGTTCTGAAGTTATTAGGATGAAGTAATTTGCAGAATACCAGTGTATTTAATTATTTACAAAAATTCTGATTTTTATTCTCACGTAAGATTACATTATTTTCTTAGTAACACACTTTTTTTTAATAGGGAAAAGTTAGTTAATGTAATCAGGAAAAAAATATGATTCATCACACTCTTAATCATTCAACACGAAAATCAAATTAATGCAAATGGGAAAGAATTACAGGAATAAAAAGAAGAAATTGCCATAAAATTATTTAGCCATAAATTTCTACTACTGTAACTACAAAGAAGACTAAAAGAAAATTTTCTATACTTGGAAGACCTTGTGAGCATGTTAGTTGTGTTAAAATTGCATATTGGTAAAAAAATTGACAAAATCATACTTTTGAGCCATTTAGTTTAAACATATTTGAGATCTAAAGGTTTGGGTAAAATCTCATCTTTAACACGTTCTCGGCTGAAAAATGTTCAATATATGTTCCCCAGTGCTGGGCGGGGCCCAGTTTTTCCCCACTGGGTTGACAAACTAAGTTTAATATAGCAAAATGTGAGCAAAGTATGCCCCCACAAGGTGTAAAAAGAAATCATAACCCCTTAAAGTGCTGGTTTTTCGACATATTAACAGCGGACGTGTTAAAGGCATGAACATATATAATACTTATTTTCACACTCTTTTCTACGGAATCCGTTTTGCTTGCATTTCAAAAAGTTTGTCTTGTACTAATGAAGAAAAATGATAAAGGGATGAAAAATAAAAAGAAACACTCATTTCATAGTTTTTTATATTTATTTAAAAATAAAATCCTTAGTGAAAAACACAAGGAAAATGTTAAAATTATCACATAACAATTCCAACTTCTTAAGTTCTAGGTTAGGGAGTGGATGGGTTAAATTTATTCAAAAACATAAAAAAGTACATTTATCACATAATATTGATAAATCAGCAGCACCCCATCTCTCTCCTCTGAATTCCATTAAAAGGGAATCATGGCTGGAGATGGAAATTTAATTTTCCATACTTTTTATTGCTTTGTTATTTTTCAAATTGAGAAAACAATAATATTTCAACTTCTTGGTAAGAACGTTTATCAAATATTGTTCTACAGATGCTCAATTATTCTGGCTCAAGTAATGGGTGGTTAGTATAGATTTTGAAACCCCCTGATGGAGCTGTATCAACTGTGAATCATAACTTTAGAATTCACCGTGAGCAATTATATTTTTGTAGATTGATATAAGTGTTCTTCTTCCTTATTAATGAAATTACTCATGTCACTTAACAAATTGGAGTATTAACTAGTCTCAAAGATCTGATAACAACTATTGTGTGATGAAAACCTAAAAATGGCAACCAAGAAACTCTACAACAAAAACCTGTCCATCGCCAAAAATGATCGAAGCATCATTAATACCACAATGAAACTCTGCACCAGACTGGTTTTTCAGTGGGTACAGTTAGTATACCCTCCATAGCCCTTACCCCTGTATCACTTTTCTTTTCTCATGGTTAACTCTCTCACCACCCCCTCAGCTCAGGGTAGGCTTCAGCTCTGCCGATCGTCTAGACATATTCCTCCAGGAATTACTGTCAACCCTAGGAGGGGCCGTATCCGATGGCCAGTCGGTTGGTCTGTTGGATTTGGCCAAATTTTTAACTCACATGCAGTCAATCATTCCTTAACACACAATAAAAAACATACTGAGTCAGTAATATTTTGCTTAAAAATAAATCCTAGGTAAGTAGTTAAAAAATAATGTATAATAATGTAAAATAGGGGGCCCGTGTGCAAAATTGTGCATTTTGTAATAAATTTCTATGTGTTTGAGAAAAACTCACCTCATTCAAATGCATTATATGACTTTAACAAGAATGTTTTGACAAGATTTACGTCGAATGTGCAGTGACAGACGATAAATTTTTGTTTTGTTTATAATCCGACTTGAAAATTCATCTGAAGATAATCAGCTGTCAAGTTACAATTCACATATTACAATCTTATTATGAAAATTAGTCAACATTTTAAAGCGCCCTCTAGAAATAAAAAAAAGCTAGGGGGGAGAAGCCTGTAAGGCGTAGAGTCTTGAGGGAAAATGTGAATTATATTGGGATTCTGCTCATCTACAGGACTCTACCTTTCTGATGATATGCACGGATTTCTCCTATGATGCACACAAGCTGAGAAAAAAGAAGGAAAAGAATTGCCTATGCTTGCCTAATACATATATTCTGACATGGTTAAAACAGTAACTACTAAATCTTTGTGACAAATAAAAGAGATGTGTAGATTTAAAGGATTTCCTTAAAGTTCATGTCTGTCTTTGGGATCATATTATACGTTCAGGCCAGTGCAATTATTATGGAAGATTTTCAATAGTCGGCTGTGAAGTTAGCTATCTTTTTATAGCCTTACTTTTGGCTTGAGCATACTGTCTTTTATAATCTGAGTGTGTGTTCACATTTTAGAATATTATTTATAAAGCACTAAGAGGAAAACTAAAAATTTTTACTAATAAGGGACAAAAATAAAATAATGTTAAGTAGGCATAAATGAAGTTTATCTATCCCCATAGCGAAGCAAGTCCATTCAGCTAATACTGATTAATCATAGATATATCAATCAGATAATGCATCTAGAGAGAACTGAAAGTAAATTAATCAGCTTAAAACAGAATTATTTTATTCTACAATACATTTCTAAAAATAGTTGATTAGAAACATTTTTGCAACGTTGACTATATTTATGTTATTTATTAATAGGTTTTAATGTTTACAAGACAAAAGGTAATTAATACTGGAGAGTTTTTGCACAAATGGCAAATGAATACGGTAAACGCTATACAGTTTTTAAATAATATAAAATTAAGCTATTTTCAATACTTAAGTTATAAAAGCATAAAACTGTCAATTTAAAAAAGACAAGTCTATCGCAAGATATACCGTATGTTGCAAAAACTCTTTACTTGATAGAAAATCACATTTTTTTATTTGAAATAATCATGATTCGAATAAAAAAACCTTTTTAAATATGTACAGGTTAAAAATAACACTTTATTTCTAAGCCATCTTTATTCTATAATTTTACTTATAAGTTGTGATTGAAACACTATAGGTTTTTTAATGAGTTCCAGTCTGTAAGTCCTTCATGTTGTTTTTAAGTTTGCAAACCTTTCACATTTAATTTTTTCTGGAAGTTAATTAATTTAATGTGATATTCGACTACTACTAAACCAGTAATAAGCAATCTTGATTCTCACCTGACTCCCACTTTAGTTGTTTTTGCTCAATAACCTGCTTTACCACTCAATTTTAACGGACCTGCAATAATTATTGTTGTCGGGAACCACTACACTCTTTTAATTTTAATAGATCACCTCGAATAACTTTCACAGCTACTAGCCATAATTGAGGGGTTAACTATAATTAAAACCCATAAAACATTACTTAGTATCGTGCTAACTATGCTAATAAAGAGAGAATAAATTCTGAAGGAACAAGTTCCCGTTAGCTTTCACTGAATAATTTTAAAATATCCGCTCGCTGTGAGCTAACCAGTCGTCAATACCATGCTTGGATGTTAGGCGTATGAATGCACCTAAATAATTTAAATCAAATGGATTATGATTTATTATTTATATCCAGAGTCGCCATATTAATAATCTATAAACATAAATTCTAGAACAAAATGTTTTTGTATATTAAATTAATATTTTTGAAATTTAAAATAAATACCAAAATTTTCAAGCTTATCTTGTTTAAGCTTCATTCACAACAATGGAATCATTAAAACTTATTGTAATATAGTATTAGGTCATCACGTAACAGTGATTGATTATTCAACGTGATAATGTGTTCACTTCGGTCAAGTTCTCTTGGGGCAATTAGTTTTATTATACTATTTTAGTACAATATTTTTTTACAATTTGAGGAAGCAATAAAAAGTGGACTTCAATGAACATATGGATAACAGGTACCATGCTATTTATGAATTGGGCTGACTGTAAATCCTAAAGAGGAAAACTCAGATTTTAATATCACATATCACAATTCGGAACTGAAATTTAAAGAAATGTTACTTTTTTGAGTTTAACTACAGATATTTTGTGCAAGGAACATTTAATTTTGGTTTAAACTTTTTTTACTAACAACATATCTGTTAAACCTGTTGCCTTTTTTGGTAACAGCAATATAAGTTTGTAAAGATTGAAATTAAAAAATTATATACACAAAATGATTACCTTCATAGTACATACAGGGTGGTTATAAAGTCCCTTCCCCCCTAGGATTTTTCTACAATTTATATTAAAAGTGATTTTCAATGACGGGATTCATTGTATAGGTACATACTCTAACTTTTGTAGTAATTTAAAATTTTGGGAGTTACCTGAGGTCCAAGATATAGGAGTCAACTTTAAAATTCCTTATGAGAAGCTAGTCATGCGACATGTCAAATAACACTGCCTTTTCCCCCTGAAAACAGTGGTGAAATCTAAATTCAAAAGGGTTACACCGTTTTCAAGATATCTGTAGGTCTAAGATGTAGGAGTCGGACTTGAAATTTTTAACTAGAAGCTAGTCATGCGACATGTCAAATAACACTGCCTTTTCCCCCTGAAAACAGGGGTGCAATCTAAATTCAAAAGGGTTATACCGTTTTCAAGATATCTGTAGGTCTAAGATATAGGAGTCAACTTAAAAATTTTAACTAGAAGCTAGTCATGCGACAGTGACATGACTCCCACATCGTAGACCTACAGATATCTTGAAAACGGTATAACCCTTTTGAATTTAGATTGCACCACTGTTTTCAGGGGGAAAAGGCAGTGTTATTTGACATGTCACATGACTAGCTTCTAGTTAAAATTTTTAAGTTGACTCCTATATCTTAGACCTACAGATATTTTGAAAACGGTATAGCCCTTTTGAATTTAGATTGCACCACTGTTTTCAGGGGGAAAAGGCAGTGTTATTTGACAGGTCGTATGACTAGCTTCTAATTAAAAATTTTAAGTCGACTCCTACATCTTAGACCTACAGATATCTTGAAAACGGTGTAACCCTTTTGAATTTAGATTGCACCACTGTTTTCAGGAAGAAAAGGCAGTGTTATTTGACATGTCGCATGACTAGCTTCTCATAAGGAATTTTGAAGTTGACTCCTATATCTTGGACCTCAGATAACTCCCAAAATTTTAAATTACTACAAAAGTTAGAGTATGTACCTATACAATGAATCCCGTCATTGAAAATCACTTTTAATATAAATTGTAGAAAAATCCTAGGGGGGAAGGGACTTTATAACCACCCTGTATGGTTTACTAACTTCAAGGTGTAACATTTTTTAATTTTGTAAATCAGTCCCATTGAAAATATAATTTTGCCCATACTAGTTTTATGTCTTTAAAGTTAGTTTATACAAATTGAAATACATTTCCAATTAGTTAACAATCTTGCTTAAAAAAATAAACTGCGTCAGGAGAGAAAATCTTATTAACAAGATTAGTGATATTGTGTTGTTTTTAAATAACTAGAACAGTGGTCCCTCCCATTTAAATTACTACCTTGTTTACAGGGGTTACTGGTTACCTACTATTTACAACCAACCACTCATAATTATGCTGTTTGAGCAGATAATGTCAGTTTTCAAGTGGCAGAGATTTAAAAACAAGAATATGCTCATATAAGAGAAGAGAGAGTCACTGTGGTTTTGGTGTAGTATAAAAACTTCCATACATTTAAAACTGTATTGTAAATGGAAAGTTGTTATGGATGAAGTTTTTGCTCTCTTCTCTCTACATGTGTTTTGAGAATAAATTTACATTGGCTTTAAGATATAAAACCTTAATCGTATGGAAGAACGTAAATCTATTGAATCATTATACTTTAAAAGCGTTGAACAGTAATAAAAAATTCCTTACAAAATGCTATTCCAGGAGGTGATGTTCTTATCAACAGCAATCATCCTTATATATACTACCCATGTGGTGTTTAACAGACAACAAATTGGCGGCAAAATTGTCATGGTCATGATCGTGATCTCTCAGCTATGCCAGATATCACACTGACAGCAATCAAGCAAAAAATTAATTTCAATCACGAGAGATAGTTGATTTGGCAGTTAGACCTAACTATTAGATTAGTATAAAATTATTTCATACAATATAGCCTATAATCCTATGATATACACATTCTCCACAAATTACAATAGATTAGTGGGTGATCAAATATTGTTTCGTCCACATACTAGAAAGCTGTAGTTTACTCCTTGTAATAGAGTACTAAAGTACTAGTTTTTATCCCATGTGACTTGAGTACTAAATTTTTATAAGTAGGGGAAACCTAACTTTTTTTGCACCACGGGGCTAAAGTTAGTTACATAAAAATAACATTAAAAGGTAGATTAAGAAGTACATGGGTGACAATCAAATGTCAATTATTGTATTAGTTTTGTTATTCTTTGTTTCCTAATAGCGTCTGTAGCATCAGCTGTTTTGTAAGCAATTTATTTGTTTACATTTCGCTTCACTTCAGTCTTCAGTTGTTGTTGTGAAATGGATTGTGATGTGGATAGCTAATGATTTATAGAGTGATAGTTAGGAATTAGTAGTTTTACTCCGCCAAAGATTAAATGAGAGGCAGAAAATGTGACACAAAATTTCCCAAACACAGTTTTACAGCACTGTGATGGTTTAACTGTCAATGACTATTTTCAGAAGTGAGACTAGGTTAAAATGTGTTTATGTTTTTTTTTTAAGTGAGAATTTCGACTAGGCTTGAATTGTGTTTTGTTCTTTCTGTTGTGTTCTATAAAATTTATATATTCTTCATTGTGAGTGTGTTTTATTAAGTTAATGTGAATATTTTGTCCAGCTTAACGGAGCAAAGGATCATATGAACATAAAATTGTTTTTGTAATAGACCTAGTTATTTGTTATTAACCTCGGCTTCGCCTTCAGGCGACAACAGTTTCCCTTCAGGGAGAAAAAGTTGTACTTTAGCCCCTTGAAGCACAAATAACTATTTCATACTGCACCAAACAGTAGTTTTCTATCCTGTTTTTAATCAGCAAAGTTGCATTATAATAGTGGAGGAAGAAAACATCTGTTCGATTTTATAGTGCACCAACCTCAAAAACTATATGTTTTGCGATCACCTATCTTTATATTATGATGAAAGCAAACTAATTGAATGTTATCAAATAATAATGAGATATTAATTGAATTAAAAAGATATTATTACTTCATTTATAGTAAACATTTTTTGTCGTTCAATAAAACAATGTTCTTTATCTCTTGGACTGAAAGTGTTTTCTGTCTTATATCTATGCTGAGATCGGATTCACGTAAAACGTAAACACACAGAAAAAAAGCCGCTTTCGGTCCTAGTGATGAAAATGAATATTTTACAATACTATGAATAAGGACCAACAACTAAATATGTACATCCTAATACCACTTGAAAAATATTTCAACCATGGTCGCTCTATAATTACATGTTTGTTATTTATTTGAAAGTATAAACATAAAGTAATGTTCTGAGGAGGGATTTTTCAAATAATTAAGGAGTTTATTTAGTTTATTTTTGTTTTGACAATGCACATATGTATATAAACATATCTTTTCAGGTGATACAATGGAATAATAATCAATTGTTCTTTCTGAACAAAGTAAGCCAAGTTTTTCTTTATTTTTTGTGATTGAACAAAATAATGAATCAACTTTTAATTGGTTCTTTTAAAACAAACACCATCTGTCTAGTTTACAGATGGAAAAACACCTGTTTTTATTTTCCTCATTGAACTTTATAAACTGTTCTTATAATTATTGTCATTGTGAAGCTTTCAAATTTCATGAAGGGGTTACCATATTCTCTGCAAAATGTCTTTAGAAAGAATTCCATGGGAGAAAAGTAGAACATCAAAATATGCTTTAGACTATTCCCTATTATCTCTGTATTTTTAGTTTATTCATTAACTTTTAGAACATAGAGTATGAAATATTTTAGGATATGATAGGAACTTAGCCTCCCCTAGCTGTTTGGCAAAAATTTAGCCTTATCTGTGCCTTATGAGTGTGCCTTATGGCAACGACTCTGACAATGCGTACATGGGTATAAAATGGTAATTTGGGGACATCCACAAGAGTTTTTGATTATGAAAGTTCATCTAAATAAAAAAAAAATAATAAATAAATAAAAAAACAGCTCATAAAAGTTTTTTGATCAAGTTGTGCTTGATTTTTACAACAAAACTAAATAGCCTAGATGTCTTAGAAATGTAGGAGTTCTAAATTTATTCGAGAGGAGCCATTCTGATCAACACATTTTAATGGTAGTAAATAATAGAGTAAAATAAAAATCGATGAAATTTTAATTCCTGTGTAGTTATATAAAAGTGACCAGGGAAGTCATCAAGCCAATTGCTTCTGACCATTTATCTAATTTTAAATTCAAAGTACTATTTGTAATTATTTTATTTAGAATTAAGTTGTATATTTTTAACTGAATGACCCTCATGAATAAAATCTGTACAGGTGATTGCACGAGACGTGAGACAGTGTATCAGATGCGCACTAGCAAAAGAGGCTTTTGCGCATGCCCGTCCAAACGCCGCCAGAGTGCAGCACCGTCAGTCAGCTGTTAGCTGCTGTCATGTGCCAGTCACTACATGCATCCTAAAAACATTGACTCAATAATAGTCAGTGAAACATTGAATTTGAATCAACTGAATATCAATAACTGTTTATCGTTATTCTTAATCATGGTTCAGCTGTATTGTATTATTACTTTGTGGTTTTTCTAGCATGTTTAATGGTTATATGTTACGGAAATCAAAGCTAGGACAATTTGGCGAATGTGTGCAGCCAGGCTAGTACACAGTTGGCTGCCCCTCCCACTCCTACTCCATACCCCTCCCAGCCCTCTTGTTCCCCTCCCCCATGCGCGGACTGTCTCACGTCTCGTGCAACCAGCAGTAATATTTTCTAGCTTTCACCATTTTTAACCATAAATATCTACTAACTGATTTTATGAATGAATGATGGCTAGCCTATGCCTAAGTTTATAGATGAAGCAGTGTCTTTGTTATGTTTAACAGCTCTTCTCATCTCTCTCCATTTTTCTCTTCTATTCGTTTTATTTTTTAGGTGGCTAACACAGACTTGAACTCATTACTCTAGTAAAAAAAAACAAAAAAAAACAGTATAATTCATGTAGTAAAAATTTTTTAATTTCCTTTTAAAGAAATATTTACATCAGACATCAAAGTTGTTATAAAAAATATATAGGCTATATTCATTTTCACCCACTTACATAAAAAACGTTACTTTTTAAAAAACGTTACTTTTTAAAAAGCTAAGCTTTTTAAAACATCTCCTACAAAAATTTACTTTCTTTTAATTTTCTTTTAAATATCTTTGAAAATCTAAATTAACTGTCACGTAATTTGGTTAACTTTCCTAAGACAAGGTAGGGTACCCTTTCCCTTAATACTTTGTTTAATAACTAAACATATGAAGAGATTAATTGGTGTTTTGGAGAAATATTATATTTTTAAAGTTCATCTTAGCAAACTGGCCAGGTTTATAAGGCTATAAAAAGTTTCAATGAAAACTTAAAATAGGTTCTTAAATACATTCTTATAAGTCAACAAATCTTGTTGAGTGCTTTCTCATAAAATCTTTTATATCTCAGTGAAATTCCCCTCAATAGCAAAGTTCGGTACAAAACCAGCACTTTGGAAATTGTCGTGATTTTTTTTTTTAAATATAATAGTGTTTTTTATGTTAACACTTTAGAATTTTTCAAGATTTAAAAAAGTTCTCTTTCATCACACTACATCAATATCATATGTTTTCGATCCTTACTTATGCTTTTCAGGTCTGGACCAAAACTTATGGCCCTCGACCCTCACCAGAAAGCCAATGCAAAGTGGTAGCTGATGTGAAGTGGTTGCCTAGCAACCAACAAAGCAAATAAATAGTATATTTCAAGGGCCGAAAATGGGGTTTTGCTGGTCTCGAAACGATCGAGAGCAGGCAAAACATTTTTGGCCGAGTTACAAACGATATTTTTCACCACATTACACAATTCAATGAATTCTAAACAAGTGAAAAAAATTTTTTTTTTTTGGTTCATAACTAACAATACATAATCTCAACTAACCTAGCAAGATGTACTGCTTGTGTTTCTGGTTGCTAAGCAACCACTTCACATCAGCTAAGGCCACCGAAACTAGAATCAATGTATACAGAACCAAATAAGTAAGGACATCCCATGTTAAAAAATTTTAGTTTTGCCCCCGAAAACCAGAGGAAAATAAAGCGCTAATGCTAGGATTACTTACCTACTGTCACGGGAAGCGCTCTTTCTACCTCTCAAATGTCAAAATGGGCATATTTGTTTACAAAAATTCAAAACAATAACAAACTTCTCTAAAATTATTCTAGTCATCTGTTTCCATTCAACCAATCAGAATAATCCTTACCATCTTGGTGGTGCTATCTGTGTTTCAGGGGCGGCGTTCTCACTTCCCCATAAGGATGTCCCTACTTATTTGGTTCTGTATACATTGCTAGAATACTCTAACAGTAGGTGACAACTACAGCTGATTTTAAGGGATAAGCACCATTTTCCCATGTACGTCATATATATATTTGACAGTTGTTATCAGCTGAACTAGCAACTAAATCACTGATTTGTTATTGGTTGTTGTTGTCACCTACCATATTATATTCTAGATTTCATTGCTACCATTTCCATTGCCAGCCTAGGCCGGGGAAACAGGTGTTTCATTGATAGAAGTGAGTGTCGAAAACAGGTAATATCAATAAAAATGAGTTGCTTGGGATAAAATGTTATCCGTCCAGATTCTGAAAAATGGGGGAAAATAATAGATATACACCAACTATTTAAAACAAAAATCTTTTAATTCTGTTCATATTATTATAACAACCCAAACAAAATCCTCTGCATTCTTCACAGTTTTTATTCTCACCTCGTATTTTAATAGAGCAAAAAAGTTGTATCTGATGCAGGTCTTAAGCCTGAAAACTTTAAGATATTTCAACATTGCAAGGACGACAGAAACTTAAACCAATAATATTTTTGTAATATTTTTAAAAGGCAAAAAATAAAGAAAACTCTTTTCTCAGGTTAATACTTTAATGTAAAATGTATACATGATTCCGTGCCTTACAACTAGTAGACTAAGTGACTTGGACGTCTGTTCATCTAACACACAAATACATTACAAAGCTTTGTACACGTTTTATACTTGATACATAACAACACAGATCTTTGAAACCATTAGGTGTTCGTTTACTTAAGCTATATAAATTCTGTCTTTGTTACAACAAAAATTTGGTTTATAAGCTCACATAATACTATTTTCTTTGGAACAGATCATACACTTAAACATATTTACCTAACAAAAACTCACAATGGAACCAAGCAGAAGTTATGGAAAATAAGCATACCACTTTTAATGACACAATAGTAGTTTTCAACTACTAGTCTCGAAAGTGACTTATTGCGGGAAAAGGCTATTGAGCCCCGCAATGGCACTTTTGAGATGAGTCTTGACATAATTTTTCATTACAATATTGAAAAAAATTAAAATGTTTGTTTATCTAACTTAGAGTCAAGAAGAAAAAAAAAGAACTCTTGAAGCTGAGTTTCCGTGCTTATGACTAGGTACATACGCACGGAAACTCAGCGTTATGCAACAGCTGATTGGCCTAATGCAAAAGCTGATCAGTCTGAACTGCAAAATCCCATTGTTTTCTTTCCGTGCATCGTTTTCTTTCCGTGCACCACAAATGCACAGAAAGTTAACGTTAAGTAATTTTGCTGTGCAGTAGCGGGAATAACCTATTTTCTTAGCTCATTTTACATTTAGAAAGTGTACTTTTGTGTGTAGAGTAATGAAAATAAACTTTAATAAGCGGACTTGAACAACTTTTTTATCATTCTGCAATTTACGTTTATGCAAAACGTAAATTTTCCTTCCTGGGTCCTAAAAATCAGCTGTGATCTTTTTTAAGTCCTAGGATGTAAAACGACAAATACTTGCAAAGTATTATTATTCTATACATGATAGAAGCCTTCCTTACCACACTTTATAAAAGTATTCTTTATAAATAAAAGAAATGTACCACAGTAGAAACACTAGATTTGTGTAGACCTGAATTACTTACTTACTCAGAATAAAAGTGTCTTTTTGGTGCTTATTAGCTTTTAAAAGCTTCGCTGAACACTTGTGCTTTTAAAGCACAATTTAAAAAAAGAGCCACTTTTGCTTCTTGTGATAAAAACTAATAATAATTTATTGTGTATTAAAAACACATTTTTGTGGAAAAATATTATAAATAATTTAATTTAGGCAATGTTTTGTGCTTTAAAAAATATTTAAAAGCTGGGACAAAAAATCAGTTAGTAGGCACTCATTATTAAAGTTTTATTGCTGAAATGTTGAACTTGTACCAAGTTTTAAGCACCAGTATTCCTAAAAAAATTCATACAGAAATATTGTGTACAGTAACAGTTCCGTTAATATCTGGTACATAATTCATAGACATAGTCAACTTGCATTTGTTTAATGCCAGAGGTTAAAAACATTTATTCAGCATAGTTTATTGGCTGATACAATAAATATAGCACAATTTAAAAATAAGATTCAAGAGAAAATAAAAATGTTTGGGGAATCAGATGTCAAAAATATAAAAATTACATTTTGATATTTGATATTTTTATTAATTAGCAATTTAAATAGGTCCCTCTTAACTACCCTCCAGAATAAATTAATTTTAATGGATTAAACTGCTTTTTTAAAACTTCCACTCCTCCAATTAATTAATATTTCAAAGTTGAATTCATTGGATTCTGTTTCAAAAGGTCAACAAAACATCGGCCGGTGAATTTTTGTCAAGAGAATGAAATTTACTTCCAATTAACATTGTTCTTTGGATACAGCAGGAAAACCTAATCTTCCAATGCTGGAGCTCCCATCACTTGGAGTTTTATCTGACGATCGACTCACCCATAGATTCTTTAAGAAAAGTGCTTAAGGAAATATTATTTAATTTATATTTTTACAATAGAATTTGTAAAAGACATCCATGTTATGTATAATAAAGTATATGGTTTTTTTCGTAGCAATGTGAATCTATGTGAACTGCATTTTTAGTTAACTCAAATTGATCATTCATCAAATTTTTTTAAAGATCGTCCTACTTTCTTGTTGATTCAAAGTTAGAATTGAGTTTTAAACTAGCTTTTAACTGCATTAATAACTGATTTTATGGAGATAAATTATGATATTCTAGAAAATATGAGTATAAGATAAAATAACACAAAATAAAATGGTTTATTGATTTTTAAAACGGTCAAAACAGATCTTATGCATGATTATTTCCACTTTATGCATTTCAGAAGCCTTCCAATGATTCTTCATTAATCCAAAATTGTTTAACTTCCCTGAATTAATGTGTTAGCGGATTAACAAATTAAAATGTAGGAATAAGTGATTCTCTCCTCACTTGATACACCTCTAGGTTGCTTTTATATATTACTATTTTATGTTAATAAAAATCCTCAATGTTAACAAATATATACACAACCATAGAGAACAATACTGAATTATACATACAATTAAAATAAAAAAACAGGGGTGCATAGCTAAAGAAGTAATAAGAAAGATATAGATAAATAAATTATACAAAATGCTTCCATAATGTTTTAAGGCTTTGTGTCCCAGTCCAATGCTGGATAAACTATTTATCAACAAAGTAATAATATTCTCTAGTGATTTATAAAAAGTAAACCTCAAGAAATAAAGACCATTCAATACAACAGTCCCAACAAATTTATATAGGGTAAATAAAATTAATTTTGGATGTGGGAAATAAATAATAAATAAGCACTAAAACTGAACTTAAACCCTCATCATTGGCACAAGCTATTCTAACACAAAGCCAACCATATTTTATGTCTTTGGGAATATCACATTAGATGTCTAATATTTTACTTTTAACTTTTAATTATGTCACTTATATTTTGACTAAGTTTTACACAATTTTTAACGAGTTAGAAAATTTAAAAAGTAAACTAGTGAACATATTTTTCCACATTTACAATACAGAACTAGCTCTTACCTGGCATGTTTTGCAATGCCAACCTAAGAAATTTTTGCCCTTCAGGTGAGCTCTCACGACGCTCACTTGCCGTCAAGTTTAGCTCGTTCGATACACTCACTCGCACAAAGTCTATAATATCCTCTAGTTTATTAATACCAAACTCCCCTTCATAATTTAAAGAGAACTTCAACAAATACTTAAAATGAGAACAGCTATTTGTAGAATTAATTATCTCTAAAATGCATAAAAATTTATGTACTGGAACATATGTTGAGAATATTCGATTAGAGAATATCAGATTATTTTGTAATCGATGGACTCAAGAACCACTGTACTGTTTTCCAGGAAAGATTGGTATATAATTACATTTAGAAATATTAATTACACAAACAGTTGTTCACATTTAAAGGAGGTATTGAGGGGAGATCGATTATAACAAAACTAGAGGATATAACAGACTTGCGGTGAGTTCCGCAACGAGCCGAACCTGACAGCAGGTGAGCTTAGTGTACAGGCGAGTGAACGGAGCGAATGAGCTAAACCTGATGGCAAGTGAGCGGTCAACGTGCTCTCCTGAAGGGCAAAAACTTCCTGTGGTTGGCATTGAAAAGCTTGCCGAAAAACTAGTAAAGAAATATTTTTGCCATATGTTATGTTCATAAACAACTCAGATCAAAAACTCCAAAAAACACTGACATGGATATGTTTATGGCATTCCTGGGGCTAAGGCCAGAGGGCTATACAAAAAACTAATGGCTTATAAACCTTCCCCATGAAACTTCCCATATATACCAATGTTTCTTGGCAAATGGTACAATGGTTTTTGAGCCCATCTTTTATAAATATAGATAACTTGTGATAACAATTTAAATTTTAACTTTGGGGTGTTCCGAAATTATGATGGTGCCCAGACCATTAAATGCTACTTTTCGGTAATTTTTTCTCTTTAAACCATAATAGCTAATATTTTTAATCACCTCCACCATGAGCTTCCATTTTATTTATGGAATAAACCACCAAATTAAATCAGATATTTGCTAAATAAGTAGGTCTGCTAAGAAAGTAAATTTTATTAAACAATTATCTAAACATGTGCTTATTCAAATTTTTTATCATAAACTATAAGCTTTTAAATGATGGGTTGGTCTTGTTTTACCTTTTTAATAACCCTAATGCATAAACAACAACTGCAGGAAAGTAAAAAAACTCACTCTCCTTACAAAATTTAAAAAAAAGGTTGTCATATATTTCTTTCTGTTTGTGGGAAACTCACCTAAGGGACTGTCAAAGGAATTATGACTTTTCAAACAATATTTATGTTTCATTATGCAATAACAAATAATCTATTTTTGTTTATAATCTGATTTAAAAACTTTAAAATTACACCGAAATGTTAAAAATGGGTTTAGTAGGTCGATAGAATAAGATTTGTAACAGACAAAACCCTTATTGGGTTTAGCAGCTGGAAGGTTTAAAAATCATTTAGGTGAGGTGTTAAAATGTTACTTATAATTCAGGGTATTTAACATCTCTTTGTGAAAAAAAATATTTAAGTATAAAATATTAGGCTGTTTTTTGTACTGAATAATTTTACAGCTTATTCCACAACCATAAACGGCATTAATTTTTGTTGTTGTGTCTTTTAGGATATGTTTTGCCATTGCTACCTCGTAACTACCAAAAGTATTTTCAAATGACTGAAGATTAAAAATTTTTCTCTATAAAATATGATTGGCTTTGGTATAAACTAATATAATACAATGGACCCTAAGGCTATAGTATTCATAATCGTATACCTCACAAAAAGAATAAACAATATAATTACTCTTAAATAAATAAATTGTATATAAACTAGAAGAGAAAGCTTCAAACCAATAAAATTATCACACAACAATCCTAAGATATTGACTTACCAAAACGTTTTATCATCAATAAGATTGAGATAGTCTTTAGTTCGTTCAATATAGACAAAATATTTAAAAGCTGGTTAAATTATCTAGATTTTTTTAGAGTAACTTTTTTAGATAACTTAAAAAGACAATAATCATATACAAAATAATCATGTACAAATTGAAACAGGGGCTGGGTTAGAAAGGGATGGATTATGATCAAAATTTTGTTCGAAGAATTTTCCCTACAAACAATCGGAGTAGGAAAAAATGTCTCCATTGAGTTTACTCAAAGAATCGTTTAATATTGTAGAAAATTGTTTGAATTATAATTTTTTTAAGTAATCATAAAAAATCTAGTACTTTGTTAATTATACTTTCTTCAAGTTTTTATTAAGTACTCTATATATCATAAAATGTCCCAGAAACTGATTTCACACGCTGCAAATGTCACTTAAATTAATCAATTTAAAATAGTATTTGAATTTGATTTTTTTCAATTTTTTTAAAAGTTCAAGGGAATGTGGTACTTTGAGTACAATTACTGCAATTTATCAGGTTGTAAAACTGTGTTCTGAAAAAATTGTTTAAAATGTAATTCAACTACAAATAGGCCTATTTTTAAATTTTTGAATCTAGTGTGAAATGATAGAAACAAATAATTTTCTTGCGAGAGAAAAATTCAAATTTGAATGCTGTCAATAGTTTTTATCAGCTTATACAAAGAAAACAATTCAAATTGATAATTATTTAAAAGAATTCAAATTTCACTTGACTATTATGATTTGACATTAAGGGGTTGAATATTCAGTGATAACTCCATCCCACCCTCCCCTCTTAACAATACACTTTTTTACTTTTTCACATTAGGTGAAACTTCCAATTAAAATTTTTTAGAAATCAAATGTAAAAATAATCAATATACTTTACAAATTCCCTTGGAATATTTTCCTCCATAATAAGTTGAATAAAAAAAGTTGAATTAAATTTAAATTGTGTACAGTAAAATATTTACTTTAAAAAAATAAAATAACAATAAAATAAAAATGCCGGAACAATATTTGGACTAATTAGAAATGGGAAATAATCATAATGATTTCTTAAGTTTGGATATGTTTTAGCTACTATTTACATGCAATTTATAAAATTATTAAAACTACTCATGCTATAAATACTGCACACTCGAGTACATACCTTGTTTCAATATCAGAAATTTCTTAACTGACCAACCACTTTGATGTTAAAAACCCCAATTATTACAAAAAACTAATTAATTTAGAAAAAAAGTTTACAAAAATCAAAAGGGCTAGCCTTAGCAATAACTATAATACAAAATTTTAGCCTACAAGGAAATAGTTTTGTGCACTGTTGGTTAAATAGTATTTGTACATGAAAGGCGAACTATTTCATAGAAATATAAAATTAAATTTCAAATAATTAGTTAAAACATATTCTGTTTAATTTGTTAAAAATTTATTTAAAACTATTTGAGAAACAGGAAGGCCAATTTAATTTTACATGTTACCTTTCAATTAATGTAGTTTAATTAAAAATAAAAACACCCTGAATTTGAACACAAAAAAATTTAAAACCGAGTTACCCTAGAAAGTTATTAAAAAATAACTATTAAAAAATAACTAGGCATGATTATTAAAAAACTCAATTTTATTAAGTTGTTATATTAATCAAAACTAATTTTGTCAAATAAAGCTATCACATTTTACATTTTTCTTCGTAATTTCAAAGGTTGAATCTGATAGCAAGTAAAGTCTACTGTTAGGTTAAGTTTAAGTAAAAAAATACCCTGATTTCCCAGAATATTTAACTAAGTGGCGATCCTGTTTCCATTACTCAACCGTTCCCATTAGAAAGGCCGTGGCATATTTGCGTGTTTGAAACCGATATGGGCTTTCAAATTACCCTTTAACTTTGTCTTATGGGGGCAGTAAGGGCACTCAAACTGTGGTTCTTTTCCACACTGATACTTTTCGTGGGTATAGAGGGACGACGCCAGCTGGTAACTTTTGCCGCATGATGCACACGAGTATTTCTTCTCCGTTTGGATCTTGTCTGGGGTCACGGGGGAGGCCATCTGGATCAGAGGTACAAGCCAGTCCGCTGCGTTTTGGATCTCCTGGGCGTTCACCGCAGCTCCTGTAAACGGGAAACAGAATCAATACGACTGGCGAGCCGAGAGGGAAAAGGTTAGTTAGCTACGGTTACTTTGCAGCGTTAGACAGCGGGAAAGGCATTACAGAAAAAAATGTATTGCGGAAAAATATAGGTTATGCAGTAAGCTGTTGATTATGGGTTAATTGAATTTTAAGCGTTTGGTGCTATGAAAAAGGACAGTTATTCCGAATCGGTAGGAGTAACCCAATTTCCTGTCCATAAAAAAATGAGATAAAATATCTACTGTTTATAATTGTTATATATAGCGGAAAAATCATGTCTAAAAAACTGTAAAAGGTAGAAAATATAATTTGAATAAAAAAAAGGGAAAATATTGAATCATTATTTGAATTCTTCAAAGAATTTAAACTGTCCCCTAGAAAAAAATTTAAATAAAAATAGGAAATAAAAATATTTGGGAGAACTTAAGGTTTTGAAGAATGGACAAGATGTTTTCGATATAAGATGCTTTATTTTCTGGTTTGTAAAAGAACGATTTTTACACGCTCTCAATGGCTAAACTTATGGCATATAATTAGTGAACAACAAATGATTTTCATAATAGTACAGGAAGACAAAAACTACCACCTTAGATTGTATTGTATTAATACTTAATTTCACATACTGAAATTTACTTTGTAAAGTAAATTTATTTGAGAGTTTAAAACCAATTAACTTTGGATCCGTTTTAATCCAGATGTATTAAAATACACATTGGAGTACTGAAGTGGGATATTTTAACTCAAGTAAAAAGTAACTACTAGTTAAAATGTAATAAATAGTCAAAGAAAACTTCTATAATTTAAGGTAAAACAAACATCAGTAAAAAGTTATAAGCATTTTAAAATCTTTTATGATAAGTGTAATTAATTTGTGTAAACAATTAAACTTTTTCAAAGCATGTGAAATCAAGTAGGCCCATACTTACATTTAAACTATGTTAAAAGTTTAAAAGCGAGTTAAGCAAATATATACAGAAAAAAATAGCTTAGGCCTATGAAATGTAAGACGAAGAAAACCCACCCTGTTTCACGAGTCCAGGTCTTCGATTTTCTAGACAATCTTGCAGTCTTCACTGAACTAGGAAAAATAACTTGCAAATCTTAAAAAAGCACTCCTCAAATCAACCACCACTAATTAACATATTTAATTTCTTAACAAGATGTTGGCAACTGAACAAAAAACTATTGCCAAAAATATAACTATTCTTTCTTGTAATCCCGACATTTTTTTTTGTTTAAAGATAAATTAAATTTTAATATTGTGAGGGTGCTGCAATAAAAATAAATAGGCCTAGCTGATTCCCAAAAAAATGTTTATTATAAAAAAATACAAACTAAAAAATTATAAACAAAGTTAATTAACAGTTCTATGGTATACCTGTAATCTTTTTAACACATGATAAAGTAATACATCATTGACACATAAGAAATATTACTAAGCACAAAGGCTTTAACTAACTTTGTCATAGTTAAAACTGCAGATATGTTCAATCATCAAACATAATATATTCGTTTTACAAAGTTAAAAAAAATTGTTCACTGAATTTTATCCTATTATTTAGACCTTTACAAACTTGTGATATGATTATTATATGTTGTGTTATATAAATTGGTACATAACATTTTATTACATGAATACCATTGTGACAACTAGATTTTTATTTTAAGCCCAAACATTTTTATCTCTAAACATTTTAATAACATTTTTATAAAACAAACCAATTGAAAAATAAGTTTTTCTTTAATTTTCCAGGGAAATTTTCCCTAAAACATTTTGAATAAATAAAAAAAGTCTTAAAAAAACTTCAATTATGAATTGAAATGTTATTTTTAAAATTTGTTATTATTAATGATACAAATTTAGCTACACATTTATTCCACCACGTATGCGGAGCTTCAATCACATTACACATCGACTGTTCAATATACTTTTCACTCAATTAAAATTTTTCCATCACTTTCACTAGTTGGCATAGCACAATTTGATACATTTTAATTTCACTTTTACTCCATGTAGGCCTAAATTTTCTCCCAACAAAGAATCATTTTCTGGCAGTTTTCCTTTACAAACCACTGAATCTTCACTGTGAACAATAATTATCCTTCTGCCGTTTCAATTGTTGAAGTTATTGGAGGGGGTTCAATCGTGCGAGGATGTGGCGTCTATCGCAGCTGGATAGTGGATCCTCAGCATATGACTCTTCAGGTGGATCTTCTGTTTTGTTGCGAAAGCGCACAAGTTACAGCGGAACATCGGGGCTTGGTTGCACTCAAACTTTAAATGCCTCCACAGAGATCTTTGATGTGTGTACATTTTTCCACAGACGAAGCAATTCATTATTGAACTTTTATTTCCTTCCAATAATTTTTTCTGTATTCGCCACAAATCTGAAACAAAATATGAATTAGAGGGTGTTCAAAATCTTGGTAAAAACTATATTTATTTATCTATTACCATGTGTTACAGCCAAATTCTAGGGAACTCGATGTAGCCTATTACAACACCTTAAAATAATGATAGAATATTAACAAATAAAAATAGAGTTAAAATTTATCATAATTTCTCATTGTTGAAATGGTCATATATATATATATATATATGTATATATATATATATCCTAGATGGATCAAGTACCAACTTTGGAAATAAGCTAACCTTCCAAGAAATGTTTAATTCTAAAAATTAGATTTAGCCTCCTACTTTACATAGCTTTAAAAAATTAAAAAAAAACTAGGGTTTACACTTCCAAAAGCTAGTTTTTGTGACCCATTTCCATATATAACTAGTAAAACAAAATAAAAACACTCCCCGCCCCCCCCCAAACAAAAATCATATTTTTTCACCATTAGTAAATTCATAATAAACAAAGGGAAAGTTGATCCATTTTCTGAAAATCACTTTGGTCGTCAATATACATACACTTTATTTCCTCAAACTCTAAATATAATTATTCAAGTTTTTTTTTCATCTATACTTACTATGTTAGTAAACAGACTTTGTAAACCATAATAAATTGAAACTAACAATACTATTGGCGACAAGGTAGTAGGCTGAACCCATGAAAGAATTTTGGGAAGTGACTCCAATGTTATACATATTGTAAAGTTCTGTCTTCGAAGAACTTGGTTGTATGTAAGTTTCTGAGATATTATCATCTATCATGAAGAAGTTTTAAACCAAAGATTACCTTTTAAGTAAAATTAGGAACCACTTCATTGATTCCTACATTGATACAATCATACATTGATTGTTTTTAAATGAAATTTATTCAAAAGTATAATAAAACTTTGCACACCTAGTTCGTCCAAGAGAAAAGCCTCGACACAGGCTTGCCTAGGGAGGCTTTTATTTTCATTAAAAGCTTCACATTATTTATTTTTCAATGAAGTAAGTCACAATTTAGAAAGAATGTACCAGAATGATTTTATGACTGAATTTAATCGTGAAACTGCATTATCATGTTTTTGTTTTGTTCTTGACTTATGAGGAATCTAATATTTATTTGATTTTATAGAAAAACAATTATGAATAACAATAAACATTTTAGAGTAAGATGTTTGTAATTTATCTTGTATTGATGCTGTGTATTACGTTCAAATAATAGTTTTTTAATATATGTCCAATACAAAATATGTACATAGTTATAAACATATTTTCTGGTTGCTTTAGTTAAATGTTGCCTTTATACTTTGATAAATTGTTAGTTGTTAAGTATTGTCTGTTAAGTATTTTGTATATGTATTGAATGTACTGCTTCTTTTGGAAATAAACATTATTCTTATTCTGATTCTTATTATTATTCCTCGTATGGTACACCATCTCTTCTTCAAATTTACACACGGCAGCAAGGCTACATTCATCAACTTGATTAATGCACTTTATAGCATTACAGACTAATAAACTTAAGGGGTTTGATTTTGTTAGTAGTTAGAATATTTACAAACAGATTCACAAAAATAGCAAATCATTAAAGGTATAATAAAAATGGTACAGAATATTTCAGCTTTAGACTCAACAAATTTTCTTACAATCTTTCAAATAACATTTTTTGAAAATAATCTAGGCTACACTGTTTAGGTACACAAAGAAGAATAGCAAGCAAACATTAAAATATATAACAAATTTTATTAGGAACAAAAGGATTTCAAGTCACAGGAATTCCGAAAATATCTGCGTTCCATGTCTAAGCTTTATGTGCTTGCTGAGATTGGTTTTGAGCTTGGTGACGTGAGGACAGAGGGGACACCGGAACTGGGGGGTACGTCCACACTCAAACTTTTTGTGTCGAGAAAGACTAGGCTGGTGGGCATAAACTCTTCCACATTTGGAGCATGTGAAACCTAAAACAAATGATTTGACGATGAAAATCACCATTGAAATATAAAAATTCCACCATACCAAGAAAAAGTTGAGGTCTCATAGGAAAAAAAATCATAAGAATTACAAAATACTACCAATAAGTATACACTACAGATGTAAATATGAAATTCTTCATATTATACTAAATAGCAGATTTTGCACGTAATAAATGACATAACTATACATGATGCGTTAAATAATAATATAAGTGATAAGGAATATTAAAACTCTTTTGCAGTTAAGCAGGTAAAAAATAAAGTAGTAATTAATTGGCAATACATTTTTCTGCAATATATAAAAAAAAAAAAAAAAAAAAAAAATGGATGACCTACATAATTAAAACAATTCTTAAGTTTAAAGGGAATGCCATAGTGAATAAAATTTCATTTAACTATCAGAGTGATCTCTTCAACCATTTGATTTCTAAACCTGAAATCCCTTGTTTTTTACAAAAATATGAACGGAACAACTGTATTCAAGATTTTCCTCATCAGATAGGGATAAAAAAATGTACAGACACATGGCATATTCTCTATAGGGAAAACTCGCTAGTATTTGTAAAAGTGATTACAAAAGTAATAAAAAACACATTGGTGTTCACAGTAAGGTGTTTTTTGGTTGATGCCTCAAAGACAATCACTGAAGATTTTTTAATTCAGCTCATTAAGGAAGCATTAAGCTCATAAAGATAATGAATTATTGAATAATAAATAGTTTATCTAGTTATTTTGGAAAATTACCTATACAAAACCAAATCGAGAATTTGCCCACTGCACAGTAGGACCGATTTATCTTGCCCCCCCCTCCTTTGATCAAATTATTTTATAGTAGCCATTTTTCATTAGACCATTACTGATGAGACCACAGTTTAAACCGATTGTTTACAAATATTAAAACCCACAGTCATAAAAAATTGCAAATTATATGAAATAGGTGGAAAACCAAAGCAGAGATTACTTACACGGTTTATTGACATTACATTTTACAAAGTGAGAGGTGGTGGGGGGAGGTGGGGGTCGCCGACGTAGCTGTGCTGACTGGCGAGGTGTGTCTTAAGGTTGCTGCGCTGCTTGGTCCGGTACGCGCAGAACGGGCACTGGAGCTGCGGCTGCTGTCCGCACTCGCGCTTCAGGTGGGCCAGCATGTTCCTGCGCCACTTGTATTGCTTCCCGCACTGCGGACAACTACAATGTTCTGGCTTTGCGCCTAAAACAGTGATGAGTTAGTTGAAACATTGGGGAGTCTTTTGAGTAGTTATTTCTGTGGAATTTAAAAAGAAGGGATGTTTTAATTTAATTTTAGAGTGATGGGTTGACCGAGCCTTGCTCATTGGCTTTGATTCACTTTGGTTAGATTGTAAGCAGGCTGTTAAGTTAACACCAAAAATAACTTTTCACAGTTAATAGATGTTTCAAAACAAATGCTTAAAAATAGTATTCTTTAGTTTAAGTTAACCCTTTTTTTTTTGATTTTTACCAAAATCGTAACTCATAAGACCATTGTTCAAAATGCAATTTTAAAACTCTTATTTACACCAAAACTAGGTTTTCCTGATGTTGAGAATGTTTCTAAGCTTATTTTAGAGCCCAAATGTGTGGAGTACTCGATTAATTTTGAGCAGAGTTTTTGGTAGGTACTTGACTCGAAGTTTTGGAAAAAACTTGTTTGTTGGAGTTGACTCTTATAACTCACACAAGGTGAAAATTTGAAAAAGATTTCTATATAAGGTATAAATGTAACCCATGACCAGATTTAAATTCTTTTTCAATCACTTTTTTTTAATAAATCATACTATTGTAAGAAAGAAAAGAAGTTATGTTTCATTGTGTACATTGCCATTGCCTACCTGTTCGATCAAAGCGTTATAGAAAATAACTTCAGCTGGCGTTGCTGAAACAAAATACTAGTCACAAGGCCATCACTGCCACCTTTGAACTCGAGATGTATATAAAATAAAAATCAGTACTATAAAAGACATTTCTTAATTATGTCACTTATAAAAATATTAACTATGGGTATTAATTGTTTTTGCAGAACAATTAACGTTCAAAATATATTATAACGCAGGAATTTGATGATTATGATTTATATAACTATTTTGTCATTGATTAGGAACCCTGCATTCAAGATAAATGGACGTATGGAGAAGTTTTAAACCTGATGGGTGTTGATCAAACTAACAGGTGAAAAAGTAATAAATTGGGAGTGATAATAATACAATTTTATTGACTTTCTTAGATAGGACACTTTATTACTATTACCTTTGTAGTATTCATTAAAAATCATTTTTGGTACACGTATGATTTGAAAAAACTTGACTCCAAAAAGCTCGGCTCGACTAGACTCGACTAAAAAAATCAGTACTCACACACACCTAACCAAAATACATTTTAATCCAAATGTACCTGCTTTACATAATTTACCCGCTAGATTTGAAGATAATATTTAAATACATTGCTGCAGACAATCCTCTTATTATGATATGGAATTAGAGTGGTTAATGAAATAGCACTCTATCAGTTATGAGGCGAGACTTGAATTCCTAGTAACAGTAAAAAATGTGTTGTCTGGTTTATAAGGTCCATTGTTCTAAATTCACGGCTGAACTCAGATATATTTCCGATTACAATGATGTGAAATTTATTATTTTTACTTATCAGCTTAAGATGATTCAATTCTACTTTTAAAATTCACAGTAACAGTTGAATTTTATACATTTTTATGTTAAATATTTTTTAAGACACTGGATAAAAAATTAAAGAGTCTTTCAAATTACAGTTATTCTTTTGTTAAATGAGAATATTTTCACATTTGTTCAAACCCTTAAATTTTTAAGATTCACTAATGATTAATCACATTAGGAGACATGAAATTCTACACTTCAACTAAACTTACAACAGGCAGCATATTGATTATAAACTGGAAACTGATCCAGATAAGTTGGGGACATTGCTTTGTACCATACTTTTTCTGGCCTAGCCTATAATTAGTGCATAGTTGGTGTTTATCGTAGCCTTATAAAAGTGCACTGAAAAAATCTGATAATCTTTGCCATGTGCTAACCTTCAAAGTTGAGTTTCTTAAAAAAAAATTGTAATAATCCTCTGGTACCAGTAAAAAATGTGTTGTCTGGTTTTTAATGTACAGATGAAAGGTAATTTACATCTTAGTGATGAAAACTACTATTTGCCAATAAATTCTAAATAAGTACCTATATTTTAACCAGCATAATAATATACAACTTTATAAACTGTCTAACTTTTCTTCTTAAAACCACTGACTTTCCTTAAACTGCACTGGCTACTTTTACACCAAGAGTTTAATTTCACTAGTAAAGTTGAGATCGTACAAAAAACTGTCAGTTGTGGAAAACTTAAAAGTTTTATGAGGACAATAATCACCGATTAATCACTACAGCACACTATAATGATAAGTTTTTAAAATATTTATTAATACAATTATTTATTGTCTGTTTTTTTTTTCATGTAAGATTTTCAAGAACCACTGAAACAGGAGAAATGAATGGCAATCAGACAAATGTGCTAAGATTTTAGAGTAAACATTTTAACAATGTTTTTCAAGTAGTTAGGAGAATGACTAAACACATTTTTAACACGAGAATTAGTTTTTCAAACTTAAATGCAAATTTCTGGGTTTTAAAATGATTATAATACAAATTATATTATGTACTTGATATAAAATCAAAGTAAATTTAATTATACTGTATGACTTTTAAATTTATTAAAAGGTCTTTTATGGCTATGAGTTAAATCCTAACATGAATAGGCAACATAGATAAAACATTTTAATTGACAAATTTGTAATGTTATTGTTTAGAAAATTGTTGCGGACATTTTCCATCACTGATTAGTTAACAAAATTCACGACGTTTCGGGATCTGGAATCTGATCAAGTCTTCAGGTGGCTGAAATACCTAGAACATAACAAAGTTAGTAAAAACCCACCTGGTGAACCTGGTTTTCTGTTTAAGCTCTGTGCATTTATTTGTGTTTTTTTTTTAATTTTTGTGGCTGCCTTTACTGTTTTCATGTTTGGCTATGAACTTCTCCAGGGTTTTTACTAACTTTGTTATGTTCTAGGTATTTCAGCCACCTGAAGACTTGATCAGATTCCAGATTCCGAAACATCGTGAATTTTGTTAACTAATCAGTGATAGAAAATCTCCGCAACAATTTTCTAAACAATAACATGAACTCACCATCACCAACAATGAACTTTAAACAAAGAAATTTGTTATATAATTTATCAGTCTTGAAGCAGTTTACAAAGGAAAATGAATAGGACAGTCTAAAAAGTAAACAAGAATAAATTTATTACAGTAATTCATTACAAACAGGATAACACAACATATACAAACAGGAAACTCAGTTATTTACTTCAAAGAGCAAATAATACAATCTAAGATAAAGATAAAATATCCATATGAAAACACAACCAAAGTGTGATGTGTTAAATTGTGTTGTGATGTTAATAAGAAGGTAAATTGCAGAAAAGGCCTACAAAATAATCTTTAAAATGAGAATACAGATATAGTAATACTGGAGTAGAGGTAAAATTACAATATAAAATATCTGAATTTTTTTAACAATAAATGTTCTGTTCTGTACGTATGTTAAAAAAAATGTTGATGTTAAGTACAATAAGTGAATTTGACATTTATTATAATACCATTCACGGTTTGTTTAAAATACTGAATAAAACTGATGAAAAGAACTTATCTTAATATTTAATACAAAAAATATACAAAGGCACTTGATTATCCATTGTCAAACAGAAAACCTTAAAACAAAAAATAAAAATATTAATGATGGTAAAGAAATACAAACACTAAGTTTAACATTATATTTCCTTTAACGTACTGATTGATTACAGTAACAATCTATTTTAAAATGACAAAAATTTAAGAAGAGATCAGACTGGAGTGTGCTAAAAATCAATAAATATTGATTCGGAGTAACAGAATTTAATGAAGGATAAACAAAAACTTTATCAAATATGGTAACAAATAAAACAACACAGAGGCAAAAATGTGCTTCAGAATACACGGTGACAAGGATTAAGCTTTAATACAATATATACAATAATTCTTAATGAATACAAACGGTAACATACTGACTCATAATATAAATACGCTATAACTTGAAGTGGACGTGGAAAGTTAATGTTACGAAGACCATGCCTCAGCACGGCACAACCATATAATGAATATTCTTAGTTGGAAAACTTTTATAATCTTAGATTGAAAAATATCACAACTGATTAACAAGTACATTATATACAATAGAAATATCTGTAGATAATTTTAAATATAAAAATAGATGAGACTTTAAAAATATAACTAGGCCTAAATATTTTATAAAATATATTTTTTCTAATGTTTAGGTAATTATACCAGAATAATGTGATGTTTCATTCTAAAATCAGTCAATATTTTCGTGATGTTTATGACAATTAGATTGATCCTGCTTTAGATCAAATTATTGTTATAGAGACAACAAGAGAGTGTGTAATAAAATATAAATAGCTACAATAAGAGTAGTTCACAAAGACTGGTTATGCTGGTAATCTTTGTTTTGTAAGTGATGTTATAAATTTCAAAAGTGATGAGTTGAAATTATATAAAAATATCATTATAAGTATAGTAAATAATGTTTTATATTTAAATGTAAAATCATTGCAAGTAAAATTTGTATAGTTTTTAGGCAATTTAATATAACAATTTGTAATAAAAAATATAACTTTTTACCTATGTCTCAACACATATAAAAATTTCCATCTGGTAAACGTATATAAAAAATACTGTATAATTCTTCTTTTAATATAGTTTCATATGTAAAAATCTTATATAAAAATACCTTGGAGCATAAACAATACCGTTGTTTATTTTACACAATTTGCCAATACAAAAATCATTAAACTTTAACAAAATACCAATATTTATACATTTTTAATTAACAGTATCTTATGTAAAAAAATGTTAAAATGGAGTTTCAGCAATTTAAAAAGTAACATTGAAAAAAGAAATCAGTTTTGACGTTACTTAATCTATGTTTGAAAATGATTTTTGTATTGGAAGCTAAATACAGCAAGGCAATATGGTCAGCAACATCAATGTTGTATAACATTTTAATACACAAAAATACTATTAATTATTTTATGTAACTTACAAGGCTTGCATTTGTAAAAAATGCAGACACATGAACAACAAGCAAATGAAAAGACTAGTGCTATTGGTGAAATACTAATGGATTTGGATGGATAATATTTTTAATTTGGTTATCTTTACAGTCAGTCATCAACCAGCGGAGATAAAAAAAAAAAAAATCTATTCTAGCGATCTATACTAGGTTACTAATGACTAATTGTGACTCTATGGTGTATTCTTTATTCACACATTAAGGCAACTTTAAATTAAAAACAACAATAAATAGAGCAATGGAGAGATAGTTCTAGAGTTAAA
Source organism: Neoaliturus tenellus (assembly GCA_030545055.2). Classification (NCBI taxonomy): domain Eukaryota; kingdom Metazoa; phylum Arthropoda; class Insecta; order Hemiptera; family Cicadellidae; genus Neoaliturus; species Neoaliturus tenellus. The sequence continues at coordinate 36,538,482 of CM061532.1, forward strand.
ATTATTTTAAATGAATGGTGATGTAATTGGTGATGTTATAGTACAAACTTTGTTGACTTAGGGTGAGTATTTTTAATATTTTGAAAAGTTATAGACTTTAGCGTTTGACACAATTTATGCAAAAGAATTTAAAAAAAAACAATAATTTGCTTTAAATTTTGTAAGGTTTACAGATTTTTTTTATGTATAAGAAACCTGATTTCGGTTTCAGATTAACAAGGATTTTTGACTCCAATTGCTGGTTGAACATTGTTATGAGTATCAAAGATTATTCACATAGTTGTTTAGTTACCGATTGAAATTTTGTATGTTAAAAATACAACTTTAACTTCATACAAAATTAATAGCTAATTTAAATAATAGTTTTAGGTTCTTTTTTTTAAGTTGCAACTAATGCACAGCGCACCTTAAGTTTGAAATCAAAAAATTTTCTTCGTGCAAACTATGAATTAAAAAAAATTATAGGTCGTATCTGAAACAGCTTGAACAAATTACTTCTTGAAAAGCCCATGGGAATGTAGCAAAGAGAATAAATGAGAAAATGCATCTACAATCAAAGCTCAGATCTTCCAGAATCTTTTCCTTTAGATAAATTTTTTACAAAAGTAGACATTTTAGTGGATTCAAGTAGCGTAACTACAGTAGTTTAAAACATAAGGATAAAATCGAGTACAGATCGATTCTTTATGGCTGATAAAAGAGCTTTATCATAGCTTTAAGCAATTCTCACTCCGTCTGAACTATTTCTCCTTTGCTCTCCAATCCAACAACTTTCATTCGCACATGGTGACGACCCCAGGGAGGGTTTCCATCGAGGCTTTGCAGATCTTCTCGATGTCCGTCTGGTCGAAGAGATTATGATGCCGCTTCTTGATGTGCCTCGTCATGTCGCACTTGTGTTTGCTCTTGTACACACAATATGGACACCGCAAGTTAGGAAGCTTACCACACTCTATGTTCATGTGTCGCAGCAGATTGTTTTTGTACGAATAAATCTTTGGACACTGGGGACACGGGTAGACCCCGGGAAGCTTCGAGGGGCACGAATTCGTCCTCTTCATTTTCTTTGGTTTGCTAAACATCCCTTTGAAGTTCTTGGATACGGGTCCTACCCTCATGGCGTACTCGAGAATATCTGCAACAGCGACAGTCGTTAATCCACATACACTTGGAAGCTCCTTGAGATGAAAATGAAGCCGAAAGCAAAGGAAGAAATGAAGAAGCGAAAATTACAACTTACCTAAGATACACAAACACATAAAACTAAAAAGCAAAAGATTAAATAGAATAAAGACAAATTATTTCAAAATAAATATAAGTAAAATTAAACGCAAGAATTAAAAACTTTTGCTATTAAAAACCGAACTTTTACATCAATATAAAATGTACTAATTTTCCAAATAACTGTATGAACCTATTATCAATGTTAAAAAAATTACCTAAGCTTAAGTGTCTAAAATAGAGTATCTAACTTCTCACAAAAGTAAAACTTAATTGAATTGAACAACATTGATTTTATTTATAAGCGACAAATATAAAACAATCACTCAAAGAAAAGTTTTTAAACTCTTGAAGCATTAGTTGGTCTCAAGCGAAATTATGTGCAGAAAAACAAAAAGCGTGTAGTGTGTAATCTTTCTTAAAGCTCAACAAAAACAAAGCGCAATACTAGCGCACACAAACCTAAAAAAAGAAAAAAAATGGAAATTGAATGATTCAAGGAAAGAACTGGTTTAATTTAATTTGTAGAAGATTTCATCATGCAACGATAGATTGACCTTACATTATTATGAAATGTGCAAAAGTGATAAATGCATAGAAATACCAAGATGAAATTTGAATTATATCTAGTAAGATTCTACTACATAATGATGTATAGAATAATAAAATAATGATAACAGTGTGTTACCAAACAATGAAATTTAAAAATAAACATTAAAATCTAGTAAATAATATTAAAAACACTTGTGCTGTAAATAATATTTGCTTATCATAAGAAAAAACTTTTGATATATTTTTCAAACCTAAGCTACAATAAATTAAGTTATTTTTTTATTTTTTTATTTTTTTAATAATAAAATATTTAATTGAGAAAGTTTTATTTAATTTTATTAAAAATGTTAAGTTGTAACAAACACAAAAAATGTTATTTTGCTATTAACCTGATTACTTTTTAATTCACATGAAAATAATTTACAAAAGCTGAATATTTTGTAACAACCGTTAGAGAATTTACATATTCTTATTGAACATAATAGATTTTTAACATGGGTTTTCTTTTAATTATGTTTTTGGATACAACAATAATTTAATTATCTTACGATCATAACAAAATATGAGGGACAAATATCCACAGCCTACAGTTTACAGTATTTATGAGTAGTTAAAACTCAACAGAGGATAAAAAAAGGCTAATAATTTATATCCTTGCTAAGCAACTTCTGATAATTTACTTTCATAAGAGAACCTGAATCCTCAGATAATGAATTCATTTTCTGGATGGTTAAAGATTATTCACAATCAAATCAATCAAATCAAATCAAAATATCCTTTATTCATTTTATACATACAGAATGTACAGAATGGCGTCATGATTTACATCAATGCAGGCAGTTACATACATGTATAGATATTAAATTAGCTTAAATTAACAGGGGGAAAAGTACATGGTAAACCCAATAGCAATAATTTTATTGAAAAAATTCGTCTAAGCAGTACAGAGGTTTATTAATCATAAAATTTTTTAGCTTCTTTTTAAATTTATTGAAATTTGTTACATCTTTTATATCTGACGGCAATGAATTAAAATATCTAATACCTGCATAAGAAGGTTTTTTTTCATAAAATCTTAAGTTATGGGTATCATAGCCAAGAGCGCTCCTATGTCTCGTATTGTAACTATGATTAAAACCTAATTGCCATGAACAGTTGGAATTTCTTTTAATAATTAATATTAATTCAAAAATGTACAAGCTAAACACGGTCATTATCCCCAATTTTGGAAAGTGTTCTTTAACGGATTCAATCCAGTTTAATTTCAACATTATTCTTAAAGCTTTTTTTGTAATACTAAATTTTTTTTGAGATTATCTATTGAGGTATTACCATAAACGGATAAACCGAATGAAATGTGACTATTTACAAAAGCAAAGTAAACTGATTTCATAGTTTTAATGTCGCAGACTGGTGATATTTTTCTTAGGACAAATATCCCTAAGGCCAATTTTTTACAAACTTGTGCCACATGAGAATTCCAATTGAGATGGTTATCAACAGATATCCCAAGAAATTGAGTTCTATCAACTTCTTCAAGAAAATAGTTGTTTAAACAGATGTTAATTGAATTATTTATAGTTTTCCTTTGTGAAGCGGAAAAATTAACAAATTTAGTTTTAACTGGATTAATTAGGAGGTTAAGTTCAGCTAAATGTTGTTGAATAGTTGTAATTTGAGTAAAAGCAGTCACCTCAATTTCATTTGATTTTTTTCCGGATAATTTGATATTGATGTCATCCGCATACAATGTGATTTTACCAAAATCAGTCAGATTAGATACTTCATTGATGTAGCATAAAAATAATGTTGGCCCTAATATAGTTCCTTGGGGAACGCCGTATTTTAATGGTTTACTACCAGACTGAAATGTCAATAATTGGTTGAAATTGTTAATATGTTTTAGTTCAACGTAATGGCTTCTGTCAGTCATATAACATTTTAACCATGACAAGGCTCTGTTTTCTATTCCAAGATTTAAAAGTATATCAAATAATTTTTTGTGGCAGATGCTATCAAACGCTTTATAAGTTTATTCTGAAAAATCTTTGTTAATTAGCTAATAAAGGAAAGCTATAACTTTAATGGGGAACATAATTTGGCTAAATAATATTTAACAAACGTAATGTGAACGTAAAACTTGGGTGTTTTAAGTCAATTTGAATAATTAAGATTGTGAATGAAATAAACTCAAATATTTATATATACTACCATTAAAACAGTGCATCATATGTATTTTTGGTAGGTAAAGTGCACAGCTATATAAAAAATGCCGAAAGAATCTTTTTTGTCGGACAGAAAACTGTATAGAAATAAACTTGAGGTGAAGTAAAATAACTAAAAAATACACCTGTTACACAATGAAACTTTAATGATAACCCAAGATAAAGAAATCTTTCAAATACAAATAGTTAACTTATAAAAAGACATTACATAAATGTTAACTGAGATATTTTATGAGTATTTAATTACAATCTTACTTAACTATTTCGGATCAACACAGTTTCTTTCATTTCCAAAATATAATATTTGGCTTTCTGTACCTCTTTATAAATAGATAATACCAGTAATTAAAATACCCTAAATATAACAAACTAGCACTTCTAAGGGCATATTTCATAAATATTCAAAACTCTTTGGGCTATTATCAAAACAACTAGAACAGGGTTATTTGCAAAACATAATATTGCTTAGAATAATTAGCTAAAAGAAAGATAACTTTAATGGAGAACATTATTTGGCTAAATACCATTTAATAAACGTAATTTGAACATAAAACTCTGGTGTTAAGTCAATTAGAATTAAGATAAACCAAAGTCTTTAACAGTAAGCTTATCTCCTAGATTTAGAAGAGGTTAATTAAAAAAATTGTACGTTTCACAATATGTGTCTCAAAAAGAAAGAAAAAAACAATTACTACAACAAAGTAACCGTAAAAATTTAGAAAAAAAACTAGTCATAAACATATTGTGAATTGTAAACTTGTTCGCCGCCAATATCATGTGGTAAACCAATTTGAGTCTTTCACACCCGAACTTCTCTCTCCGCCCGCTCCTCACGGCCGTTGGTTCACAGAACGCCCTGCGCCGGGGCCGCCGGTTCACAGAACGCCCTGCGCCAGGGCCGCCGCGTGCCGCAGCTGGATGTGAGTTGTCAGGTGGTTCCTCCGCTTGGACTTGTGCGGACAGAAGGGACACGCGTGTTGCCGCTCTTGCCCACACTCCAGCTTCAGATGCCTCCGCATGTTGTGCAGCCGAGAGTAGACCTTTCCACATCGCGGGCACTTACCCCCTACAACAGGCCGTCTTTTATGTCTCGCTCCTGGTATTTTTTACTGTACGAGATATCTTATGGGATTTAAAAAATCAATTTAATTTGAAGAGATGAAATTGTTGAAAAATTAAATAATTCACAATCAATATTGTGTTTTGTAACTTTATCTAGCAAAAGGGAACTAAAAACATTGATAATATCTGAAACCTTACAAAAAATAAATTAAAACCAAGATAACTTTTTAGGTACCTAAGGTAGGACTCCAGGAAAAAACTAAATCACACAGCACAGTAATCAATTAATTACTAACTCATATAAACAAATAATGTTAAATTAAAAGTTCACCCATAACAATTTTCGTCCATGTAGTTGGCCTCATGATATACTTCAATGTATATTTCGTGACTAATATAATATTTAAAAATATTTAGTCAAATACCTTAAACACTTGAACCAATTCATATTAGTTTTATAAAATTGGGAAAAAAGTTCTTTTAGTTAGTACAATATATAATATTTAAAAAAATTTACTGCTTAGAAAGTAATTGTTTCAAACCATAAAAAGCTTTAAATAAACTGCTAAGAAAAAAGTGATATTTTTAATGAGGAGTTTTTGCTAAACACTCTCTAATTCAACAAACTGTTGTGTGTAAAAAATCTTAATTAGTAATAAACTATTTATTTCCATGTGAAAAATCAATATAAAATCACATTTCATACGCCTACCTACAACAATAAATTTCAAAACTAATTACATTCAACCAACTCATGTAACAACGTTTTCGAGGGCTGACTTCTGCACAATTCTGTGTCTCATGGCAACATGCCTGATGAGATTGTCCATCCGTTTGGACTGGTACGAACACATATCGCACTTGAATTGTGGACCGGTCGAGCATTCGTACTTGACGTGGCGTAGCAAACTTCTGTAATGAGCATACGATCGACCACACTTATCACAACTGTGGGTGAACACTCCTGCAACTGAAATATCCGAATTAAGTCAGATTATTCATCTCTAATCTGCAGCTATTGTACTTTCATCACAAAACATTGTATAGGTCAAAAATTTGATAAAATATTGTGTGGCTTGTTCCTCATAAACATTATTAATTTCATTGTAATTAATTATTAATTACATTGTTAATTTCAATATTATATTCCCCGTAACTGCAGAGCATTATTGATATAAATTTGTTAACTGCTTGTTTCAAGAAGCAGTAAAGTAAATATTAAATGATTTTTGATGACAATCTATTAAAAAATTTATTGATGAGATCATTAAAATGAACACACATGTTGTTGAAGATTTTCGAGTTTTGATCTGGTTTTAGAACATCAACTTAAAAATTTAATGAAACATACATATTTGCTATTATTTCAGAGTTTACTGTCTTGTATTACAAAACATTTTTTTAGCTTTGTTTAGTTTTTTGCTTGTATAGTAAAAAAAATTGAAACAAAACCCCAAAAAGCTATAAATAAATACTGTGCATAAAAATTGTTTATGGCACTTTTTTTTACAAACACACTTTAAAAACTTAAGATAAGTAAACTTAAAAATCTTCCTTCTTAGACAGGATATTTTGGAATGAACATGACTTTTATCACATTTAACAGTTGTTTCTCATTAAGGCTGACTGAGCGCTCATTGGTATCTTTGTTTTAGATAAAAGTAGTTGTTAGGAAAAAAAAACTTATCCTGATGAACAATCAGTTTAAGTTTGGTTGCAATGGTGCACGCCTTGAATGATTCCTTTATCACGTGAATGTTCACAACCTAAGCTGACGAAAAGGTTAAGTTGGTAACAAAGTCAATATTTAAGTTCTTTATTTGCTTTAAAATTTTTACAATCAAAGACAATTTTAAAACAAATAAAAATTAAAAACTTTTACATAATAACTATTTAAACAAAAAAGGCTCAACTCATGTTTTCAATTTCTGCAGATAATCATTAACACTGTAGTATTGTATTGGAAGCAAGCGAAAGTGAGTGTTTAAGCAACTTCTAAATTGATCAACATTTTTTTGACACACTGGGTTAACACGTTGTGGACAGTACTGTGTCTCCGTTTCATATGACTCCTCAAATCGTGCTTGTGGTGCGACCTATGCTGACAATGAGGACACGAAAAGCTCGGAGCTTTACCACACTCAAATTTCAAATGCCTCGTAAGTGTGTCCGGCCTCCCGTAAGTCTTCCCGCACTGTAAACATTGATGGCGACGGGCTAAAACATAGAAGTAGTTTAATCAGCTTTGTGTGATTAACTTTCAATGATGTCTGAGATGTATAAAATGAAATGGCAACGTTTTCAAGGCATATTTAAGGCCAAGTACAAGCATGAGTGGATGAGTTTATGATGACTGTATGTTTTTTGTAATGAAGATGCTTCTAACATTCAACAAAATTAAAATAAAGTACTATTGAGTAAAATAGTTTGAAGATTCACATTGATACTTGAAAACATTTTTTAGGTTAACCCTGATAAAAGTTCATAATGACTAAATGTGTTAATGTTTCAATAGATTCAAAATAGTTATTGGTAGGCCTACTTTTTATGACGAGAAACAAATAATATTTTAGTAACAATAAAGGAGAACAACTTATATTCCAAAATGTTGTTCTCAAGCAATTCATACTTCAAGAAAAGTAAGATCGATAAAACGAAACGTTAATATTTAACAACAAGCTTTTATATGTAGAAACTTTACGGGCAGGGATAAAAGTTTGTATTTCAGTGAAATAATCTCATAAAAATTATGGCCCATAAAATGAAAATGGAACCCAGACAAAGTATGCTCTAATGTGAAAGTATAAAAGTCCAGCTTAAATAACACCGAGAATATTCTGTTTAATATTATTAAAACTCGCAAAATGTTCCATTATGAAATTCATATTGGATAAAACTTTTATTTGAATGGCATTCAAACATTAACTAATATTGGGTTTTATCGTTTAATTCTTTCTGCCAGATATTTTATTATTTATTAATACATTTACATTGAATACTAATTTAATAATATGTAATAGGTTTTTATGCTGTATTTTAACATGAATCCACTAAAAGCTGTTAAATATTCAATCACCAAATTTGTGGTACCAAGCTGATAACCATTTTAAATACTTAAAAAATTTATGCACGGAATTAATCTCTTCTTTTAAATTTGTTTTTTAACTACATTTTTAACTATGTATGACGGTAACTTAAGTTATTCAATGGTAAAAAGAAAAGATTTATAAAAATACTATACCAAAAGTACCAAAAATAAATATAGTGTATGTTTGAATCATTCACAGAATTAATTATTTTTTTAATAATATGGTCTTATTTGAAAAATTAATTTTGTCTCATAACTTCTTGCAATATAAAAATCCTACAGCTTCAACTGTGAATTACACAAACGACAACAACACTGATCAAAACGGTACTGCAAACCTACTTCAATACATCTAATTCACATTCCGTATGAAATAGACCAGTCCCATAGATTGTCGGATGGAGTGACTAATCCGTGAAAGCCAAGACCACATTGTAGCTATCGTGCGGCGGAGCCATATTGTTATTCACGCCGGGCTCGGTATAAGTGGCACAAGTATTTAGGTTAGGCCGCTGCCTGTACTCTTGTTCTTTCCACATTAACACCTACAACCTATAATTATAATAATTATTGCGGTGCAGCTGCAGGTTAAATAACTGTTGTTGAGGAAAACCTGTTAATTATTTTAGGCTTGGGTGTTTGTTGTAGTAATAAGGATGGGGTTTGGTGGGTGTTTAAGATGATGGAAAACTGTGAGTGGAAGAGAACAAAATGGAACTTTAATATTGTGTTAAGACTCCGATGGGTGCTAATAATAAATGTACTGAATATACGGTTATTGGTTTTGTGGTAATTTAATAATCTTGGTGTACAGTACTTTTAAAATAGAAGATTAAATCAAATCCGGTTTAAAACTATGTTTCAAAACTATTATGAGTGAGTGATGTTTAATTCTAGACTATGCACTTTTTTAAAATATCATACAAACAGGTTCATACAAGCGAGTTTCTCTAAGATAAAACAAGAGGTAGTTATATGAGATATACATTTTTACTTAATTTAATATAGAATGTGAGTACTTCATAATCCAGCCCAAGTCTGGGGAAAACTGTTTACCATACTAAAAGCCAAAGTATATCAGCTTACTTTACCAATTTTGGAACTTTATTTTACAGACTTTTCAAGTTACCGTAATGTTATAGCATTAAGGAGCTGTGATGTAGGTTTGAAACAGCTGTAAAAAATAGATACTCTGTTTATACTTTATTTAAAAAAATGTATTAAAATAAATTCAACTGTTTAATGTTTTAATTAAGTATTGTTCATGGCCTAAATATGAATTATCATTTTAAGACTCAATTGTGTATTCCTCCTTGCTTCAGCATATGATATCACCTTGAAAACAGTTTAAACTAGAGATATTCAATTAAAAATACAGTAAAATAATATATTAAACATTTTTATTATATTTTTTTATCTTTTTACTAACCTTTAACTTGTTTTCAATCTTTAAAAATTTTCCATAGAATTTCAATGTTTTGAAAATTGGCCATTATTAAAAACCTAATTGGCTCTTATAAGAAATCATTAAGTTTAAAGAAATTTGCAAGCCACGGATTGCTCAAAAAAGGAGACTGGAATGGAGTGATGTGTAAAAACATCCAACAAATTTTTGTCCCCAAAGACTGAGAAACACCATTAGAAAGTTAAGACATTAACAGAACTTGCTACAGGCTATATCTGAAGTCTTCCTTGCCATCGTATAGTCTGTCCAGCGAGAGTGTGAAGTGAAGCTCTGCCTCTTATCCTGTACACAGACTTTTTCTTTCCTCATTGGCCCCGAACTGTCACGCATGCCTTTGTAAGGTAATACGGGCGCTTCATCTACAGACTATAGAAGTCAAATAAAACAGAGAATCAAGGTAGACAAACAAGAACTTTACACAAACGAATTTTATTTGTTACACTGGTGCTGCAGTGACAAATTCAATGGGATTTTCTTTCAACTCTTTATGGTGCACGGTGACAAGGTGCCTGGTCAGATGACTTTTGTGCTTGGAGCGGTAGATGCACAGCGGACACTGGAACTGCGGAGCGCGTCGACACTCGTAGCGCAAGTGGCGTTGAAGTGTGCGCTTCTGTTGGTAAGTCTTGCCACACTGAGTGCAAGCGAAGGGCGCGCTCCTACCCTCCATCAGGCTGAACAGTGACGACAGGTCTGGATCTGTGAAGAGGTTTCAGTGTTAAGGAGTGTTTTTATATTTGGATTTAACTTTAATTTTAGGTTAGTCTTAGGTCGTAGGTAAAGGGGACATAACCAAATATTCTATTAATGTAAAGCCTGGAAACAGATATATAATTCTAATTGGGTTTGTAATTACACAACAGTGCTTTAATTATGTTTGTTATAATGTGTTTTCTAAGGATTGCTAGGAAGAATAGAAATTAAAAAGATTTTTATCATAACAAATTACTAACTACGCTTGGTCCACAGTTTAAAGATGATAGATATATCAGGAAGTAAAGCAGTCAATGTACTTTAATATTTGAATCTTCGAAAGTAAGGAGGTTATGTTGTTAAGGTATGCTAAATAAATGAAGAACAATGACTTTTTATATCGGTTTTGTAAACTTGTTATGATTTCTCATGCAAAAAGATAATAGTTAAAGTAGCATAAGCTGTATTTAACAAGTCAGTGTAAGAAATAAATGTTTAAAGACAAATAATTGCAACTGTTTTTTCATCTTCAGGGTGTCTACTAAAATCTGATTTTAGAATTCCAGTGTAATTCCAGTATTTCCAATACATATTTGCAAAAATTCCAGTAACACTCACAAACTATTAAGCCAAACAAAAAGAGTAACAATAGCAATATTTTATTCATATAAACAAATTAATATAGATTTCTGTATAAAGGTTATGAGATTTTGTATAAAAACTTATGATTATGATAAATAAGTACTTCCCTACAATAACATTCGTTTAATTTTTTTTTATTGTATTTTATGAGGGCCTCCCAACTTTGTCCTACATTCCTCCCACGTTATTTTGCATTTAACTACGAGAAAATGTATTAACTACATAAATACTTAAAAGTCTAAAAACACATCAATACAATTTAAGAAGGAAAGTTAAATTTTTAGAACAAAATCAAACATTTTCTAAGCTCCATCTTTACACAAATTTTTACACATTTCTTGATTTATTAATTTGAGATCTACAAGTTTTATGATTTGGTTTGCAAACATACTTAAACAGCAAAAATGGTATGAAAACATTTTTACATTGGTATGTGGGAATCAAATGACAAAATCTATTTTATGCACATAAAAAAAAACTTTACAGATATAAAAAACATTAAAAATTTATGTATCTATTTTGAAATTCCAGTATAACTCCAGTACTTCCAGTATGGAAATAAAATTCCAGTATTTCAAGTATTTCCAGTATCAGTAGACATTCTGAGCTTAGTACTTGAAAATTTAAATCTTTAAAGCTTGTGATGAAAAAAGATAAAAATGAATCTATCTTCTTATTTCTATAAGGGTTTTGTCTGTTGCGTCCTTTTTTCTCTCGACCTACTGAAACGATTTTTAAGATTGACGTGTCATTTTAAAGCTTAGGATATACCGCAGTGACGAATCGTAATTAAAAAGATCATATTGTTTCGGGCTTCAACCCCTTCGCCTTTGATATATTTCTAGAGGGCGCTTTAAAATGTTGACCAACTTTTATTGCAAGTTCTTTAATGTGAATTAACAGCTGATTACCTTCAGATGAATTTTAAAAGCAAGATAGTAAACAAAAATAGATCTCTGTCACTTCAGAATCAACATTCATGTACTGTAGGTAAGTTTTACTCATACGGAATCATAAAATGCGCAATTTGCGCACGGGCAACCTTGTTAACTTATATTTAGATTAAGTACTTTCAATGTAAATATTGTTACTGTACCTGGATAGTTTTAACTTAAATACTCCTCAGGTTACCATTGACTTCATATGTTTCAACATATGCTTCTTCAGATCACTTCTGTACCTCGTTCTGTGAGGGCAAATAGAACACTGGATCTGAGGTACTTGGAGACATTCGTACTTCAAATGTCTTTTTAATGTTTTCAAGAATTTATAAACTTTTCCACAAGTTGGACAAGGAAAAGCATCAGCTGAGTTGCTGTTGTAGAATTGATGGTCATTTCTACACGCTAAAAATAAAATAAGAAAATAGTATGATGATTGGAACAGGTTTGAACATTAATCAAAATAAATTATTGAAACTTATCAATTAGCTTTGGTGACGTTTTTAATTTTTTTTACTGTTTATATAATCATATACTTGGTAAGTAAGCTTTTCAACAAGCTAAAATAGAGCCTAGTGGTCTAGTGAAACACATTTCTGCTATACAAATTTTGTAACTAAGTTTTTAGTAGTTTTCAGGGACTATTCTAACAAATAATTACCACAGAATCTAACAAAAACTCCTAGAAGATAATTAGCCAGGTTAAATACTGCATTGTAAAAGGTTAAAAGGAATTTTAGCTTTGATGAAACTAAGTAAAATGCATGTTTAAACTGCAATAAATGTCTCAGATTATGACACACATACATGTGCTAAATGTATGAACACTAATATTGAAAACCTTTGTGGTAGTGGGTCGTTAAAACAATAAATTTGAAACATTTTGATTACGCAATTAACTTTTATTTAAAATTAAAATTAGTATCAGATTTCCTATTTTTAAGTTAGTTTTCTGGTACTAAACAAATGGATTGATGTGATGACTTTATTTATCTAAAAGATGATTCAGCCATAAAAAATAAAATCGGTGACACTGTACTTTTTACATTTACAAAAACGGTTTTATTTGTCAAAAACTCAGCATTGATTGCGCTATCTCGGCACAGCTGTGAACCTTTTTATGCTTATGCAACATGTGCCTGAGCAGGTGACTCTTATGCTTAGCTTTATGCTCACAATAGAAACATGGAAACTGCGGATCTTGAAGACACTCGTACTTTAAATGTCTCTTCAAAGTCTTCAAGAATTTGTAGACCTTTCCGCAAGCAGGACAAGCGTGAACATCCAACGAACTTTTTATTGTATGCACTAAAAACAATGCATGGTTTTAAATAGGTTTAGTACCAACAAAGGGGGACACTAAAAATAAATCTACAATTTACTTGACTTTATAGAAAAGTCATGGAAATTTAATTTTCAAATGAGACTAATACAGGGTATTCAAGATAGTGTAATCTAAAATAGTTTTTAGTTGTTAATGAAGGGGTGTATTAACTTAACTTCTCAAGAAACTATGTAGGTTGAATTTACTATTGGATTAGTTAAAAATCATTTTAATATTACATTTTGTAAATATAAACACATCAATTCAGTAGTAAAGGTATTTTTCGATGTCTTACCATTTTGTGTCAAGGCAAACGACTTTTATTTTTAGCTTTATAATTGCAAAACATATATAAACCGAGGATTTGAAGACATTCATACTACAAATGTTTCTTCGAAGTTTTCTACTTTCTGCAGACTTTGCAGCAAGCAACAGACCTATAAAGCTCTTTACTGTAGTCAGGTAAAAATAAAACAGCTATAAAATGTTTGTCAAACATTTAGTCTAGAAAACTGCTTCGAACTAATTAAAACAGGTTTTCCATTTATTCAGCGACATCTAATAAAAAAGTAAAAAGTATTTGAATTAAGTGTGTTAAAGTTTTTATAAAAGTTAGAGAAGATGAGGATATTTTACTTAAACTATTATTAACCTACAAGATTTTAATTGTCAAATGTGTTCTATGAGGCTAAGTTTAACACCTATGTTAGCCATAATGAAGTTAGAGCATATTTAAAGGTAGTCACAGAAACAAATTTTATAGAACATTTTATTCTTAAAAAACATTAATTTCATACATATTTGTTGAAGGCACTAACAATAGTTTTGAGAATGTTAAAATTAAAAAATTTGAAAACTATATTTTAGACTACATACTTAAATACTTACACTGTTTTTCACATAAAAAGTCAGTTGTGATAAACTTTAACAAAATATAAACATTATTTTGACCAATAATAAAACAAATGAGTCAAAATAACCTTGCCTCAATTTTTTGTACAAAGCAAAAACTCACTCCAAGCTGTGATTTTTCTTCTTCAATTAGGCCTCAAAAAAAAAAAAATGATTCCAAATTAATTTTTATTGTGCATAACAAGTGCTTGTTGAGATCAACGTTAGGTACATAAAACACACAGTATAACAAACAAAATTAATTGGATTTATAACAAAAATGAGAAAATTGATTTCTGTTAGTGCACAAATTAGATCCTGTATGCACTTCTGTTACTCAAACTTATTAATAAATTAATATAAAACTAAACTAAAATATTATCACATATTGGTAACAACTATTCGAGTTTATTGATTAAAACATGTATCGCTTCTCCGGATGTTTCCGACCAAGATGGCCGTTCATGTTGAAGCGTCTTGATGATTTGTAAACACAAAATGGGCATTGAAAAACAGCAACGTTGCCTTTAGAATTGCCGTTCCATCGTCCACTAGGAGTTACATTCACTGTGAAAAGAACGTTTGGTGGACAATCCCCTCCGCACAGAGAATCTGCAATGCAATCAAGTTAGAGCACATTCAAATATCCTGCCATTTTGGGGGCAGTGTAATTAGATAAAGTGAAACCTTATTTAGGTTTAAAATGTACATGCTCCACACTGATTATTAGTGGATATATATAGAGTGATAAAATAATATGTGAACACCAATTAACAATTAAATTAAGCATTTAAATACCTTTTTTAAAATTTTTACGAAGCTCAAAAACCCAAACACTGAGTCTGAGTGATGTTCATTGATGAAGTTAATATCAATAGTTGTTAGTCTGCAAAATGAACAAATATGATTAAGATAGATTTGTTTGGTACCGTACAAATGATTCAAAGGACAAAATGAGTGTGGAAAATAAATACTGATTTAGATGTTCAATATTATTTGAATAAATTTAAATATATCAATATAGTAAGTGACAAAAGATTTTACCAAAATTTTCAGGCAGGGAATTTTAACCTAAAATTTTGTTTCACATTTGCAGCTTGAAGAAATGAACTCTAAGAGATGAAAATTCCTGAAACATTTCCCCAAAAAATAGTAAAAAATACAGGTTTCAAAATGTAATTTTGGAAACATTTGGAAGAATCATGGTAAAGAATAATGTAGAAAAATAGATTTGAATTTTGAATTTAAAAACTCAACATCCTCAAGCTCACACAGTGAATGGTTTTCAAGAATTGATTGTTAACAACACAGTAAAGAGCAGGAAAGCAGAGCGAATTTCGTGCACAAAACATACCCATTGACACAATTTACACAGCTAAGCTGTCATCCATAGAAAGTTTGTCCTCAGTTCAACTAGCCATAACATGGGACATCAACTTTGATAAGCAAAAAAATCAGTGTAAATAATACCCGTACTCTTCAACTCACAAAAAGGATGATGTTCTATATTATTTTAATTTATTAATTTCAAAAATTGTTCAATCGGTTTTCATTTCGTCTTGAAAATTACAATTTTATTGTGTTTAACTTCAACACTAACAATCTTTAAATAAGATAATGGTAAATATAGTTAAATAATAGGCTACAGTGAAAAAAGGTTACCATAGTCAAAAGTATTAACCAAGGGGCGTGTTTACCCAAATAACTTTACAATAGGTAAAAAATAATATATACAATTTTAGAATATTTTATAAAGCCACAGATCTAATACAACCTCACTATTTAAAACGTTTGACAACTGTTTTCCAAATAACCATAAATTTTATATAACCACAATTTTGAGTATTCTGAGAGACATGTAAACATTCAAGATTGGACCAAGTAGTTGCACTCAAATGGAAACGTGCGATCAATAAACCATTAAAAGTAAATCCCGGGACGTATCAATATATCAAATCCTATCTTACAACCCCACTGCTCCATCCGCAAGTTTCACATTTGAAAGAACACAATGGGGGTGGGCTGTGAGTTTTGGAGAAAGAAATAATAATTAACATGTGTTTTTATGGTTTTATGATACAAAACCTAAGCGTTGATAGTTGTCTGAAAAATAATAACTGTTAGTAGTGCATATTAAGACTTTTTGTAGAACTGTATTCTTTCTATTAGTCCAGAAAATCATGAAAACTGAAGTAGAAGAATGACACAAACTTAAGACTTAACATTTAAACGAATGTGAAAAAACATCGAATTGATTCATGCATTGACTATTCTGATTTATAAACCAGACTCTATAGGATGTTTAACCAATTTGTAAATTTGTGAACTTTGTGTTTTGAACATGAAAGATTCAATTTAAAATAAGTTATAAGAAGTTGAAATAAGTTATAAAAGTGATAAAAAAATGTTAAAACATACTCAAAACAGTTACCACGTAATGTAATGGTGTGAGTAGGATTAACTTAATTCTTAGTGATAAGAAATAAATTTATTTTCAATTTGATTAAGATTTATTTACATTTTTACATATTCACAAGCTTAAAATCAACAAAGTTAAAATCCTTTTAGATGTAGGTCATTTTAAGACTCAATAAATGTACAGGAGGATTCACAGTTTAACAAATAATAAATGGATTGTAAATGAAAACTAAAACAATACACCTAACAGCATTGTCAATGTAGTGTGGCAACATATAATGAATGGATTGTAAACAATAAAACTAAAACAACACACCCACCAGCATTGTCTATTAGTGAGACCTCCTAGACTCAATCTTAACTAGGCACTTTTAATGTTGACAATTTAAAGAGTGATAAACGACTTAAGTATATGGTAAGAAAGACAATTGTGAAATTTATAGTTAAATAAAAAAAATAAAAATACTGATAAATTTAACAAATAAGAAATAAGTGATCATTCAAACTGTTTACTATGGATGATAAAACGGACTTAATTATTAAAAACTTCCAACGCTGTTGTAATGCCATGCCTTATAAGATAGTGTACTTTGAGTTTGTCCTGGCGTTTTGAAATGTAGGAGCACATTACACAAGGGAACTGTCCGGGGTTATCACACTCAAATTTCAAATGACGTATTAAATTCTTTTTGAACTTGTACAATTTTCTACACTTTGGGCAGACAAATTTCTCTCCCTCTTCGGTTTCATCTCCTGGAATTGTTTCACAAATATTATACAGGAATATTATAATAATCAATCAGTTCATACAAGTGAGGGATTGAATATAAAAGTAGCATTAAGGCTTCAATGAACCAAAATTGTACTGCATTTATTCATAAATAAACATCCATCAGAAATAAAATTATAAGGAGTGTAATGTTTTAAAACTTTTAAAAACTTTTTAATAGGGATTTTTATAGGTCTAATTCAGGTAGCATGACCACAAATATGTGAACATCTTGTCTCACATACTTATGTATTCCTATATAAGAACCAACACAGAATACACAGGTGAAATGCTATGTTCTCAATAAATACTGAACCACTCTTCATGATTTATGTTTCTTTATGATTTTTTATTAAAAGGAAAAAGTCTTAGATTTGCAGACTTTCCTACAAATACACGATCATCATTGGGGTTAAACTCTGTATCCCTTTAAAGGTTCGGCCGTTGCAATTAATACTTATGGAAGACTATAATTTTGTTCACATTATTTTCCAGCTGTTTAATAGTCAGCTATGAAGTCGGTTGGCAAACCGTATTTTGTAATCTAAGAGTTTCTGATCACCTATATTCAAGAATGTTATTGCCACAGCTCTAGGAGTTTTAAAGGTGGAAAGACACAAACAAGCACGAATGCCAAGATATTAAAATAGGTTAAATAAGTATTGAAGATGTCCCCGTTGAGAAGCTCAGCCATTTAGCTAGTAGTAGAGAATCACTCAAGCATAAAACATCAAAGGCAGCTCCCCTCATATTTTTGTTCCCCCTTCATGAATTATGTACCACGTCTTCAGTCTCTTGACTGAAGACCGGCCTTGCGAAGGAAAGAATATGCAGCATTAAAAAATATGTTTATATTATTGGTTGAAAATCTACCATTGTAACCTATTATTAAATTGTGATATGTGATAGTGAATTTAACATGATTTAAAATGTTATGCTTTGGCCTATTTATTTAAACATAATAGGTAATAATGATCTTGAAAACTTTGATCATTGAGAGTATATAAAAAAAATAAAGCATTAATAATATCCTATAACTTTTTTACTATTTTCAATTTACTAGCATCCACATCATTTTTGTTGAAGTAAAATTATTAAAATTACTGCATCCATATTTATTTTTAACAAAAAAGACAAGGTGAAAAATTGGGTTCTAAAGAAACCGAATCTTTTTATACCTAAAAAAACCTCATTTTGGAAGTTAATCTGAGGAACTTTTCGGTTAATTCACTACCACCTTATTTCTGGTTTGCTAACAATTCACTACCAATTAATATTTTGTGTGAAGCTGAAGAAACTACTCTAAACTAATTTCAAGATGATATTTAGTTTTTTGTTATGAATTGAATTATCTTATAGTTTAACAATTAATGGTATGCGCTTACGCTTACTTTAACCTTATCAAATACCTATACATCATCCGCACAGAATGTGGTAAATTTATTAGTCACTTGTGTAATACTGGTTTTTTGTTGGATAAGGAATGAACTTAATCAACATTTGTGAAGTTTCATTAGTTCACAACACAAAAGTCCTAACCTAACCTAACAACCCCAACTAATTGTTGACCCGTACCTACCTTACGCT